>ML682039.1:4195630-4314070 GCA_007922195.1 Podocnemis expansa
GTGCCTCTTTCTGAACTTGAGGGCCAGAGTTAGATTTTTCCCCCACACTAGTTTTCTTTTCTTTTTTTAATTGTGATTTAAGGACATATGCAAAGTGCCTCCCCTGATGTGTCCTGGCAGGAGAGAGAGAGGCCTCTGCACATAGGTGCGTGGATTTCTGGAAGTACTGTGTTGAAAATTCGTTTTTGGGTGCATGGAGAAACATTTGCTTGTATTAGAAATGGCTGTTTCAGAGAAACACTTGCAGTGGAAATAACCCAAAACCCATGTGGGTGGTGGTGCACGTGGGTGTTTGTTTTACAGCTGACATGGATTTGGTAAAGCAATAACATTTTTGTATATAGTGGAAAAACACCTTAATTAGTAGTATTTTACTTCTAAATTTTTCAAGACTGGTTCATGGGTTTGTTTCCCACAATATGGTCAAAACAAGAGACCCTTCTACTGTGGTGCATGTAAACTCAAAAACAAAAAAGAGACAGCTGAAAAGAAAAATTCTCCAGCAGCAACAGCTGACAGATGTAAATATAGTAAATATATTTTGATTTATTTCCTTGGCTGTTTAACTGGTTTTGCCTCTCAGCAAATAGAGGTAGGGTTGGTGAGTGATTATAAAGTTTAAGGTCTCTTGTTGATGATAAATGGGACCCTCTCTGGAGGATGCCACAGCCAGAGCTACAGTGATATCCCCAACAAAGATCTGGGAATCTGCTCTGTGAGCTCTAGAAGTGCCAACACAAAACAACAGAAGACAATAGATGATATGTCAGGACAGTCCAAAGCTTGGCTACAAAGGACAAAATAAAAGACTGATAAATGCAAAGGCAAACACAACTTCAGTTCCTCAGTAGTCAGTGCAACATCCTACCCTGAGAAAATAAATGAAAACATCGACTCATACACCTGGAGCATGTGCTGTAGGGGGAGTGACTAGAAATCCAAAAGCTGAAGGTACGTTCTGTGCAGGGCCAGCTATGGTCTGTGGTAACTCTGCTTCACCAGTTTCACTACTGAAAGATGTTGAGGTGCTTCTTCATATCAGTTGTAAAGATTCTGAAAAATGGAAGCAAAACTGAGGCTTTCAAACTGCCATGCTTGAGAATGGGGGTGTGGGGTCCAGGTTGGGGATCCCATGGGGTGATGACTCTCCCATGGTCAGATCTGGAAAATTCCCGAAAAGTATCTGTAGGGGGGTTTCCATCCACTCCTGAAGGGCCGTGTGTCTCCAATAACATCTGATGGCAAAGACCCTCTGCTGGCTCTGCGAAGGACCTGCCCCCTGCTGCAGCAGCCCCCAGCAATCCTGTGCCTAGACTAGTGAGTGAGAAGTCTGCAACAGCTGCTGCCCAGATCTAGAGGAACAATGAGTTATGGAGAACTTGGTTTTGTCTGTCTTCAGCAAACAAATGCAAGCCGGCAGCTTGTGGAAGCCATGATGTTAATGGTAGGCTTGCTCTGAGTGACTTAAACCACCCTTTGTCCTCTGTAAGAAGGAGGGACAACCTGTCTGTGGAGGGGCTTTTAAGTCAGGCCGTTAAACAGCTACAGAGTAATAGAGGGAGGTGTGTGTGTGGATGAGACATCTTGCCTCGTCATGACAATTGTAAAAATGTGGGCAGACTGTTAGCAGGCATGAGAAACAGAAGTTTAAAAAAATATTATATCTATACACACACATGTATTCTCAGCTACAGGACAGTTGTCAGAACCAGATAAACAAGTGGCACTTTTTTGCAGAGAAAGTGGGGAGGGTTTTCTCTTTCAATGGGTGCCTGGTGTACCCTAGACTGTCCCTCCACTTGCTGTACAATGGGCATTGTTATGCAGCTCTGCATGTGATGAAATTGTTGGGGAAAAGATCGGGGGGGGGGGGGGGGCAAACCAACCCCAGTCATGTATCCATGCCACCTGCGTGTGAGCGCAATAGCTGCATAAATACACAGCTGAGATTGCATTGCAGGCCCACAGAGTCTTTGGACAATATGTAGAACTGCAATAAAAAACAAAGCTAAATGTCTCTCCCAAGCTTGGTGGAGGTGCCAGTCTTACATGGACAAGAGACACGAGTGCTGTGTAAGGGTTTGATCTCTGATGAAGACAGTCACTTGTGCTTTATGGACAGTATTAGAAAACCTAAATTATCAGAAAAGCTTTTTTAATACTTGTGTAATATATAAATTTTGAATGGATGCAGGAGGCAGGGTTGTATGTGACTGACTTTTTTGGCTATGTTGTGGAAGCCAAAAAAAATTCTGGGGGTTTAAGGGCAATGAGGATTTTACACCTTTAAGACCTTTACTGGCAGGCAGATCCAGGACTACATGTTCCTAGCACTCCCTTCCCAAGGGTAGGGTGTGTAATTTGTTGTTAGACAGCTAGTGAAGGAAAAGGGGTTCATAGAACTGATTGCGCTGGGCAGTAAACTCAAGTATGTGACAGTTAAGACCCGTGGCATTTAAGACTCTTACAACATTATGCCTTTAATGCAGGGGTTTCCAACTTGTGGCCCGCGGGCCACGTGCAGCCTCTAAAATTATTTCCTGTGGCCCACACCTACACTCAAAATTTCTTAAATAATTGATAATGCAAAATTTAAAGTGTATCTGCTTACTTACACTTCCTGATGATACTTCCACCTTAAATGGAAGTAATTCTTTATTACTTACTCTTGGCATATATGTGTTACTCAATTTTTTCATTTTGACTATACTCTTGTATTGTATGAGAAGACTTCAGTGGTGCAGCCCTCGGCTAACGTACTACTTCTCATGCAGCTCTCATGGTGATTTGAGTTTGAGACTCCTGCCTTAAAGCATAGAAGCTTCCACTGGCCATGGGGTTTGAAAGATGCAAAGAGTATGACCCGCACTTTAGTGCTTTAAAAGAGTAAAATGATGTGGTGCCCATGCTGGGTGTGGAGCACTATGGCATTGACAGCTTGCTGTCTGGGGAAAAAGCCAGATTTCTCCACTGACATCCGGACAAGCGATACAAGTCATCTGACTTGCAGCAAGAGCTCATGTATTGTCAACAGGATGGCATAACTTTGAGCCAGGCCTGTATCCTGTATGGAGAAGAGATGGTGAAAATGACAGATGGGCTTGCATTCAAAAAGACATCTAGATGTGTAAAGAGAAGCCTGACCTTTTAAAATGACTTTTAGCAAATCACCCGGCAGCAAAGGAAGGCTATGCTAGGTTCAGCCTCTGATGTAGCATTGTCCATCTCAAAAACAGCACTTTAGAAGGGAGCATGGTTTTGACACAAGTAAGTGCATGTGCTGAAAAAGACTTATAAAAGGGTCTCAAAAGAAAGAAGCATCCAGTGGATCAGAGCAATGGTCTCTCTAGCCCAGTATCAGGTCTTGTGGCAGTGGCCAATGCTGGGGGCCTTCAAAGGGAATGAACAGAACAGGCCGTCATCCCGTGGTGCCCCTTCACAGCCTCTGGCAAACAGAGGCTAGAACAGGAATGGGTTACCTATGGCATGCCTGCCAAAGGCAGCATGCAGGCTGAGTCTGAGCAGCCCACCGCCCACTGCACCACTCCTCCTTCCAGTGCCCCTGCCACCCGCGGTGCCTGCCCATGGCCAGACCTGGTGCACAAGCAGGTGGGGAAAACTGCCCAGCCTTGAGTGCCTGGGGTCCCTGCACTGGAAGATGGGATGGGAGGCTGAGAAGCTGGGTCAGCATGCCAACCCCCCCCCCCCAACTGCAATTATTCCTGCTGAGAAACATGGCACTTCCCACCCGAAAGGTTACTGTCCCTTGGGCTAGAGACACTTCAGATCTTGTTTTTTGCCTCCCTGCCCACCCTGACAAGTAGCTACTGATGGACCTGTCCCATTGATGGAGTGACTGACTGCCCCATGAGCTTATCTAGCTCTTTCTGAACCCAGTTATAATCTTGGCTTTCACATTAAACTGCACCTCATGTAGTGATGCACACCAGCACAGAGTGCAAACAAAGTGCAACTGAGCCAGAATGGTGGTGACTTGCACCAAATCTGCACTGGTGTAAACAACAGCGCAAGAGTGAGTCAGGCCCTGTTTTTGTGCCTTGGCACAGACTGACTCCACTCTAGAACTAGGACAAAATCCTTCCTTTAAGAGGTTCTCTGGAGATAGCTCATGTCGTCATCTAGCCTGACTTCAGCATCAGGCAGCTCAGAGAACCTCACCTAGCTACCGTGGGGGTGAATTGAAAGACTTTAATTAGACCAAAACACTCCTGTTCTCCAGAAACTAAACTGTATGTCCAGACAGAGGAGGAAGCAAGGTGCCACCCAATGCCCATGCAATGGCAAGAACTGATTAGGTGAGAGACTCACATGATCCAAGCAAGTGAACCCTGCCCCGTACTGCAGAAGAAGGTAAACTTTTAATGTTTCAGTCAGTCTGAAAAAGAAAAGTCCTTCCCAGCCCAAAGTCCAGAGTATCTTTGCTGATGGGAGTGGAATTAATCCATGTTTGCAGTGGTCTGATAGTGTAATGCTCAAAGAGTCCAGTCATTGGAATCAAACCTGATTTTAGGTAGGAGTCAGTAGTGCATGAGTTAAAAGCTACATGGCTGTAGCTGGCTCCTAGATCTCTAACTGGGCTGGGGCACAGAGTGCCACTTCCAGTCTCCTTGGGTCACAAAGGCAGAACTGAAGCATCTGCCAACTTGCAGCACAGACAGCATGTTTCCAGTTGAAGTTGGGGGTGTGATACCTACGCTAACCCATCAGGGATGGACCCTCAAGGCAATTAGCCCATCTCGCCACTTGCATGGCCAACACCACGTTCTGCTTTTAACATGCAAGGTCCATGGATGTGCATGTCAGCTCCTGATAGGTATTGCTCTTAGTGGAGTAGTTTATAGACCAACTTATAAAGACAATACACTAAATCGGGGAGCTGCTGCTGAGGCTCTTAAATGCCTTAATTGTTTAAGGCAACACAATTCTATATTTTACTGCAGAATTTGTCTTCATCTGCTGGGTCTGTCACCACCTACCGCTCTTCTGAGAATGCCATGAGACTGGCAGATGTGCGTTCCAGCTGATGTTACCAAACAGTGCTCCCTCTTTAATTGATCTGCTGTCTTTCACTGTTTTTAACTGCTTGTATTTTCCTCTTTAAGGACTGTGTCAGCTTAAAAACTTACAGGCCACATCTATTGGTCTCTGCCTCTGTTTTCTCTCCCCACTCTTGTTAGTCTTGTTATTAAGATTGTCTCTCACTAGGTGTTTGTACAGCACCTGGTGCTGTGGGGTGTGACTTTATTTAATGTAATAAGTTGCATCTTTAAGGCTCAAATAAAGACAGTTGAAAGATTCATATTGCAAATTTAGCCATTTAGAAGTTAGGAAATACCAATTTTGAGGACCTTGGGTGAAGGGATGTGTGGAAACAATGACAAAGCAGCTCTATCTGGCACTTTTTTTTTTTTCCCAACATCCTCAGCCTCGTAGGTAAGTCCAAGGCATCTTCATCATAAACTGGCAGTGGGATCTGTGTCCTCATCTCCTTGGTTCGTGGGCCTCTGGTAGGGACACCACACTGGTTATCCTGCCCTCCATTGTCTGGGGACTGAGGTAAAGACACCCCAGTCAGTGCTGACCCCGGTGCAGAGGAGCAGCCTCCCCCTGCTGCTGCACCCGTAGCCATGCATTGCCCTGGGAAGGCACCACCTTGCAGGCCCCAAAATTCCTCTCTGCACCAGCCTGTGTTCCAAGGGCTCAACTCCTCCTGATCAGACTCTCTGGGAGCTCTGCACTGGCGCCAGCACCATAGGAAAAGTAACTTGCCCTGTTAATTTGGATGCATCAAGTTGTCCTCCAGAGCAAAAACTTCTGCTTAAAGCCACAGAGTTACTGTAGGTTCTGCTCTTGTTTCTATGATATTGGCAACTCTAAAAGCTGAAAGGTCAGGAGTCGGTGCCCCAGCGATTCATGAGCAGTGTCTAAATAATGGGATTTAAAAAGAGAGACTGGCATTTTTGTCTGCCTCCTGAGCCTTTAGGGGCACGTGAGTCAGGTTTTGGATGAGAAACTTAAGGGTTTTTTAAATGAAAACTGAGATTCTGAGCTCTGGGGCTGCTCCTGTCAGAAAAATAGTATCTGTCTCTTAGGCTGAATGGGCCCATCATGATCATCTAGTCTGAACTTCTGTGTGGCACAATACTTGGGATTGAATCAGAGTTGGCAGCACTCTTTCCATCAGGGTGGATAAAAGAGAGCAAGGCCTAGATCAGGAGCCAGTAACTCAAAAGATAAGAAGAGCCAGGGCAGGGCTCAGTGGAGCAAGCAGACTGGCTCACTAACAGGGGAAGGGCTCCAGAGCTGCAGGGAGGATCTTCCCTCTCTGGCCATTCATCAGGGAGGTGGCCAGACATGGACCCCAGATGGTGGAGGAAATCTCTGAGGCAGGTAGATTGCTGCAAACCAGATTTGGCAGGGGAAGGCTGGTCAGGTAAGAGGAAGGATGCTCCAGTAGTCACAACAGTAAGTGGAGTCTCTGGAGACCTGGGCTCTGACACTGACTGGATGTGTGATCTTGGGCAAGTCCCTTAGCCTCTCTGTGCCTCAGTTCCCCTTCTGTACACCAGGAATGAAAGGATTGCCCTCCCTTGGGATGGCATGAGCATCAGTGCATGGTGTGAAGATCTTGTGATAATAGGTACCCATCAGTACCGTGGGTGTGCCTGCGGCCAACCTAATAGAGCACTGTGTGTGGGGAGCTTGCAGAGGCAGGGTGGGGTTAAGGGCCAGGCTGCCTAGGCTGGACAGGGAGCTGCCAGGAACAGCTGCATGGACAGGAGGGGATTGAGAAGGCAGTGTCTGTGCAGGAGGAGCCGGTTGCTGATGGACCTGGATGGAAAAGAAGGTTAATTAAGCAACATCTGTTTGCTCAGGGCTTGGTGCTGGGGTAATCCAGCCTGGCCAAGATGTGTGATAGGTGGCACCATACCTCTGATGCTGCTGTCCTGGAAGCAAATGAGAACTCACAAGTGAAAAGATGAAGTGCTTTATATTTCTGGCTTTATAAAAGACATTGCACTCACCCTGCAGCTAGAACATCAGCACCTTGCCTTAATGGATGGCGAATGTTTTCCCACCTCCACCCTCAGCTATTTCAGTATGGCGCAGCAACCTGCTAAAAAATGCCACTGGTGTTGAAAATAAGCATGGAGTTTTTTCAGCCCTGAAGGCAGTTTTGTTTTGTTTTTTTCCCCCTCCCTTGGAAGTTATAAACTCCTAACCTAAATAAAATGGCTCCAAGTAGAAAGATCCTTTCACCCATAATTTGAGCACAACAGTAACTGTAAAATAATATATCCCATGGGTGCAGGAAAATTGGAAAAAATAGCTGAGCTTTTTGAACACATCCTCACTGTATACTATGGGTCCAACTCTGATTTACACTGTAGGGGTGTAGAGGGTCCTTGTTGTAAATGAGAATGAGGTTTCTGAAAATTTAGGGAATGAACTATATTTGCATTCTCCAAGTAGATTCTCTAGCAACAGAATGAAACCCAAGTAAATCAGGCCAATAGTTCCAAATCCCAATGGCAGGATTGTCTTCCACTAGGTTGACTAAAGACAAAAACACATGGAATCATTCTCCCATTTTCTTTATTTATGGGTGCACTTTTCTTTTTTCTGGGGGAAGCAATATAAAACAATTACTTAGGCTCCCTGTGCTCTGGCGTATGAATTATTCAGTACATCAGCAAATCAACATGCCATCTGGAAACTGCACAAACCATTGGGTCAATAAGAAATACTAACCCAACTTCCCTCAACAGGCAGGGAATGCCCTTGCTAGAGGCAGGGAAGAGTGCCAGACCAAAGCCATTCCACCCTCCTGGCCAGGGCAGAGACTCTGTACAAAGTGATACTGGAGGGGAGCTGACCCAGGAGGCTCAGGTCATACAAATGTCCTTGTGCCCTTGTTATGGGGTAGCCCACCCATTGAGAAGCAACATGGGAATCCTGATGATGTTTGTCCAAAGGACACCGTGCTGGGATCTCCCATTAGCCTCTTAGAAAGTGGGCTGGAGGCCATTTGGTAAAATCTGCCTCCCTAGGCAGCATTTCAGGAGGCCACTTCCCGTTTGGCTTGGTTGCTCTTCCAGAATGCCAGAAGGGCCACAGCTGAGTTAGTGGCATTGCGCCCTGTCACGTGAGGTCTCTGTGCACTCAGGTTTGGCCCAGCAAGGAGAAGTGGCTGGGCTAGGTCATTCCTTCTCCCTCCCATGTAAATAGATGGGCACAACTGGAGCCTGCACTCCATCTCACAACTCATAGCTGAATCAGTATGGGGGGGAAATCAGCTACCTTGCTAAAGAGCCATGACAGGTTATCTCCCTGCTGACGCCAGGAGACGAAACTCTGACCCTCTGCCTCATGATTTCTGATGGGACAGCACAGCCACATGGCACCCCGGCTGAGCGCTGAATGGCATTACAATCCAACCCAACATATGGGGCACACCACTGCCTGTTAAGGTGTGCATGAGCAGGCTTTTTACAGCCCAGGAAACTTCAGCCCTCGGTCTCCATTTAGGCCCCAGTCCTGCAGTCATAGAAACTAAAGGGAGTGTGGCCACAGCATTCACCACCTACAAGGCCTTGATCTGGACCAGACTGGGTTGGAGAACCACATAGCAACTCAGTAATACTGATAATATCTATCTCTCTTCATCCAGGCAGCTTAATCTACTTTATAAAAGCTGGCTTCATTGCTATTCCCATTTTACAGATAAGCAAAATGGGGCACAGCAAGGGGTTATTACTGTGTAAGGATGGGAGTGGACTGCAGAGGCCAAAGGTCATTTTCCATTTTTAGAAGGCAGGATGCTGTGCTGCAGGGGCAGATCAGATAGCTGGCTCCAACTCCCAGGAGACTCTGGTTAAACAGTTCTTGGATAAAAATAACAATTATTAAATACAAGCCTCCACAGTTTAATACAAAGGACAACCTGTTAAGCCCGTTTATTTGTCTCTTAGCTCAGAGCTTCTAACAGATCTGAGTTGAAACACAGAGTGTTCGCCTATGCATTGTTAGCTTCACCTTAAACTAAGCCACAGAAGCACATGAATTGCTCAGCTTTTCTAAGGAATACAACTGTTCCCTATCTGCAGCATGTGTCTGAGATGCAAATGTTTTGTTGCACTTTGATCTAAAAGGAGATATTTTGAAAAAAATCCACCCTAATACATACTGGTTTTGGAAGTTTGAAATTGAAATTGATATTCTCCTTCATCACACTGCTCCCCACCCCACTGTCCTTTGGTGTGGTGGGTACTTGCTAGAGGAATAGTTTAGTCAGCCTCATCTAGAGCTGCAGCAAAGGAAAACCAATGGTGCATTCTGTCCGCACAGATCAGGCCTGGTTTGGTTGCAGCCATGGCTCCCACACTAAATTATTGTATGTATATTTTAACAATTTAATTTAATAATAAAGGAAATGCATAGTTCCACCAGAAGCAGCTAAGATGTTTAACAGCAGGATAAAGTGAGGGATTCAGAAATCTTCCATTCACTTAATATTTTAATGAATTGTATTGAAATAAATGTGGTCCCAGTTTAGCAAAACTCATAAGCACAGTTCTAAAGGCTTCTGGAATTCAATAGTACTTTAAACACATGCTTAAATGCTTTGCTAAATCCAGTCCTCAGTGCAGTAAAGCATATAACCCATAGCAAAGCAAGACAAAAAAAAAAAAAAAGAGTCCTGCCCCAAGCTATGAATGAATAGGAATCAGTAATCATTTATATCCATCCACTCCCTTAAGGTAGCTACACTGTTGTGCATTAATTTTAGGATATTGCAAGAGCACCATGTGACATGTGTCAGCATTAACACTAGTGCATATTGATATTAAAGTGAAATACAGAAATTTTGAAGAAGCATCTTCAGCCTTTTGATGCATAGCCCTGTGCAATGCTCTGGATTAGGCATATAATTACAGTCAGAGTCTCAGCACACCCACGATCATGTCATGGTTAATTCATATCAAGGCAACCATGTTTAAGATCACTCATTCAGGGTGGAATATTTCAGGTGGGAGGCTTTTACATAAGTTGTCCTCATTTTTAATTATTCATCACGTTGTTAAAACTTTCTGCTGTCATCATAGGTTTGATTTAGACAATCAGGTTATTCCTGGAAAAGTGAATTCATGCCTCTAACTGCTGATATATTGCCGATTTGTAATATTAAAAAAAAAAATGAATGGCAAAGAATTCACTGTGTTAAAACCATCACAAAGATGTGTTTGGCACCTTAATGCCAAGATGTAGCCGCCTTGATAAATCTGTGGGAGTGTGTCTACACAACAGTGCTGTGGTCCTTAGAATTAGTTATTTTATTCAGTATCATTTCAGGATTGCAGCCTTGTATAAGCCACACCTACCTTGTGGCTCTCTGCTCCCCTGCAGTGCTGGCAGGAACCTTGGCTGATGGTGCTGTGTGTTCTAGCTCAGATAATAGCTGTGCTTTTGGCTCCAGGATGCCCGGGTTGAATCCCCGCAGCCGACTGGGCCACTGTTAATTAGAAGCTGTGTGAACACAAAGAGATGGGCTCTGCCCCACAGAGCTTACATGGCAAGTATGTAGGTGTAGCAGAGGGGGACGGTCACCCACGGGCCGAGAGGCAGCTGGGCACCCGCACTCCCCCTATGGCCTGAGGAGGCCTCTCACGAGAGCGCGGGCCAGAACCAAAGTGGCGGCCGGAGGGGGCGGGAGGACTATATAAGGGGCCGGACCAGGCAGCCATGGGGGGAGGTGATTGCCGCCAGTGCTAGACCTCCCTCCCCGGGAAGCAGCGAGGCCCGACCGACAGCGAGATTCCCCCACCCCGCGAGAGCCGAGGGGAGGAACCCTGGCCGGCCGCGCCCCTGGAGCAAACTCCCCCGGGGGACGACCTGGACGAGCTCCCCTCAGCGGAGAGCCTGGGGATCGGCCAGATGCCCGTGGGGGCCTCAATGAGCTTTCCTCTGCCGGGGAAGGCAGCGAGCCGGCTACTCCGGACCCGTGTGACCTGGAGGAACTGCCACTGGCCGAGGAGGCCGAACTGCCTGCATTGCCAGCCGAGGATAGCGAGGGCTTGACGGGGATGCCCTGGGGAGCCTACCCGGAGGACAGCAAGGACTATGTACCCAAGGTGTTGTGGAGAGAAGCAGGAAGGAAGTAACCCGGGGCAGTTTGGTGAGTCTGTGTTTCGGCAGGAGCCCCGCTGACATGGGGGCCCCTGTGCGTGCCACTCGTAGGGCCCTGGGCTGGAACGCACGGGAGCGGGCGGCCCTGCGTTCCCCTTCCCTCCCCTGCTGCTATCTGGGCTACCGGGGGTTTGCCTTACCCCTCGCCGGGGTTGAAGGCCCTGAACCATTGACTCTGGGGGTTTGCCTTACCCCCCGCCGGGGTTGAAGGCCCTGAACCATTGACTCTGGGGGTTTGCCTTACCCCTCGCCGGGGTTGAAGGCCCGAACCATTGACTCTGGGGGTTTGCCTTACCCCCGCCGGGGTTGAAGGCCCTGAACCACTGACTCACCCCTCGCCGGGGTTCAAGGCCTGGTTCTACTAGCTCTGAGTGTTCGCTGTCTCGTGCTGGGGTGGGTGGCTGGGGTGCCACTCTCAGGCTTTGCCCCAACCCCAACAAGGCCAGAAGGCGCAGAGGTGGGGCCACAAAGGGCAGCCTTGATTGCAGTAGGGTGCAAGGTTTACTCCTTGATGTGGCAGGCTGCCCCATAGAACGCAACTGTAAGGGGAGGTGAGGCATTGTCTACACTGGGATCTCAGACATGGGCATGATTGCATTGATGACATGATTTATGCCAGTGCAGGATCTGGGGTAAGCTGCACAGGTGCAAATCTGTTGATGTGATGGCTCTGTGCTGGTGCAGTTACCTGCTACTGTGGTATAGTTGAGGCCTGAGTTTGGTGTAAATGAAAAGCTGATGAGTTTTGATGTTCTGAAGCCCGTGTCTTCTCCCCAGCACCAAAGCTGAGTAACTCAGCTGGGTGTTTATCTCTGAGAGCAGAGGGGAGAGGTGCTCTTGTGGGACTGGAGCCACTTCCTGGTTGCTGCTCCTCTGTTCATAACTTTTGCACCCGCACACATCACAGGGATGAAGAACTGCAAAGTGTCAGCTGGGCCCCTCTCTCTTTGGTCCTGCCCATCTCCAAACGGCAGCTGCAGGGAGCCACGCCTGTCTGGGACCCCATGGAGATGGGTGGTAGGGCGTGCAACTTCTGCAAGCTAAGAAAGGGGGGGGGGGCAGAGTATCAGTGCTGGAAGTGAGGGTGCTTGTAAAAGCCACACCCACTCTGACTCTGTCCCCCTCCAATGGTGGCTAATGAAGGTGTGTCGTCTTTAGTTCAGACAGTAGCTGCAGAGGTTTCCATCATGGACAGAATTTACAGTTTTGGTTCAGTGGCTCTCAGCACCCCCCACTATCCACTCTCTACCAGCGCTCATGCAGCATGGCTCTTGTCCCCTTTCTTATTTGACTCTTTCCACATGTTTTCTTACATGTTGCAGGAGATTTTATACATAGTGGACACACAGTTCACTGTGAGCCTTCAAACCTGATATGCTCCATGTGAGCTGCATTAGTTTGTCTGGACAAGTAAATCACATGGCATAACACCCTGCCCTGATTGGATGCATGTCACATGATCAGAGGCAGAGCCTTGTGGTTACATATGAATCTTGATAGGATTTTGCCGGCTTCATCACAGATCTCATAAGGTGCTTGAAGAGCCCTGAGGCCATAGTAGCCAAAGAATTCACAACCTTTAATAGCAGGGCTCTGTCATTTGTGCCATCCTACAGATAGGGAAACTAAGGCACACAGGCTCAGTGACTTGCCAACACAGGGTTCATGGCAGAGCAAGGAATTGAAGTCGGGTCTTGCAAGTACTAAGCTAACCATTAGCTTTTCTTCCTCTAAAGAAGCCCCATCTGGCTTTCAATTTCTCAAGGAAAGAAACCAGCTAAATGGGATGAAAAGAACTATAACTTTTCCTTTCTGGGCCCAGTGCATATCTGGCTCAGGTAAGATCTGTGCTGTGTCAAAACTCTCTAGTGAGCTCAGTGATTCCAGCTCTCTCAATCTTTAAGCAGTTGTTAATCAGCTACTTCCATAACAAAGAACAGGAGAAGCAATGGGGGGGAGGCAACTGCCTCAAGCATTGCTTCAGCAGAAAGAATGCTAACCCCCACCCCATTTTTCTACTCTGTCAGGCTGAAACATGCAGTCACCTTTCCTACAAGCCTCCTTTTTAAGGGTAGTTCTTACCCCTTAACTAACCCCGACAGATTTGAAACAGAGTAGCAGTTCACACTAGGACAGTATTTCATATTTCCCTTTAGTAGAAAGAGTTGTGAGCAGACTAACCCCAAATACCATTACCCACTATGCCCTGCACCCAATATACTAATCACCTAATTCTGCTCTTTGTATCCCTGCTAACACAGGACCCATGCAGATTAGTTGCCCCCCCCACCGCTTCAGAAGCTGTTAAGCACAGCTTCTAAGCCTGCTTTACAGATCTATTCATGGCTTTCTTCACTACCAAGTTCCAAAGAGGCAGCCGTGTTAGTCTAGTCCAGCAAAAAAAACAAGGAGTCCTGTGGCACTGGGACTTTCTCCCACAAAAGCTCATTGGAAAAATCTGTTTAGTCTCAAGGAGTCCTGTGGCACTTAGTTTTTTTTCTTTTCACTGCATCTGCCACAGGTTTAGGGGAGGGTTTTGGCAAAGTTAACCCTCTGTTGCATCAAGCAGTGAGTCTCCGCGTACCTCTGAAAATATGCACCTTCATTGCTGTTTCCCCCATTTTGTCTCTTCAGCGTGTCAGCTTTTTGGGCAGAGTATTGCTCACTAGATCTTTGCACAGCACCCAGCAAACTGGGGCCTAGGCATGAGACAGTGTATTGCCCATGGAATAACAAAGTCTGGACATGGCAATTAAATAAGAATGAAAAATATAATTATTGATTAGCAAGTTAAAAAGAAAGTCTAGACTCAACGGAAGCAGAAAATAAAAATTTAATCAAAGTCCTATGCTATTTTTAGCTTCCACTTACTTCATAAAAATCCTAATATACTAATAAAGCATATTTCAGCCAAGGATCATGGAATACGACACTGAGTATATTACTTAGTAAAGCCTTCCTGGGTAGCAGCTCTGTGGGGCTGGGAGTCACAGTATCCCCGTTCTATAGATGGGTACGCTGGACAGATTCCATTGTTACCTGTAAGAGTTGATTTCATGGTTTGCATGGAAACTGATGAAAAATATTTATTTCTGTCAAGAATAACCAGAATTTGAGTCAGGCAAAACAGGAAAAATACTCTTTGATCATTTATTAGTATTTGATTTAAGCCAATGTAGTTTGCATATTTTGAAATGGGAAGTGAAAACTTGTGTTTTAAAGGTTATAAAGTCGTACCCTTTTGAATCTCAACATCTACTGTCATTAAAGTAATGTTGCATGACCCACCTGCTCCACTGTCTGACCCATCCATAACAATTTTTAAAAGATGCTTGAAAATAAACATTATCTTTCAAAACTATTTTTTAAAAAAATTAAAACCATGGAATTCAGCGAAGCCTCCAGATGGGAAATGAACAATTTGCCCAAGGTTGTGCAGAAATTCAGGCTTCTTGATGCTCTGCTCTGCTTTATAAGACCAGAGTTTAAGGCAGAAGAGACAACCAGATCCTCAAGTCTGAGCCTTTGTTCTTGTGGGATCCCACTTAGCTACCCTCAGAGTAAGTCCAAAAACAAACCTCAATTACACTAAGTATTTAGCACTCAACAGACTAAACTATTGGGTGCTGGAGGCACTGAGGTGCACCAATGCCCAGGACCAGTTCTCCAACCTCAGCCTACTTATTATGAAAACATAGAATGACAATTTTCTGTGATAATAACTGATGTATTATTTACACAGTTATGCTTTGTACACCTACAATTAGGGCCCACTGTGCTTAGATAGCAAATCACCAGTGCCTGGGTCTGTAAGGAAGGATGTGCTGGTGGTGAAGGTGTGAGCTGGGATGCTGGAGATGGAGGTTTGGTTCTAGCTCCACTGCACACTCTCTGTGTGACCTTGGTTAGGTTGCATGAAAATAAAACACCAAAGCCTGAGTTTCCCTGTCTCTCTAAAATAGGGGGGTTACAAATGCTACCCTCCACACAGAGGTGCTGTAAGGCTGTATCTATCAGTGTTTCTGGCTAATATATGTACCATGCTTGATAAGAGACCCATTTCACAGATGGGGAAAATGAGGCAAGAGAGACTGAGGTGGAGATCTTCAAAGGTACTGAGGCACTAAATTCCACGAGCATTTAGTGCCTGAGGACCTTTGAGGCTCTGGATTCGCTGTGTTTCTCTCCACTCGCACAGTGTTACAGACGGTCTGCAAATAAACTGTAGAGTCCTGATCCCCAGGTTTCTTCCTTCACCCACAGCATTTTAGTCAGTCATGGAGTTTAAGGCAAGAAGAGGAAGACCAATGCACAACTGGAGTTGCAGCTAGCTTGATATGTGAAGGGTAACAAGAAGAGTTTCTACTGGTACGTTAGCAACAAAAAGAAGTCAGGGAAAGTGTGGGCCCCCTACAGAGCTGGGGAGGCAGCCTAATGCCAGATGATGTGGAAAAGGCTGGAGTACGCAGGGCTTTTTTGCCTGTCTTCACAGGCAAGGTCAGTTTGCAGACAGCCGCCCTGGGCAGTATGGAATGAAGGGTGGGGGCTGAGCAGCTCTCAGTGGGGAAAGAACAGGTCCAGGACTATTTAGAAAAGGCTGGACATGCACAAGGCCATGGGGCAGAATTCAATGCATCTGAGGTAGCTGGCTGAGGTGATTGCAGAGCCGCTGGCCGTTATTGCTGAAAACTTGTCATAATGGGAGCTGGGTGCTGGATCTGGGGAACTACAGACCAGCCAGCCTTACCTCACTCCCTGGAAAAATCGTGGAGCAAGTCCTCAAGGAATCCATTTTTAAGCACTTGGAGGAGAGGAAGGTAATGAGGAAGAGTCAGCATGGATTCACTGAGGGTGAGTCATTGACCAACTTTTACAGGAGTCTTTAACTACCAGAAAGGGGGTTGCAGGAAGGGTACAGCTGGGCTGGTCTCAGTGGTAGCAGCTGACAGAACTAGGAGCAATGGTCTCAGATGTGGTGGGGGAGGTCTAGGTTGGATATTAGGAAACCCTTTTTCCCTAGGAGGGTGGTGAAGCACTGGAGTGGATTACCTAGGGAGGTGGTAGAATCTCCATCCTGAGAGGTTTAAGGCCTGGTTTCACACAGCCCTGGCTAGGATGAATTAGTTGCAGTTGGTCCTGCTTTGAGCAGAGGTTAGACTAGATACCTCCTGCGATCCATTCCATCTCTAATCATCTACCATTCTAAGAGACCACTGGGTCGTTGTCTGACCTCCTGTAGGTCACAGGCCACCAAACCCCACCCATCCGTCCCCGCCCAAGTCCATCCATCGCAATGAGACTGATGTACTGCTGCCCTCAGGAGACTAATCTGTTGTGTGCCCCGGGCAGAGAACAGGCAGGACCAGGTGCACCAATGTAGATGGCCCTTGAGGCAGTGAGGAATTGACTGAGTGACACATACTCCCATGACTCTGGCAAGTGACCTGCACCCAACACTGCAGCGAAAGGAGATCGCCCGTCCCAAGTCCCTGACCATCTGACACAGCGAAAAAATTCTTTCCTGAACCCACATGTGGTAATGTGCATGACCCTCAGACAGTGCTTTTTTGTGATGGTATGGCGTACTGGTACCTGTTTGGCCAGCCCCGCTGTCCAGCTGAGGGTGTGGGGTCAGTAAGGGAAAGGAGAGTACTGGCACCTTCTTTTTGCATTTGGGGAAGGGGGGGGAAAAAAAAGCACTGCCCTCAGAGCACCAGCCCACCCCCTTTGTATGTGCTGTTTTACATATGAGATCATAATTCTCCATCATAATCCATCCTTCCACATCTGCATCCCCCAGACAACAAGCATCATTGAATACCCTTAAATATGCTTCTGTGTAGCAGGATGACTCCTCTGCATGTTGGTGTAATGGCTTAATACTAGGGTGACAATCTCCCTAAGGAACTGAGCAGAGAGAAAATGGCATAATCTACCAGAGACTAATGAGCCCAACCCCATTGTTCACCACGTGTTGGTAGGTTTTGTCGTTTGCCTTTGATCTGCCACACAGATGAATGCCAGTGCTGTGTCAAAACACAGCTTCGTGGTCTGCGCACTGGGCACTGAATTATGGCTGTCTGTCGGCCATTTGTCCAGCAAAAAGGAGTTTCTCAGTGCTGTCCTGTGACTGCGGGCTGTGAATAAACCTGTTTCTAGAGCATTGAGCTAAGGCAGAGAAGACCTGATAGCAAGAACAAAATGATAATCCATAAAAAAGTCCATGGGCATTTTTCTACATGAGTATATTGCAGGACCAGATTTTCAAGACGTTCTGAGATCTGTGAATGAAAGGAGCTAGGTAAGAGTTAACTCTAGGAGCAGTAGACAGACAGCGAAGCCTGAGGCTGGATTCAAATAACACCCAGCAGTGAGAACAACGGAGACACTTGGTGACTGAGAACCTTGGAAACTCTGGCCTCTGCGTCTGGAGAGAACCTCTTCTTGGAGCAATAACAACGTCTGGCATTTTTCAGTGCAGATTTCCAAGTGCTTTACCAAGGAAGTTGCTATCCTTATCCCCTTGTGGCAGAGTTCCCCAGTGCAGTAACAGTGCTGGCATTACCTTACCTGCAAACATTTGCACCCATATTGGATCCTGGCCCCTTACTGCAAGTGACTGTTCAGTACCTAGCATGTAGTTGCTTTTTCCTCAGCACACCTGGCATGCTCTGAACTGATGGGCATTGCCACGGCAAGCTGCACTTCAGTTTGCAGCATGCCAAAGATCCAGATTGAAACCATTCCTTGTTGACAGGACAAGCTGAGCACCCTTCTGGTACCCCCTGTGTAAGCAGCACAGATGTACAAATCCAGGAAGAAGACATTTGTCTTGATGCTATTCAAGAGACTTCAGAGTAAACATGACTCCTAGAATAGCTCCAACGATGGATTTGCTATTTATTTAACTCCTCCTGCTCTCATTTATATCAGCTGTGTTTGAAAAATGTCCTGCTGACAGAGCTGTCTTCTGCTCCCAGGAGATTTTCATGTAGTTCAGTGCATGGCATTTTGTTAAAGAGATGGTGATCAGAGGCTCATCTCTGTTCACTGGCATAGCTCCATTGATTTTTTTTTTTTTTTTTTTAATTATCCTTGATGGATGGCACACTAGATTGGGCTAACCTTAGCTCTGCCATGGGCCTTCTGGGTGATTTTGGACAAGTCCCTGCCTCAGTTTCCTGATAGTGCTGTTAACCTCCTTTGTAAAGGGCTATGTAGCTAGGAAGAAAACTACATAAGAGCTGACCTCAAGTACAATCAGGGCTCCATTGCACTAGTTGCTGTGCACACACACAGTGAGCAACAGTCCTTGCGCCAAAGAACTGGGATGGGAAGCAGAGGCTCAGAGTGGTGACGCTCACCCAAGGTCACCCAGCAGTTCAGTGGAAGAGCCAGGAATGGAATCCCAGGTTTCCTGGGTCCCAGCCCAGTGTCTCTGTGACTGAGAAGGATGCTTGTCCAGGGCACAAGAAGTGGGTAGGTGCAGGGAAAGTCAAGGTCGGCTGGATGCCAGGCTCCCATTTGTATCTTTGATCATCCCCTCCACCATGCCTATTTAGCAGTCACGGATGGTAATACCACCAAGAAGAGTGCAGTTGCTTTCACAGCCTACTGGCACACGCCCTGGACCCAAGCCACGAATGACTCACGGCACTGCCACATGCCGCCATTGCAGACAGGTTGGTGAAAATGAACGGATTTGAGACACAGCAGATGCTGTTCATTAAAATTGGAACAACAACAGTGTCGTCATCATCATCAGAAATAGCCTGGCATCCAAATTGCAATACTGCAGAGCAGAGCCCTTGGCTGGGCACTGGCCAGAGCTCAGCTGCCAAAGGGCCAGGTGGGGTAAGGTCCCACCTTGGTGGGAGAGGCAGGGATCTGGATTTGTCCCCTCCTTTGAGGGTAGGTGGAGAGGGGCTGGACCGAGCAGAAAGTTTCACCACCACCACCACCACCATTGTGCTCCAGCCAGGGGCCCTGACCTGGCTGGGAAATTGTCACATGCTGCAGGTCACAGGTAGCCACTGCATATTCAGCTTCTCTCAGCAGCTACATACCACCCGCCCCTTCAGTCCCCAGCCCTGCCCTACATCGGGCTAGAGAGCAGCTAGTCCTGACCCAGCCTCAAAGAGGAGTTGCTGGTGAGGATCCTACCCTCCCTGCCCCAACACGCAGCACTCAGAGGAGGACTGGAAGGGGAGGTATAAATGACCGGCTCATTAAGTGCCCTGGGAAGCACAGGAGCAGAGTCATGGCTGGCCCCATCCGGAGGCCAGGCCCGGGCAGGCAGGGTGGAGAGTCTGCAGCACTCTTTAAACTAGCGGGTTTCAACCAATGCGCCGTGCTGCACTGATGTGCCGTGAGAACTGTACAAGTGTGCCGTGACATTTTGTACAAAGGGAATGAAAATCAATGTAAAACAAGCATGGTTTCATCTTAAACATTTTATCCAACCGAATTACAATCCAACTTGTGAAAACTAATCACCAGTTAAAAGTGAGGTGTGGGTCTTTCGATTCTAAAACGTGAATGTTCTAGACACAGGTGGCCAAAGGGCAAAATTGAGATGACGTATTTTTTTTTTCTGGTGCATTTGAAACATTAATAGTTTTGAACTTTCTTTAGTCTGGTGTATCTTCTATGTTGCAAGCCTCTCTAGTAAGACCTTAACAATAGTAAATGTGACATTTATGGTCTGCTGAGACTTTCAACAATTTTCAGGTGGGGGGGGGAGGGGGGTTAGACTACAAGAACAATCAAGATACCTCAGCTTATTTTCATTTATTCCCTAATAGTTTATAATAAAGGAAAGAAAAATGGGGGTGGGGGTTGAGGAGTGAATAAGAGAGACTATTCTTTTTCTTAGCTGGGTGCCCCAGGGGGTTCCTGAAAATGAAGCTGGGCAGAGGGCCCCACTAACTCTAAATCTGCCAAAACCTGTGCTAAAGCCAAGCTAGATCACATCCATCACTTTCCCCACATCACAGAAGGCAGTCAGGCTATTTAGGCATGACTTGCCCTTGGTGAATCCATGCTGACTGTTCCTGATCACCTTTGTCTTTTCCAAGTGCCTCAAAATGGATTCCTTGAGGACCTGCTCCATGTTTTTTCAGGGGACTGGGGTGAGGCTGACCAATCCATAATTCCCCAGTTCCTCCTCCTTCCCTTTTGTGAAGATGGGCACTATATTTACCTTTTTCCAATCATCTGGGACTTACTCTTTTCACTGTGAGTTTTCAAGCTAATGGCCAGTGGCTCTGTAATCACATCAGCCAACTCCCTCAGCAACCTCTGGATCCTTGCTTCCAATCCCTTGGATCTGTGCACATCCAGCCTTTCTAAGTAGTCTTGAACCTGTTTGTTCACCACTGGGGGCTGCTCACCCCTTCCCATTCTCCCCAAATCTCCTACAATGGGAAGAAAAGGAACCAATAGTTGAAGATGATTTTTTTTCCTTAACTGAAAAGGAGGCACGTAAAATCGTGGGACTGCCTCCTTCACCTGTGAATGCCCTGCAGTGTAAGGTCCATATTCAGAGAGCAAACTCCATGGGAGCAAAGCTCTGTGTAAGTGGCTCATGAAAGATCTGGGGAGCATGGACAATGTGGAGTTACAGGGAAGCAGGGAGACCAAAACCTATTCTTCTCACATGATCGTTTTTCAGGACGACAGCTGTTCCTGTACAGCCCACTTTGAGGTCTGCTGTCCTAATCAGGAAGGCCCGGAGAGCTGGCAGTTAGTTATTTTTATTTAACATTACACCACCTGTCCAGCTGTCTCCTGATCATCCTTGCAGGCTAGAGTTCTGCCAGCCAAGGTGGACTTTGTTCTCGCAGCCATGACAGCTGCTCCACACCCCGGGTCATGGGACAAGGATGCTTTGGTGATAAGGGTGTCTGGTGTTACGCCTGACTCCTCCCAGCTCTCTCAGTGTCCGGGTGTGCTGCCAGCCGGATGGAGTCAACCGTAGCTGCAGGGTGTCTTTTGATCTGTGCAGCTCAAGATTTGAATCCTGTGGTCTGGCTGCATTCAGCAGCTTACCCCACTCCTCTGCAGCCAGCCTGCCCTCCTGAAGCAGTGGCTGGTGACACAGCAGCATGTTGCGGAGCAACTGAGAAAAGGCTGCACCCCCCCCCCCCCAGCAGACAACAGGTCCCTTCAGGTCTGCAGTTTTTGACAAAAAAACAAAATTTTCCTTGGGCAGGCAGAGGAGAATATTCCAACCATTTCTGAGGCAACAAACCCTGACTGAATTTCAAAGGGATTTAGGCTCCTTAGACAGTTATAAGAGTTTTAGCCAGTGCCAAGAGCTATTTGGAAACTTATTTCCCTCCTACAGAAAGTATTGACTTCTTGACAAAATGAAAATGGCACGTTTTTGGCTGCAAATGGGATTAAACCGGGGGGGGGGGGGGGGCGTGAGAGAGGTACCTCCACATTGTCTGGGTTTGGAGGGGGCCTGGAGGCAGGGTGGTTCAGTCCCTCCCTGCTTGACTCAGGGCAGGGCTGTCAATTACTGCAGCCCTTGTAGCTTGCTCCATCCCCTGCCTGCCTTGTTCCAAGTCAGCGACTCTGCCTGGTGAGCAGGGGAGGCAGAGCCGAGAGTCCTGTCTGTTCATCCTTCTCTGCTTACTGCTCACAGAGGGTGAGACCCCCGTGTTCCCCCCGGCAGGCTGCCGTCTGAGCAGGAGAGTAAGGGCAGGTGCCAAACACTTGCACAGCTGACTAATGAATAGGCACAGTCTGGCCTGTCTTTATGTGCCAGGGATCATGCACCACTGGCGTGCTGCGGAGGCAGATGCACACGATTTAAGCAGACTTCTTTATTGAGCGCAGCAGATAAACAGCTTCCCTAGTGCAGAAAAGGCAGAGTGTGTGTTGTGGGGCTGGAATAGGACTCCTCCTGTTCCTAATGTGCAGCTGCCTGGAGCACATGGTGACAAGTGATGCAGAAAGGCTCCAGTGGACAGCAACAGGAGACCTGCTGGCCGTCCGAGCTCATCTTAGTGGCCATCAATTGCCGATAGGTGTCCTATACAAACAGCTGCCGTGATGCGCTGATTGTCCCTCAGCCCTGGCTCATTTTTGCAGGGCCAGCGAAACCTCGCCTGACTCTTTTATTCCTGACCCTTCTTAGCTGGCTTACTAATGATTATTGCTGTACTGCCTAGGACCCTGTCCATGTTCCCAGCCCCTTATGCAAGCTGCCGTGCAAAGCCAGAACAAGCTAAGGCCTGGAGTGGGGCTAGCCTGTGTCCACACTGCATAGGGGCTGTGTTAGCACCCGATGAGTTGTGGTAACTCCTGCTGTAGCCTGTGCCCCTGACAGGCCTGCTGGCTTGCGCTAAAAGCACCCCAATGCCTAAGGCAAGCAGCGGAGTGTCTACAAGTGACAGCTTCCCCCTTTCTGGAGGGGGGCAGGAAGGGGACCCCAGTGAGAGGTAGTTTGGCGCTTTCTCCCTTGGGCTGAGACCAGTCCGGGGGTCGAGCCTGGGGCGGGAAGCCAGAGCAAAGACCAGCTCAGGCCCTGCAGCCTGCCTGAAATTGTGGGGAATGGGGCAAAATGACAGCAGGGGCATGGAGTGAAACCTAGCCATGTGGCCACCAGAAAGCTGAGGCCCGCTGGGCTCAAGTCCTGCTGGGGAGAATCGAGGAGCAAGAAGGGGCCCGGGGAAGCAGCAGCAGGTGTTTGGATATCACTGCCTCTCCTGGGGCCCTGATCAGAGGCTGGTGGGCGAGGAAAGCCTGGACTTCTCTGCCATCCACCTGGCTCCTGAGGGACATAGATAGCCCCCTTCCTCGCCCCTGGTGGAGTTAAAGGGAGAGTAGAGACATGCCCTGAGTAAGGAGGCCTGCCCCAAGGTGGGTTGAAGACCCTGTCTGTTGGAAGAAGGTTGGACTCTCTCTGTCTTGATGGCCTCTTACCCCACGGTGCGGAGAGTTTAGCTGGTGTCACGACTGGCGCATTACATTTCCACCTAATGTGAAGAGGCCCGTGACAGTGTTGGCATGTGATCCCTGGCCAAGGGCGTCAGGGAGCTGGGCTCCTGCCCCAAGACCTAGCCATCCCTGGTGAGCCTAGCCTGGTTCTCTCGCTGCCCTGCCTTGCTACTGAGCAAACCACGACCGTGTTCCCTGATGCACAACCCCGCTGGGGCCCCGTGCTGCTTCTCAAGCTCACCAGGAGACTCCTGCTTCCATGCATGTGGGTCCGCCTCACCTGGCCCTGTTTCTGCTATGTGCCTGGGGGGAGGAAGAGTGCTCTGCCAAGCTCTGTGCCAGCTTGGGAGATGTGCCCTCTCCCTGCACCCATGCCAATGACGACCAACAGCCCTGAAATCAAGTTCTCGGCCACCAAGAGAGACTGCACTGGGCCAGCGGACATGGGGCAGGAGACCTTTTCCCGGGTTCTTGTCCCTGGGGGGCTCTCAGTGAACCTTCAAGTCTCCTCCACATGGGCTTGTGATGGGGTGTCCAGCCTACTCACCCTGCAGGGGTTAATGGAGGCCATAGGGGCCAGTTAATCTATTAGGGCTTTCCTCTCAGCCTGAGTAGGGGAAGCTCACCTGCACAGGCAGGTGCAACTTCTATAAAGTCAGAGAGAGGGCGGCCAGGAAAGACTGTAGTCACTTTCTGGGAAGAGGGAACAGTGAAGCTGGCACAATGAGCAAGGTAGGAAGTATGGATGGATGGATGGACCCAGGGGAGGGAATGACATGGGGAAATGCAGCAAGGTCTGGGGTTGAACAGGCCTTGGCTGCTAACTAGAGTGTCCCTGAGCCAGAACCAGTGCTGGATTTCCTATTAGGCACTTGTAGGCACAATGCCTAGGGCCTATGAAATTTTTAGGGCCTATGAAGGGGGAAAAAATTAAAAAATAAGGAAAATCATAAGGTTTAGTATTAGAATAGTATAAAGTGCACCATGTCAATTGACATAATTCAATATACGTTTACCTCTCTCTTTGCACATTTCAAAATGAAAGTGCCTAGGGCCTACGAACACCAAAATCCAGCCCTGGCCAGAACCCAAGGTAAATATTGGGATTGAGTTCCCCTCCTAGAAAGTGGCACCGGTGGGGCAGGGCATAGGAGGACTGTCTTGGCCAGTGTGGGAATGATGGAGAATTTGAAGGAAGGGGGAAAGCTGAGTGGCCTGACCTGAGTCTCCAAGAGGATGTCGTGGTTCCCGGGGAGAGAAGGGCTGCAGACCAGCAAGAGATGGAGTGATGGCCTGCAGCTGCAGGAAGGGGCATAGCTAATTTCACAGCGCTGAGCCCCGTGAAAGGAGGTGCCGCGCTAGTAGCGAGTGACAAACTCTTGTCCTGGGCAACAGCGACTGTAGCCCTTGCTGAGATGGCCCTGTAAATACGAGGCAGCCATTGGTGCTTCCATAACTGGAAGGTGGAGGGGGGTCTAATGTCTCACCCACCCCTTCCCCCTTTAACATAATATGGGTACTCAGCATTTCCCAACCTTTGATTAGTCAATAAAAACCTTCCTTGACATTTCAGATGTTGATTTTAAAAAATCAGGGAGGGGAAGATGTGAACAAACTGTTTTCCCTGCCTTTCAGCCTGAACTAAAAGGCAGCTGGTTTGGGGCATATCCCAGCTTGCCTCCTGCAGAGCTAGTGTGTAGCAGTGAGATGATGAGGAGCAGAAGTCTGGAAGGGGGTAAGGATGGGCAAGAGACTCACCTGCAATGTCTAAGGCCAGCCGCAGCTGTGTGTATACAGCTTCACACCCATTCTTGACTAGATGTCACTTTTCTCTTTGCTTGCTAGGAGACTTGTTCTTACTAAACATGGGTTTCAAAACATGTTCTCATAACAGGGCCATAGGTCATTAATATCTTTGGGGCCAGGTCATCTGCTGGTGTGAAACTGCATAGCTCCAGTGATTCAAATGATGCTGGTTTACACAAGCTGAAGATGTGGCCCATTAAAAGTAAGAGCGATTGCCTTGTTGTTCTGTTTGTAGTTATTTTGGAATATTTCTGCTGTGCCTGATGTGTTGGATGCAAAGCACCAACCCCCAAGCTCTAGGCTGCCCTCCTATATTTGCAAACCTCAGCGCTCAGGCCGAAACACTGTGGATTTGGCAATGCTGGTATGCCAGCTGCACGCTGATTTATGGACCTGTGTTCTCAGTGAGCGCTGCTGTACGGCTCTCTTGCTGATTAGTGGGAACTGTTCCTGTGAGAGTCTGCATTGCAGATTCCTGGCGGAAAGTCAATTACTGGCACAAAGTGGGAAGTCCTTGGTTGTATATTTGCATTCTGATAGTGCCTAGGGGCAGCACCAGTGATCAATACCTGTCACAACAGGGGCTTGGACAGACACAGTGAAGTAGCCAGACACTGCCCCAGAGATCTTACAATCTGCAGGACAGATAGGATGTGGCAGGTAGGTGACACTGAGACAGTGAGTGGGCTGAGGGGAGCACAGGCTTTTGTGTGGCTATAAGGCAGATAAAAGTCTGTCCCAATGAGCAGAGCTGGAGTTTCTTGCAGGCCTGAGTTTAGATTATGAAATGCTAACAAATTGCACTCCTGAAGAGCATTGGTCTGAAGCAAATACAATGCACTGACTGAGACATTGCCGGTACCTGGGACGCAAGCAAGCTATGCAGCTTCAAAATGGTTTCAAATCAGAGGTACAACTGAATAGGGGGTTTAGACATGCAGCAGTATTTGGTTTCAATGGAAAAGCCCTTAACCCCCGCCACTAGAAAAATGGGTCTTAAAATTTTTACAGGTAAAAGTTAGAGTCTTTCCTTCACTGAAAAGCAATGCTGGTTGGATGCCTTACTGTTTTCCCACGCTAACATTAGATTTGGTTTGTGTTTAAAAAGAAAACAACAACATTTTTCTTTTTTCTGTTTTTGTTCATTTGTTTTTTCTTCAGCAGTTCTGCATCTAACATGAAGGGCAGAGTTAGTTGGAAAATGGAATCTCCCTCCATAGAATATTTTTGACTTTTCATCAATAAAAAAATATTTCTGTTCAGTTTTTGACGACTGAAAACTCAAGATCTTTGGCTGACAAAGTTTGGCTTTGAGGTTTCTTATTTTCCAAGAAAAAATATGTATAAAAAAATTCAAGGAACCCAGACATCCACTGTAAGGTTTTTCGTGTAGCCCAAGCCCCAATTTTCTGGTTAGGAAGGGAGGGGCAATTTTGACAAAAATTTTTGCCTCTAAGTTGAGACCGAGTCAATGCAGCCTGCACAACTGCAGGAATAGTTCCCAGGGGCATCACTGCTCTTCGAGGCTCTGTTCCTTCCTCCTCAAGGCAGCACATGCTGCTGGTCTATGGCAGTAAATTCTTGCACCTCCACGTTGGCTGAGCTACTCTGGCCAGTCGTTCTCCACCCCCTGCCACCTGCTCTCAGGTGGGGCGAAAGAGGTGTGCCATTCTGCATGCCCAGCCTCAGATCTGAGCTGCCTGTGGGGAAGTGTAAGTGAGGTTGATACTCCCTATATCTCGCTGGGAAAGCGCACAGCTCATAAAATCTAGCTCATTAAAGTCAATGGCAGGGATTTCCCTAACACCCCCACCACACACACACACACATGCTCTTGAATTTCCCAACATCCCCCAGTTGTCAGCTAGTACCAGTGCCATACCAATTTAGTGAGCACCCCCATACAACCCCCTAATTTCAAGTCCTGGGTAAGCTGCTGCTCAGTGGCCACTTTTCTTCTGAGGTCTGGATCAGGTCCTAGCACTGCTTCCTCTATAGCTCTGGCCTTTGCAGACCACCTGTCCTGCAGAGCTCTTCCACAGGATAAGACTGAGTTCCTGTAAAAAGAAAAAAAAATCTATCTCAAGGTGCCTGGAATTTTACAGGACTAGGGATTGTACTCCATGGGCCTGGCTCTCCACTCTCTTAGCCCAGATATATTGCACTTCTCATGCCAAGGGGGTTACGCTGGCAGGGAAGTAGTGAAATGGGGAGTGGTTCAGACCCGATGTCTGGGGCGAATAGCTGAGAAATGTGGTTGGAGAGAAGGATGAAAGCAGAGGAGAGAGTGATGAACTCTATGTCAACTCTGTTCCATGTTTTCCATGTCCGTAGTAGAAAACTCTTGTCAAAACAAGTTGTCAGATATTTCTGATGAGCTAGATTAAAAGGGAATGGGATATAACTTACTCCGAGTAAAGCTTCTGGGAAGAAATCACTAGCATGCTATTAATTATTTAGCGTTCAGAATTTAATTTGTTAAATCAGCAGGGATGGAGGAAGCTTAAAATTGGGACAATCTTAATATAAGCATTTGGTGTGAAAATGGATGTGGATCTTTACAGACTCGCCAGCAAGCCCTTAGCCCTTCCAGTAACTAACTCCTTACACTTCAATGGGATTGCTCATGTGGGTCGTTACTTACCTCTAGGAGTACAGTGTATGCATTCTGCCCTTTAATAATAGCTATAAATCTGTAAATCTGCAAGTGCTTGACAAATGAGGCCATTACCATTGGCCCCATTTTACAGACAGAGAAACTAAGGCACAGAATGGTGACATGACTTGCTCAAGGTCTCCCAGGAAGCGAGTGGCAAGGTGGGGCCACGACTCCACATGTCCTGAGCTCTAGTCAGCTTTGCTGGCCGCTCACCCACACTGGTTCCCCTAACATGCATCTCATATTTCAGTCCTTGATTTCAGTGGAATTGTGCCAGGAGAGATCTAGTCTGTGCTGTTGGGCACCCTGGCTTGGATCAGAGCAGGCTGATCATATGCTGGTGACTGTTTTTATTTTTGATTTGGTTCCTTTCTTTTAGAAAGACACAGTCCAGCCCTCAGTGGGTGTGAATCGGCAGCACCTGTAACTTCAATGGAGTGATGTGATTTACACCAGCTGAGGGGCTGATGGATAAGCTCACAAGAGAAGATCTGCCAGGTTAATGGCACATCACAGGTGATGTCATAAATAATATTGGACTCAACTCCATGGCATTAAGTAAGAGTCATCCAGAGACTGGCTGGCAGATGGCAATTTGCGCTGTGTAAGAGCTCTCCTTTCCTGAGTTCCCATTTCTAACAATGCCCTTTGCCAGTTGAATTTCAAAGAGTGCTTTTGCAGTATTTCTCATTATTGATGGTAAGTGTTTGCAGGAGCAGTTCTTGGCTGCCGTGTTGGTTCATCAGTTTTGACATGGTGCCCAGGTACTAAGGGCCATAGAGTGCAATTCATTTGGAAGAGACCTCTTCACTGATTTAAGCTGGGAGCTTTTGTTAAACACCCAGGCCCCCAGTGTGATCAGACCCTAAGTAACTTAGTGTTGTGTTTATAGGGAAGAATCTTTTCCATTCAGGGGTCTCTGTCAGTTTCTCTGTGGCAAGAGCCCTCAAAACAGTCCATTGCTGGATTAATGGGTAAAAGAACATTTGTGCATAAAGACGAGCTTGCACCCTTGACTTGCACACTTGCAAATGGTAAAAATTTCCCACCCTTTGCCAAGAAGTTCTGCCTGGATTAGACCAACTCTCCTATGCTACTGCTGGGAGCAAAAGGGAGAGGGCAAGGCAGATTTGCCTCCACCCCTGGCTCCATGGCCAGCTGTGAAGGTGAAGGAAGCATCACCCTTTCCAAGGTGACTCTATCTTATTTCCCTCCTGGAGTAAGAAGGTGGAACAGTGTCTCTGGGACACCAGATGTCCATTTAATACTCCACCTCACGTACCAAGCTGGGTCTAAAATCTCCCTGTAGCCCTGACTCTGTCTGGTGTCTGGATGTCACAATAACAAATCACATCCACTCAAACAGTGATGTCACACCAGTGAGAACGTGGCCTGGTGACTGATCAGGGCTCCTGCTGACATCATCTTGGTAAAAACCAAGCTTTTCACAGCCCGATCCTTGGGCATCTCTGTGGGTAGCCAGGGAGTTGTAGCATGACCGCCAGGTTTTCAACAAAGCAAAGAAGACAGTGCTACTCGATCAGCCTCTGTTTAATAGCCACTGAGAGACGGGAGAATACCTAATTATCAATAATGCAGGGTGACGTGTTTAAACAACACGTTTCTGAGGTTTAACTGAGCTATGTAAGTTGACTGGTAAGATATTTTTGATAACATGTTCCCTGCCTTCTGTGAGCCTGCCAGGAAACTTGGTATGTTCCAGCTGACTTCATTGAGAAATATGCAGGGTTTCTCCCAATGACAATTGCATATATTCACCATAATGTCAAGTCATTTTCCCTTGCCTCATTAATTTTGCCCTTCCATTTTCTGCTGTTCTACATGTCCTTTGACTCCACTAAAATGGAACGCTGGAGTCTCTTTTTGGCTTTTGACTTGGAAGCTGAAATTAAGATCCAGTCCCTCGGTGGATGTAAATAGGTACACTGAAGTGGAGAGCTTTGGCTAGCCATCACATTGGTGTAGCATTGGAAAAAGACCCAAATCTGAATTGTAAGAAATGGAGTTATGACCATTTGTATTAGATGAGAATTTGGGCAGTTTCTCTTTCATTTTCTCCCCTTCTAAAAATAAAGGACCCTATTTCAATCAACTTCAAAGCTTTTTCTTAAAATCACAGTAAAGGCCCTGGGTAGTTGAAGCCAGGAGTGTCAGCCAAATAGTTCATGGGCTAGAGTCAGCCTGCGGACTTCCTATGAATCCTTCAGGTTGTTTGCACAACCCTGGATTCCATGCCATTGGGGTGTGCTTTGGAGATCATACTAGTGTGTATAGACTCTGTTAGTATGCATCGATGTAGTAGTCCTGTTTCAACCACCACTAAATCAGTGCCCTCTGGGGAACATTTGGTGTGGCCAGCAGAGTCCACACAAGGGAGTTAGAGCACAACACAATGGTGTGATCTACAAATCACACCTTCAGAGTTCACACTCTGGCACTGCAATCCAGGAAACCCTTGTGTGCAAGTAGAACCATTTTGTTGCATTTAAGTGGGGATGGGGAGGCATAAGTCTGGCAGAAACTGGTACATGTCCGGGTGAGGGGACATGGCACTGGGCAGTGCTTACCTCTCAGCTGGAGGGTAGATACTCAGACATGGCAAGTCAAAGAAAAAGAAATTTCCCAATAAGTCAAAGGGTAAATGTAAGTAGGCACCGGTATGGCTCATTTTGATTTTTTGATTTAATAATTTTTACTGAGTGAAGTGACAGGGTAACTGCTCAGATGTGCATATGAAATGAATTTCACACCCTACTATAAACCCACAAGAATTAGGACATGTCAGAAGCACAGGAAATTCAGAAAGCCTGTCCTCTGACACTCACTTGGGTGCATGTAAAACAGGTTTCAGAACCAGGTGTTAGTCAACATATGTTTGCACACTGTGTTCTGTGAACACAAGGGGATGAAAAAAGGAAGTTGTCTCATTCTCAACCTTATGTAAAAAATTAAATACTGATTGAGCTAGAGAGGCTGAAATCATGTGGGACATCTGAACTGAGTTGTTCAATAGGTCTGGTAGGTACCTTGACCGCTAGTCTAAAGTCAACCCTGCCTTTGTTTGTTTGTTCATGAATATTCAATCAGTTATGCAAAGTGGAATGAGAGCCCCATGTTAGAACAGCCTATAAATCTAGTGGCTATGGCATTGCCTCAAACAGATTGTGCCTGATTCAAGGCAGGAACCTGACCTTGGGCCTGCCAAATCTCAAGTGATTGCCTAATGGCTTTCTAGTGGGTCTCTCTCTTACATTACACAACATTGAAAATGCTCAGTTTTGTCCCAGTGTGAAATGAGAAGCTTTTCAAATTATTGCATTTTTAGTGGGATGAGAAACCCATTCCTAAATGGAGACAATAATGCTTCCTTGGTCTGCCTTGTCTATTTAGACTACAAGATCTTCAAGATTGTCTCTTATCACGTGTATGTACAATGGAGACCTGATCTCTTTTAGGGACTTTAGGTACTCCCATGATCACAGTAATAACCTGCCAGTGTTTGGGGCTATTTAGGAAGAAGTTGTTGGAACACATGTGTGACATAAATACCCAGAGGTGCATCGACTTTGTTCCAGTTGCACTGTGAATAAAGATGCACATCTGCATTAAGAGCTTGAATGGCTCAGGAGAACGCTAATCGCATCCACGGGGAGCCCTTCACATCTCTACCATCTGTCTGAAGCTGGCCAAAGCCTGCAGTGTCAGAATATTGTTACAAGCTGATGGCTGTTTTGGTTCCTTATAAAGAAACAGATGGTGAACCCCGGCTGTTTCTGAGCTGACAGATGGTCACATCTCAGCGTGCACTAACTGGTGCCTTTCTTGGCAGTTGCGGAAGAAAGATCAAGAATGCCAGTGGGCATGGAAATGAGAATAGCCCTCTGACCTCTGGGGCTTGTCAGGTAGTAGCCAAGTTAACATGGCAGTCTTGGCCCACACATTGACCACTACGCTGCTATTGCTTTGTGCACTTAGGCCAAAATATCAAAACCTAAGGACCTACGTGTGTTTCATTTAGGCACCAGACTTAGGTGCCTAAATGAAAGTTCATGATTTTCCGAAGTGCTGAACATCGAAGGCACCTACACTCTGATAACAAGAACCACTTGAACCAAAGAGTGGACTTAGATGCCTGCCTTTACATGCCTGTGATTGAAAACATTAGTCTACTTGAGCAAAAGATTCCAGCTGCCAAGTCTTTTCCCCTAATTGTGATGGAGAGTCAGGGAATATACACATCTTCCCATAAAGCCCTGGGGACATACCAGATCCTACTGAGGACTGAACCCGGGACCTCTGAAACTAAAAGCAAGAAGCTTTCTTATGCCATTTGAATGCACATCCATGTTAATGGCAGTAGCTGGCTCATAAACCTGTATTCATGATCTCACCGCTAGAGAGGGACAAAGCCATCCTGCATTAGCATGGGTTCTCCAGAGACCAGTGCCAGTCCATCAGAATCCTTCATTTTCCCTCTGGTTCAATGCATTATTCCTTCAATGCTTCTTAAAAGCACGGGAATGCTGATTTTTCTCCACTGCACTCTTTTACATGTTATGATAGTTCCCAAGTAAGCCCAGAAGCATGGCTCTTTAAACCTCATTTCTCTTTACCCTGTAAAACACCTTCTGATGCTTTTAAAGCTACATGACAGATGCTGCTGCTCAATGGGGAAGCTGCATCAACTCAATCTTTTTTCCTGATGTCACTAGGAGATGTGAGAACGTGATGCTTTTGTGCAGGGAGAACACGTGTTGTCAGTAAATGATGGATAGCATGGAAATGATGGCAGTCTATTCTGAGTTTTGGCTGTGTCAATAGCAAAGAGTAAAATGAGGGAGAAAAAATCAGTCATATTATTATTCACCAGTGCATTTAAGGTGCTGGTAATCCCAAGTGATTTTTGCTGTTCTGTGCTGAAGATGATGAGGAAACCTCGAGGGCTGTTTATCAGAGGTTTGATAGGCTGCTAGACTTATTTTTGTATTGCAGTTCAGGTGCTGGGTATCCAAGAGAAGAGCTCATGTAAATGGATCTTTCCTGCCAGCACTTTCCTACTCAGTTGATCCATAAGACATGGAAAAGTGCACATCTCCGGAGCTGCATGGACTTCTTTAAATTCTGAGAGTGAATCTTGCACTAGACCACACATTTGGGTTCTGATCCAGTAACAGGAAAGCCACTCTCTGGCCCCCGGTGGGAATTGAATCGAAAACCTTGGTTACTTTCTGAATTCTATGCTGTGGATCTGAATTAGACTCAAATCTGATTCTGGTTCCAACATAGCCAGCATCCCAAGTAAGGAATTTGGATGACTGAAGCTCTAAGGGACAAAGTTGCAAACCAAAGTGTTTGTAAAATTCTTTGCATATGATCCTAGAACTGGATTGCTTTTTCTATAATTCTTGAAATCCTGTGCCATTTATATTACTTGATTTGTAGCCACTGGTGCTCTACATGATGTTGCTTTAAGTGCTGGCAGCCACCTCTTTTTTCCCCCTCTGATGGCCACCACCACCACCACCTTCCACGCCACTCTGCGCCCAGGCCAGCTTTTTCCAGTGCTCTCCCCTTGACTCAGCACAATCCTCCTGCACTCCCTCCTGACCCCCAGCCTGCAGAAGTATAAGATGAGATGGTGCTGAGCAGATTTCTGCTGGTCTGATTTTTCCTAGCACTGGATGCAGAGTTGCAGCCCTTTTTACAGCCAGCATAGCCAAGACAATAGATGTAGCCTGTTCCTCCCAAGCAGCAGCATAGCTAAGTGGATGAGTGCTCACAGGAGACAGGGGTTCAGTTACGGCTGCACCTGAAGTGGTCTTGCTGGGCTTCCTTCATGCTCATTTACCAGATCTGTACCACGGGGTCAGTGGGTGCTTTAAGGTGGGAGAATAAGTGTTACCCACTGGGACAGCAAAGACCCTCTCCTCCCTTTACTGGCCTGTCCAATAGCAGGATGACAGCCTACTACCCCTGCCACGGAAGGGAGCTGCTCCTTTAGTTCAGGTGATGGAGGCTGGCTGGAGTGGCGGATGCTCTGGACTGCAGCCCCGCTCTTCAAAACGAATGAGCGAGGAGTGTTTTGTTGGCAGCCTCTATAGCTGTGTTGGTCCCAGGATACTAGAGAGACAAGGTGGGTGAGGTGATATGTTATTGGCCAACTTCTGTGGGTGGAAGGGACAAGTTGTCGAGCTTCACACACCTCTTTTCAGGTCTGGAGAAGAGCTCTGTGAAGCTGGACAGTTGGCTGTCTCCTCAGCGTTCCCTTTTTAACCACTGTTGGAGGAGAAGCAGGTGCTGTTCCCACCCTGGAACCTGTGTTGCTAGCACTGTCGTTCCACTCCCTGGTTACAAAGTGAACTTAAAATAACATCTTGTGTTTCCAGCATTAGACGGTTAATCTGATCTTGTGCACAAGCTTGCACGAGCCATATACGTTTCATGTGCTTCCTATCCTCCCTTTATGCCCCATCTTTGCATGAGGAAAAGAAAGAGTTGGATGGTTTTGGAACACTGGAATCATCTCTGAGTTTGGCCTTAAACAGGGATAACTATGGCCTCCAGCAGAACTGGTTTATCTTGTGCAGCTTCTTGGTATGGACATATTATGAGAATGGTAGCTAAACAAATTCCAAAGCACGAGTATCAAGGGCTGCCTTGTGTGGGGGCACTGAAGAACTGGGTTTTCAGTTTTTGTCCATCACTTGCATTTGGGCCACCTTGCCTGAAATCGGTCCAAGTGAGCTCAATTTGCAAAGAGGCCACGTCCCTTTGGGCTTCTCCATGATGATGATGTGCCCTTACCTGAGGAGTGGCCGGCAGCCCCTCCATAACCTGACTGGTTTGCTGTGTGCTTTGTCTCCAGGAAGGAGACTATGAAATGAGCTGTATTTTCCCCCTGGGGTCTCAGAATTGCAGAGACACCAGCATTGCACATGTAGTGAGGGGTGCAGCCTGGCTGAGATTGATGAAGAGACACCTACAGCACATCAGGACATTTTCTTGTTTCTGAGCAGAAAGATGGCTCTTCTGTGAGGCCTCTCGACTCCTAGGGATGGGCTGGCTCGGTCGCAGGCTGGGATGACTGGTCGAGATTGGGCCATGTCCCCTCCTCATCACTGGGGTACACAGGGCATTTATGAGTTTGCAGGTGCTCACCACTATCTGCTTTAACCCTTTAGCTCAGTAGTCTCTCAACTGTAGGGCGTGCCTCTCACGGGGTGTGGAGAAATGGGCAGGAGCACAGTGGGGCCAGAATCAGCCCCTATGGAAGGTGGGGAGGGGACACCACCCAGCCCCACTCTGCTGTCTTCCTCTCTTTGCCTCTGTCCCCAGCCCAAGCTCCTTTGCTGAGCTAACAGGGCAGTTACATCAAAGGGAAAATCCATTTCTGTTCTGCCCCGGTCCAGGCTGGGGTGGTGCCTTCAAAGATCTGCACCTGGAGTTCTAGTCTACAAAATAAAGAAAAGGAAGGGACAGGACAGGTGAAGGAACTGATACAAATGGGTGGGTTGCATTGCATTGACATATGAAGTATTTTGTGCCTTATAAAATCATCCTATAAATGATACTGAGTGAATTGAGGCTCCTGGAAGCACACCCTGCTGTGAGAATTTGCTTCCTAGAAGGAGGATGTGCAGGTGTGTGTTAACTTTTCCCATTGTACTCTTTGTCTTTAGACAATACACTTGGCTAACTTCAGTTATTTGCTCCCTTGAACCTGTTTAAGAACAAATGTGGAGTGCAGTAAAACTGGCTGCCACTTTGAATCAATATGTCTGACAGACTAACACTTAGCCTGTAAGAGTATGGGGCAGGAACTCTTTCTGCTCTGTTTATGAGCCCTTTATGGTCCTACCCATGACTTGGCTCTGAGCTGCTATGGCAACATAAATAATAATCTAGTCTTTAGTGCCCATTTCTGTAAACTTTCCCACCGCAGGCTCCATATGTAATTATGTAGACAGCACTTGCCCTAACACGGGATGTGCCACAGAGGAGACATGTCACCCGCCTGGCAAATATAAGTCTTCTTTGACATGACATAATACTACAAGCTGGTTGTTTGTTGTAGCACCTAGGAACCCCAGTTTGGGAGGAGGGCCCATTGTGCTAGGTGTTGTACAATCCCAGAATAATGGGATGGTGCCCATGCGAAAGAGCTGACAACTGAAATGTGCAACAGACAACATTTGCAGGATGCCCACTGATCTGCATCCCTTGGAGTGTGGGGTGCTCAGCATTTTGCAGGATTGGGGCTTTCATACCCAGGGGTGGGGAGGAGATCTTATATGAGAATTATATCATTATATTGTTCCAGAAAAACTATACAGGCAGGCACTCAGGGTCCCTGCTCCAACAAGCCATCTTCCAGCAAGGCAGGAATGAGTGCAGCTAAGAGTGTTACCTGGTTTCTGTGGAATGCAACTGAGGCCAAGAGCTTACCAGGAATCAAAAAGGGATTAGATGCTTATCTGGCCATCATGGATCCACAGGATCTGTGCTGTGCCCCACCTTTACAAAATCCCTGCCATGTCCCAGACCCTCAACTGGTCTCACAATTTCTTCACAGTTGGCTCATGTTCTGCCCCAGAGTAGCTCTTTAATCCTCATGCCCCTCTGGGTAGTATTCCTTAGTAGTCATTGTCATGCCCATCTTTCCTTAAACTAATACAGCAAATTCCCTCTTCTGCGTGTCAGATAACAAAAATACCCAGTTATAATTCTAAAATGGAAACAGGCTTTGGAAGGGCTATGCACCCTCATGCTTCAGGGTGTAAGGCAACCTTCTAACTAACAAGGGGCAGGAAAAAATCTTCCTGGAGAACAGGTTATCACATCACTGCTTCCTACAGCAGCTGGTGCTGACCACGGTCAGAGGTACACCTTTGCTCTATGCCAGTCTGGCAGTCTGAATGCTGCCATGTCCTTTCATACCAGCATACACAAAGACGTTGGGTTTTGTATAGTGGCATGCTGTAAAACTGGTGTTGCTTATTAAAACATCAGGGGTGTTAGTCTGCTATACAAGATGCTCACCCAACTTCACAGGGCCAGAATTTAGCTTCTCTGTTTCCAACCCACGCCACCACCACTTCTGCTAACAGAGGGTTATCTCTAGCTATCAGCAGAATGGGGCAAATGACAAATACTTAAGCAAATGTGGTTTTGTGCACCAGGGAAAGCAGCAGACACGCACACACGACAGTTCAGTATTGTGTTGTATTTTCCATCTAACCTGTGGCTTAGATCCCTCTTTTTTATTTCCTTTCCCACTGCATTTTAATCTCCTCAATTTGTGTCTTTTATCGCTGATATTAGTAGAATCCTATCACATTTCTGTCAGTTGTGTCACAGTGAGTGAAAATTATGATAGACATGTGCCCCAGCTGCTGTCCCAGGAGCATACTCCAAACTAGCTTTGAAGATATGGAGGTATCTGAGGATGCCCTTGTTTTGTACTCCCAGCTTTCCTCATGGGTGTCTGATGCACTCAGTCCCTCCGAATGGCTGAATTTCAAAACAGCAGTCAGGAATGCTTGTGTCAGTGCATTGTATTACGTCAAACATGCCTGCTTGTAACAGCCCAAAGGAAACCACTGGCTAAGTAGTTCAGCTGAATCAACGGTCATGTCTTTAAGAAGAGTTGGAAAACAGCACCTCAGTTTGTGGAGCTCTATGTAAGTGTGACAGGCCCCTAAGCTGGATCATGTTAATCAGGGCTGGGAACCATTCCCCAGAATCCACCGGTACAGGAAGAAAGCTTATCCACCAGCCCTATGCCTTACCCCCTCCTGCATCCCACCCCTGCCTGCCAGCTCTCCCGGGGCCCTGATCCCCCTCCAGGCCCTTGGTTTAGGCCTAGAGATCATGCTGTCCTGCCATCTGAACTTGGGACTTCAGTTCCTCTCGCATGCTCTCTCCTCAAGTGTTAATTAGATCAATCAATGCTACCCCCCAACAGTCAGAAATCAGCAGTCTGCCCATCCTCCACAAACCACAGTTAATACACTGATTAATGCAGCTGTCTCTTTGCCCCCAAGTAACGAACACCGGGGATCCCCCTGTACAATGCTGGTTCACGCTGTCCTCACCAGGCATGAATCTACCCCTCTAGGGGCGCCCTGAGCCCCTCCCCTAGGCCAGAGTCACAAAAACTCAGGCAACAAATAAATTTATTAGTCTTTAAAAGTACCCCAGGACTCCTTGTTCATTCTTCTGCCAGTGCCTCCTCCAAGTCATGGCCTGCCCTGACCCTCCGGACCACTCAGCCACACCCACCCTAACGGTGGCCAGCTGCTCTCTTTCCCAATATGGTACTTCTCTGCCCCTCACCCCCGTCCCGTGCGTGATAGCTGAGCACCTCACCTCCAGTAGTGGCTTCCCCTCCCCGGCGGGCTTGTTTCACTGTCCTCATTGCACAGAGGCAGCAGGACTTGCCCAAAGCTATAGAGGAAGCCGGTAACAGAGCCAGGGACTGAAGACAGGTTTCAGACTGGTGCCCTGCCTGCCGGCCATGCCTTCCTCTCTGCAGACTCAGGAGGGGGCGACCGTGCTGGGGTATGCTGGCAGGTTTGAAATGCTCTCAGAGACTGTGCAGGAGTGATATTTGAGTGTCCTACTCATGATGGAATCAGAAAGGGAGGATGACTGACAGACCTCGAGACGTCATCTACTCCAGTTCCCTGCAATCGAGGCAATGCTAAGTAATATCTAGGCCATCTCTGACAGGTGCTCTTACAAACTGTCAGTGGCAGAGATGCAAAGCATCTGCGGAAGTGGGATCTTCTCCCACAAAAGCTCATGCAAAAAATAAATCTGTTAGTCTTAAAGTGCCACACAACTGCTTGTTGTTTTTTTACTGGACTAGACTAACGTGGCTATCCCTTCGGAAATTGACAGAGACGCCACAACCTCCCTAGGTAATTTTTTCCACGCTTTCAGTCCCTTGACAGCTAGAAAGCCTTTCCTAACGCTCACCCTAAACCTCCCTTGCTGCAATTTAAGACCATTACTTCTTGGCCTCTCCTCAGAGGTTAACGAGAACAGTTTTTCTCCCTCTTTCTTGTAACAATTTTTCATACACCTGAAAACTGTTATCATGTCCCCTCTGTCTCCTCATCTCCACACTAAGCAAACCCAGTTTTTTTCAGTTTTTCTGCACAAGTCATGTTTTCTAGACGGTTAATAATTGTTTCCAGTTTGTGCACATCTTTCTTGAAATGGGATGCCTGGAATACACAATACTCCAGCTGAGGCCAGTGTGGGCAAGTGGATTTTTCAAGCCCTGATATGAGCCAAGAAATAAGAAGAAAAGTTCAATGAAACTTTTTCTTTCCCTTCAGAAAAATGGGGCTTTATTGAAACAAAAATTTTCCAAGGGAAAAGACTGTAGCTGAATTCCCTGCAGAGGAAATTAAACCAAAATGAAAGGCACTGATATGTGAACATTAAAGTGTTTTGATTAAAAACAGCAAAACAAAATACTTTGATGTTTCTCTGAGTTTTTCATTCCAGCAAAGATTTCAGGATTTCAGTTTTTTGTTCCTATTTGGGGTGGAAACAAATGTCAAAATACCAGAATTTCAGATGGGACAGAAGTCCTAATTTTGACCAGCTGTAGAAAGAACTAATTTGAACCCTTTCTCACATCTCAAGAACAGCAACTGAGCAATCAAAATTAGAGAATTTTGTATAAATGACGAAAGGCAAACGTGACCAGAGTGGTTTTTAGTTGTAAATTTCCAAGGCACACATGGGAGATTTAAAATATAATTTAAATATTGAGTGATCTTTCATTAATTATTTGCCACTAGTGCTTTTGCAAGTATGAGTAATGATGAGAGTGCAAGCACGAAGAGAAAATCCATCATGATCCTCATTAAAGATTTCCAAGATATAGAATATGTATGGAGCCACAGCAGAATATCATGTTGCGGAAGAGATATGACGAAGGTACAGCTGACAGTCGTGTTGACGAGCAAACCAAGAGCAAATAAAGAAGTGAAATGCACACAAGTGGCTGGGACCCTGGTGCTTGAAGTTTAAGCCACAGAAGTTGAAACCCGAAGGGTGACAGAAGCTCTGCCCAAGTGGCTTGTCTAAGCAACGAGGGGGATGGTAGAAAGCAAGACGCAATGGAACCAACGAATCCTGCTATCCTTATAATTTGTGTTTCCATGCCATGTAGGAGCCCCCATGAGAGCCCAGAACCCAGTGCACTTGGCCCTGTCCACACACGACAGTGACAGTCCCTGCCCCAGAGACTCCACAGCATAAGGCATCCTAGGAAACCCACGGGATCATAGATCTTCTGTGAAGGATTTCTCCCTTATCTAGCCATCAGCGAAGCTCTAGTCCACTGGTTCTCAACCTTTTGTGGGTCACGACCTGCTTGGTGTCTTGTGCGGCCCTACAGGACACACCAGCCCAGCTCCCCCAGGCTGAATCCAGCCCCCCGCGCTGTGACACATGCAGACGTGTGGCGACACAGTAACGTCCCCCGACACAGTGGTTGAAAACGGCTGCTCTGATGTGTGGTATACGGCTGCTGCTGAGCCCTGGCCAACTGGATGTCTCTAGCAAAAGGTTTCTGGCTACTCCAAAGTCAGCGGATTTATGTTGCCTGGTTGAGGAGCAGGCTCTGATCTCACACTGGTGTAACTCAGATGACTTCCCTGCAGTGGATGTTAGTCCAATTTACCCCTAGAGGCTGGGCACAGCCAAAGCTGTGGGAGCTCCCAGGAGTCATTCCTCTAACTTCAATGGACTCTGGGTCAGTCTTGGACACACAGTGAATCCTGTTGCATAAAATAGTGCCTGGCAGGAGCCCTGCGTGCCCTTCCCCAAGGACCAGGCGTGGGGTAGCTCCTCCTGCAGCAGCACCGCTCTGGATGTGAGACTAAAACCAGCCCTGAGCCCTGTTCCACCAAGGCTGTATGGTGGGGCTAGCGCCTGGGCAGCAGCCAGAAGTGGGAAGGGAACGGCCTGCCCTGGTTGAGTGCTGATGGTGGGGGAGGCTGGCTTGGATACGGTTACTAGATGTCAGGCAAAAGGAGGTGGACATGTCCTCCTCTTTACCTTCAATGATTTTGTCTGGCTTTTTACTGAGAGGGGTTAAAGTATGCTGGATGCCCCAAAACACCTTATTTTTAGGGGGAAGTGTTCCAGGGCCCCCTAAAGACAGAAGAATGTGACATTAATACTCCATTTTCTCCATGTGTCCTCCAATGGCCTCCTTTTCCTACTTCCCTGCCCTTCTTGCCAGACTTTGGGGTCTGGTAGCCCTAGGCCTGGAGTTCACGGGACTCTTGTCTCAAGGCCCAGGACTAGGGTTACCAGATCCCAAAGTCTGGAAAGGAGGACAGGGAAAGTACAAAAAGGAGGACAGATGGAGAAAATGGAGTACTGATGGAATAGTCTTCTGTTTTTAGAGATCCCTGGAAGGCTTCCCCCTAAAAATAAGGTGTTCGGGGGCATTGCAACATCCTTTAACCTGTCAGTAAAAGCCAGACAAAATCAGGTATTTTTAAAACGCCTGCCAGATGGAGGACGTGTCCTCCTTTTGCCTGACATCTGGTACCCCTACCCAGGCCAGACCTGGCCGCTCCAGCCTGAGACCCTGGCGACCGGAGTGGAGTTTTCTGACGGGGGAGCCTGGTGGGCTGGGGCCTCTGTAACCTGGCTCCCGGGGGGGGGGGGAACAGTGGGGGCCCTTTGGCCCAGCCCCATGGCTGCAGGGGGAGGCGCTGGGCACAGCCCGGGCCCCGGGGGGCTTTTTAGCAGCTAGCACATCTGCTTTCCATGCAGAAGTCCTGGGTTCAAACCCCAGGTCTCCTGAGGTCCCTGCCAGCCCTGGGCTTCCGTTCCGGTGCGTTCCGGCCCGTTCCCTTCGGCCGCGGAGGCTCCTGCCAGAAACAAACGTCTCGGTCCCCGAAAGTGCCCCGGCTCGGCGCTTGGACTAGCCCGGCCGGGGCAGGAGCAGGGGCTCCGGGCCCTGCCTGCCTTTAGGACCGGGGGGAGCCGGGCCGGGCCGGGCGCAGAGCCGGGGAGATGCGCGGCGCTGCGCTGCGCCCGGCGGCTGCGCGGAGCAGGTGAGCTGCGCGGCGCTGCGCGGCGCCGGGGGAGGATGCGCGGCGGCGGCGGGGGCGCCGGAGGCGGCGAGGGGCCGGGGCCGGGGCCGGGGCGCTCCGGCCGCTGAAAATCGGGCGGCGTTTGGCGGCGGGGCAGCGGGGCTCGGCAGCCCGGGAGAGGCCGGGCAGCTCGGCGCGTCTGCGGCCAGGTAGGGTCGGTTCCCGGGGCTGGCCCGTGTCCGGCGGCGCTTTGCCGAGACGCCGGAGCCCCGACTTGGGTTGGCGGGTCCCGTTTACACCGCGCCGGGCGCGGGGAAGCCGGACCGGCTCCGGGAAAGTCTCTGGGGCACGGGGATAAAAGACAAATGATGATGAACGGCTACGCTGGGTCGGGAAAGGGGAGACTGGGGGGAAGCTGCTCACAACGGCGAACTTTCCGGGGAAGGGGGATTAAACATGCAATTAGAAATAATGAGCCGCCCCATCCCCCGGCAACTGGGCATTAACCACAGGTAGGGGATGCTGCTTGCCAGGGGATTGTCCTGCGCTGTAAACCTCAGGCAGAGGGAAGAATTGAGTCCTGCCCGCTCCGGCACTGAAGTTAGTGGTGGCTGACTATTGTTCAGGAGTTGTCTGCCTCAGGCGAGCAGCATTTGGAGCCTCCTCATGGTAGGCTGAAGGTAGGCTGACCCACAGAGTAAATTAATTCTCCTTTTGCTGGTCAAGGTGACAATTTTGCAATTACGGCTTCATGTGAGTGCTTATGAAAGATAAATGTATTGGTAATAAATTAAATCAAGCAAAAGAACATCTCATTGCACCACCACTTAATAAATCATCCACCTAACTAGAGCTCTTAGTTCCGCAAATGCAGAGATAATACAGTCGCACTGCACATCAGCCTCCTCTTCCATTTAACCTAATTAATTCTGCATCCCCTAATCCAAATGTCTTCTTTTTACAAGGGTGTTCTTTCAATGCCCACTAGTGTCCTGGTACACATATCTTCCTATCTGCAGGCATTTATAACTCAGCCAAAAATGTGTCTGTGCAGGAGACACCATTGAAAACCACTTGGTCTGCTATTAAATTAAGACTGCAAAAGCCCATTAGCTTTGGTGACTTCAGAAGTCTTGTGCGCATTGTGTTTGTTCCAAAACTGAAATTTTGCAGGTTGTGATATGCATTGTGACAGGGGCAGCAGATGGAAACATCGTGAGGATTTTAATGTTCAGAATAACAAATAACTTTGGTTGAACCAAAATGTGATAGTGTGTGTATTGGCTTGTGTGTCCTGGCACATATGTGAAATAACACATTCTTTGGCCAAGCTTTCCTAAACACAATTGACACCATGGAGCCAGAGAGCTGGTCCAGTCCGTTAGGTAATAAAACAAAAAGCCAGATCCTCAGCTGCTATAAATCAGGATAGCTCTCATGATTTAGATGGGACGATGCTAAGGATCTGAGCAGAAGCACTCCACAAAGCCTGCCCAATGTAGTCGAAGAAGAAGTGTGATGGGTTCTGGGAAGAAGGCACTGATTTTTCATTGCACCTGCAAAGACCGCATTGCAAAATAGCAATGCAGTACGGAGGATAGTTTTATATGGCCAGTTCCAACAGGGGAGCCGTGTTAGTTCAGTTCAGCAAACAAACGAGGAGTCCTGTGGCACTTTTAAAGACTAACAAATTTATTTATCACATGAGCTTTCCTGGGAGCAAATCCCACTTTGTCAGAGACTTGAAGATAGGGAACTTACAGAAAGTAAATTTTCTCCCAGGAAAACTCATGTGATAAATACATTATTAGTCTTCAAAGGTGCTGCAGGACTCCTTGTTTTGACTTTTTTTTTTTTTTAATAAGGCTGTATCGTTGTCCTCATCATGTATGAATCTATCAGTTAGTTGTGTTACCCGACAGTTGTGAAGGTCCCAGTTCTCTGCCCACCCCTCAGCAAGGTAAGCCCCAATTCAGTGCTATATTTAAGTGTGTGCTTAACTTGAAGTCAGGGGCATTTAAGCTTTGCTGAATTCGAGCTTCGGTTCTCTTTCTTCCTCTTCCAAAAGAACTCGCATAGCAGAGGTTCCTGATGTGGTGTGTATTTGAATGGTGGTTGCTGCTTGCCTGGCTCATGGGGAAAGCTGGGGTGTATTCTTGAGTCCTGCAGAGATCGTAGGGCATCTGGCTGTGCTGACAGGGCTCCCCTTGCCTGCCCGTGCCCCTGGCATGTCCCCAAAGGGGGTTGCACTTTGCACCCAAAACCTAGTGCAGTCCCGGGAGAGTCTTGCTTTTCAGCAGGTTTCCCGCTGGTTGCCAGGAGGACGATGTGTGCCGACACCTGCCACTCCCACCCATGATCTCCCCGTGGCCCTACTCCAGCAAAGCTTGGCACATCTCGTGTGCGTACGGCTCTGCACCTGCTTAGGTGCCGTGTCGGGTTGGGGCTTATGGGTGACGCTCCATTGCCATCCAGGATTCTCGCAGGAGTCGAGCCCCTGTTTCTGCAGGGCTACTAGCCCCTCTCTGTTGCCATGCCCCTGTCCAGTTGCAGCCTCCCCCGATTTTCATCCCTTTCCATGGAAAGCCCCTCACTGATTTCAGTTGGATCAGGCCCTAAATACATTTACCCATGGCTTCTGTGTTGTTCCCAAGCTGCACACAACCTGATGTTGGATTATTCCTTCTGTGTCCTGTGCTCTTGGCTCTTCCATACCGCTTTCTCTCATTTCTCCCGTGTCCTGCCAGACTCCATTTACAGCCCAGCCCCACTTCAGTCACTCTTGTATGACACCTTGGCACCACTGTCTTTTCCTGGCTCGATAATTGCTTTGAAAGGGATGAAACAAGCCTTGTTTTATTGCCCTGACTGTGTCGGCTTAATCTAATCGTCCTGCTCCTGACAGACTGAGATCGCTGTTTTACAATACCGGTGAGTTGTTTCGCAGGCAGAGTAAGTTCATTCACTTCTATTTTGCCAGCGAGGGAGCATTAATTCTGAATTGTCTCTCAACTTCCCCACCGCTGCTTCCCACTCTCTGCTCTGTGCGGCCCTTTTCTGTTGGTTGCACGATGGTGGGACCCAGAGGCCCCAGCTGAGATCAGGGGCTTGTGTGCCAGGCTCTGCATGTCTGCTTTCTTTGTGCTATAGAGCTTACACTCAAATTAGACAAGACAGAAGTGGGGACTGGGAGGGGAAATTGAGGCACGGAGGTTTGAAATAACTGGCTCACGCTCACAGAGCAGGTTGGTGGCAGTGATACGAATAGAATCCAGGTCTCCTGGGTCCCAGTCTAGTTTCTGCAGGCTTTGGACAGCTCTGTGGGCCTGCTCTGTTACAGATAAGTGGATTGGCCTCTGTAGACTGCTTCTGAAAATGTAATTGAAAAAATGATATCTGGTTTGAGGCTCCTGCTAGCTAGAACGAGTTCAGGAGACAAGCCCAGCAGCCGTGCTCAAGGCATGGGGCCAGCTGTCGCAAAATGGCAGCTATCGTTTCCTGTGCACCGCTGGATCACCAGAGAAGAGGTGGAAAGGCCCCTCGCATATTAAACTGGCCGCCTTCCCTCCGCATGGAGCAGCTGTATATCTTATCTCTGAAGCAAGCCAGGGACTTGCATGGGGTGTGTCTGACCCTGCGTTGTTGCCTTAAATGCCTTGTCCATAAACCTAAACGTGCTAGTCGAGTGGATCCCATTCCCCTGGAGTGTTGCCCTTATTGCTCAGGGTTTGTTCTGATTAAGGAGACTGTGCAAGATCACAACTGAACTTGTGCCATGCGGCACAGCCCCAACCGCTGAGGGGACCAACATCAGACTGTTGGCTGATTGTGATGTTGGTTATTGTCTCTGGTGGGGTCTGCTTTACCACGATGCCTACGTGGGTTGCTGGTTGATGGTGACTTGGCAGGCGGTGAACAGGGATCAGATCCATTTCCATCGGGGCAGGATGTAGAAGACGCCTACGTGGAGATCCTGGATGGCATGTGGGCCCTAACTTACGTTACTGTCTGTGGGTGTTAAGCCCCCAAATATCTTGGAAGATCTGGGTCTTAATCTCTCTGTGTCTCATTTCCCCATTGGCAAGGTAGCAGTTAATAATTCTTTCCCTCGTCCTGTCTTGTTTACACGGTGAGGTCTTTGGGGCAGAGACTCATTTTCCCTGTATGTTTGGGGAGGGCAGAGCAGCATGGGCTGTGCTCTCAGAGGGTGCCTTTCAGTGCTGTTGTAACAGTCGTCACAATAACAGCCAGGCAGGAGGGAAGCCCTGGTAACACACACCTCTGGAGAGCTGAGGTGAAGTCCCTCTCCAGTGGAGCAGTGTAAATGCAGGTTGATTCCATGACTAATAATATCTGGCTCTTCCATAACAGTTTGTGTCAGCAGATTTTGAAGTATTTTACAAAGCAGGTCGGTATGATTACTGCCATTGTACAGCATGGGAAACTGAGGCACGGGACAGTGACAGAACTTGCCCACAGTCATTCAGCAGGTTACTGGCAGAGCCAGAGACCAGAGTCAGGTCTCCTGAGTTCTCATCTAGTGCAGAAGCCACTAGACCACACTGTCCCCCCCTTTGAGCTACTCGGACTAGAGTAGAATAAAGTCAGTGGAGTTACTCTGGGCCCAAGCGTGGGGTCATGTCCCTGACCATCTTGGTGAATAGCTGTTGGTAGACCTAGCCTCTAGGAACTTAGTTAGCTGAATTCAGTTCTTTGCGTGTTTTGTTCAGTGTCTTCTGTTTAAATTAATTGTAATGGCTTCCAAAACTCCCTGCTGTTTACTTACTAGGTCACAAGAAATTTCCACAGATGTAATAGCAATCTTCATTTTAAACAAAACCTATTTTAATGAGTCCAGTTTATTGAGATGAGTAAAATCCAAGTAGGGCAGGTTGTACTTTTTACACAGCTGATTTTGTAATGAGAGGCATATGGATTCACACCGGGACTACAGCTTTTCTTAGTGAAAGGTCATTCTGTACATGATGCTGTAGGATAAAAGACCCAAAATAGTGTTTGGAGAGGGGTTTTGTAATTCCTTAAAAACCGGACCCCTGCACAGCCAATTGCAACTGAAAACCTAAGCCCTCAGTTTTGTTGCTAGCCCATGAAATGTGACAGCCATCATCTTTTGGCCTGCCGGGTATTGGTTAAAGGTTTTTCCTGTTTGGCTGATTAACGAAATCTGCAGCATGTTGCTGAATCCAACATTTTGCAGTTAGGCATTGATTTCTGGGCGCTGGACCTTTTTTGGTGCATAGTCCTAGCAGTGGTCAGTGTTGTTTCTGTAGCAGTGCCTTTGGAAAGCTGGGTGAGCTAATGTTAGTTGGTGGATCACCTAAAACCTTCATTCTCGCTGCCTGGAGCTCATGAGCTATATTGCAAACAGACTACTCCAGGACACCCTACACAATCACTGGAGGTGTGGTTGGTCTCTATGGGGTCACACGAAGAGCTGGGGGTGATCTGTGAGGGGGTGCTAGGAGCAGAGATATCTGGATGGGATGGGGGTGCAAAGTGCAGCCCAGAGCTGCAGGAGAAAGCAGCATGGGGGAAGCTTTAGCATTTCCCTGCCTTCGCACCCTGAGCAGTGAGGCGAGGGGTTGCTGGAGGTGCTGTCTGGTCAAGAGAGAGCAGCAGGAGTGAAATCCAAGCCCCGGGGAACTCAGTGGGGCTGGGGGTTCTGCCGCTGATGTCCATGGAGCATTTCCCATCCCTAGGTTCCCTGCCCAGCAGCCAGGATGTTGGGGTGGTCTGAGTAGGGTGGCCAGATGGGTGAGGCTGAGAGACCCACACTGTCTCTGGGGCAAGGATTGGTGGAGGGGGAGGAATGAGCTGGCAGTCAAGGGGCAGAAAAACAGATCGAGCCGGTGTTAGTAATGCCGAGGGAGAGTGGCCTGGGACCAGGGAGATTCCTTCTCACCTGCCCTGACCCCCCTTGCCATGGATCTCGGTGGGCTCTGATCAGAGGTCTGGGCTTTCAGCTACAGGCGGTTAGGTCGGAGGGAGTTATCAGTGTTGGAAAGACAGAAGACAGTTTAATTTTCCAGCCAAGCCAGAGCAGGCTGTGTGACATTTTAGAGCCTCGCAGAGTTAGCGGCAACAGGGGCTGTTGCTTGATTGTTCAGAGCAGGAGAGAAAAGATTGCAAGTTGGAGTCCTGCAACCAAGGTGAGACACCCCTTCTCTTGTGGTCACAGTGTCTCTGCAGTGCTCCTCCATCAAATCCAGGCTGGGCCTGCCACAGGGAAAAGTCAGGGACAGGGATGCTGCCCTCCTAAGATTCCCGCTTCCTCTGCCCTTCACCCCTCCTCCTAGACGTCGTACCTTGTTTAGACCCCACCTCATCGCACCTTTCAGGGAGGGCTGCACTCACATGGATCCTCTCAGCTGCACGGCTCTGCTCCCAGCCCGTAGGTAGCCTCCATCCGTCGGTCTTGCAGCTGTGGATGGGGGCTCTGGGCTCCCACGTGATTGGGCATGGCAGGGGCTGCAGATTGACTGATGGCCTCCAGCAGAAGTGTGTGGAAGAAGTGTGCAGGGCAGCTACCTGCCTGTTAGCAATGGCAGAACTGAATCTGTGGCGCTTACAGCGAGATGGTAATGACCTGCACCAGGCTCTTCATGGGAACCTCCTGGAGCTCTGCTGAGCGTCTAGGCAACGCCGGTTCATTTGAGAACATCTCCGTGCTAGGGATGTGTATTAAGAATGAGAGCGCTACCTGCGGAGCCCTGTGGCCATCCAAAATATGCTGGGCAGGGCAGCAGTGAGGCCTGGGACTTTGGACAAGGAGCATTTTTGGGTCTGTGAAGGAGCCCAGCCCATGGTCTGGTCAGCTGGCTCCCCTGGGGGTGGTCTGGGGAGCTCTTTAGATCCGAGGCGCCAATGTTAGTAATGAGTTAGTTGCATTGTTAGGGTGTTCCTGTTGGCTTCCATTAGCCCCAGTGAACACAATTAATATGTGGTGAGCCCAGTCCCCATGGGGTGTCCCCTGGAGTAACAGTATTAAAATTAGTGGGACCTGATCCACAGCTGGCATAGATCAGCATGGCTCCATAGATGTCACCCCTCCTGGGGTCACACAGAGGGCCCATGGAAGGCAGTGCAGCTGTACCAATGTTTGCCAGCTTCACACACCACTTACCGAGCATTTGATGTTCAGGGAGGGACAGACCCAGCTGCCTGTCCTGCAAGGGAGACAAACTTCACATCCCAGCTTGATTCTTGGCTCTTGTGCCATTGGAAGGAGTTGGAGTCGTGCACAGGGAGCAGGCTTGGCAGTGAAGGGGTCTGATCCTGCGTCCAGTGGGGATTTTACCTTTGGTTTCACCAGTAGCAGGCGCACCAAAGTAGGAGTTCTGGGTGAAATATGTCCAGCTCTTGCCTGCTGAATGAGGATCAGCTGGCCTCACAGGGAGACCTGATAAAGGGGCAAATAACGAGCCCTTCGGAGCTCTGATGTCCTGGCCGCTTCCTTCGCTCTCAGGTTCAGGACAATGATGAGTTGAATGGAAATAGCATTTTTAACTAAGGAATGAGTGTTTATTGCTTCTGTTTATGTTGGAGCAGGCTGTAGAGGCCAGCTGCGGCAGGACACTTAATAAATGGCAGGTCCTGGCCCAGTGGGGATAGAGTTTTACATGTCACAGTTTGGCAGAAGTCATTCAGGGGACTTTGGGTGGCACATCAGCCTGAAAGAAAACTGCTTTGGGGCACATTCTGTGGGACGAGGCCTGAGAAGCCTCTGTCCCTGTGGATGTGGAGGCAGGATTAGCTCCGAGGCTTTCCTGAGAATAATGGCGGATCCCGTAAGGGTCATAAGGGGCCCTATTCTCTGCTGCTTTGCTCTCCAGTTGCTGCTGCACGGAGAAATCTGAAGTGGGTTTGAGGCACTGTCAGATGAGATTGGCAAGCATTTACTCCCAGTTCTGCTGTTGCACATGACCTTGGATGAGACTCCTGCTCCAGGAGCTGAGTGTTATCTGGACTTTATTAGAGCCTCTAAACAACAGGTGGGGAATTGGAGAGCCGAACTTAAAGGCAGAGACAACGCTCGTTTGGAATTGCGTTTCCCCAACTGCTACTTGACACAAACCATCTTTTTTGTTCGGGGGGGGGGGGGTGCGACTTTCTGCACTCCCGAGTCCTGAACACACCACATCAGAGCAGCCTCTCCGGTGATGGGCACGCCAGCTGCCAACCCCGTCCATTGCATTTTGAGCACTGTCTGCCATACACCTTATCTCCCAAATGATGCTGCAGTTGTGGAGCCTCCCACGGACGGCTGAAGGGCAGCTCTAACCTGCAGCCTGCCAGGAGAGAGGCGTTAGTTCAGCATGGTGAGTGCACTAAACATTGCGTAGCTGGGGGTGGCACTGGCAGTGTTTGTCTGGCCACACGTGTGCATGGCAAGATGGGGTCAGGGTCCCAGGTGCGGGGAGCCGTGGCCTGCACACGTGTCCAGCTGAAGGGTCAGGTTGTAGCCCAGAGAAGCCATATGGCTCAGTGAGATGGGGGAGTGGAGCAGACGGAGGGAGAGAGACCCGCAGGGGAGTCTGGCGCCGGGAGGCAGAGGAGGCATCAAAACACACCAGAGCCTGTTTGCAACAGCAAGGCAGGGACAGTCTCAGTTTCCTTTGGCTCAGCCATGCTATTTAAGACCTATCAGAGAACCCAGCAGGCACCACGGATCAGGGCCTGTATAGGTGGGGCGTCTGGGAGAGGCTGACCTTCCCTGCTTCACCAGAGCCACGGAGTGGGGCTGTCACCAAGGTGCCCAGCCGTCTGCCTGCAGCGCTGGGTTCCAGACACGCAGGTCCGCCCGACGGGTCCGGCGGTTTGTACTCCGGCTGCTGCTGCACACTGCTCTGTTCAGCATGGCTGCTTGTCTACACGAGCTGGGCTGCCTGCTCCCAGCTACGGCGCAGATGCACCACAGGCGGCAGTTCTCAAGCAGTTCAAGAACTAGGGAGAAAATCAGCTCTGTGGGAAATCAGTGGCAGAACTCCCAGTGGTTTCAGTGGGATGAGGATTTCAGCCCCAATGGCTACAAGCCTAGCGCTTAAATGTTTCATCGGCTTTGCTTGGGGTGAGAACTGACCTCGGGAAAGGTGGACCTGTGGTGCCGGCATTGGGCTGGGGCTTGGGTCCTCCATTCCATTCATGGTTTGCCACAGATTTCCTCTGTGACCTTGGGCGAGTCACTAATGCTCAGATCCTTGTATACAGATTTCAGTAGATCTTTGAGGATCCAGGCTTTCCTCTTTCCGGGCCTCAGTTTCCCATCCATAAAATGGGAATCTTTGGCCTGTGCATACACCAGAATGTCTTTAAACAGTGACTGCATCTTACATGTCTGCACGCTATCCGTCACCCTACAAGCCGGAGGTCAGCCACACACTCCCAGTGCTGTGATAGGACAATGTTAATGGCAGTGTTTTGAGCTTCCATAATATCTTTCATCTGAAACTTCCAAAGCATTTTACCTCATTGGTGAATATTACCCCCGTTTTACCAGGGCATCAGTGAGTTGGCCACGGTTATACAGAATCAGCGACAGAAGTGTGCCTAGATCTCAGTGCCAACCAGAATATCAATTGAAGATAGGTTTCATTTTAGGACCATCTCAACCTGTTTGAGTCCCTTTCCCGTAGTGTTTGAGGGGTTTTTGCAGGGCTGAGGGAAAAATCAAACTGATCTCTTGACTTGGAGACACATTTATTGTCAGGAGGCACAGTGTGAATGAACTCCCAGGTGGATCCCTAATGTGCTGTTTTGTGTACAGCATGCTGGGTAATATCGTAAAATGACTTCCTGCATGGCAAGCTGGCTCTTTGTTAAAAGAACTATTTTATAGAGGCACTGCAGCTGCAGCCAGCACTCCCACCACCCGCACCCAGACTGAATTCCTGGCCCTTCCTCAGACGTTTCCCTCCTGCACCATGCACCACCCTCCAAGTTCCACGCAGGCTGCTGTAATCACTGCTCTCAAATTGCCAGCTTTCCTTACGAGTTCAGGAACCAATTCTTGACACTGGTGTCTATGCCATGACATCAGGGGAGTTACAGTGGTTCATCATTTTTGCAAGATGACGAACATTGTTCATTTATATGCACACTTAATCATAAAGATGAGGCACCTTTTCTGAGTCCCCTAACATTGTCTCACGTTACTTGTATTGCAAAGAGACTTAAATAATCATTCAAGGAAACTAAATCCCAAATTCCTAGCTAGATAAACCTGCAAACTAGTGCAAAATTTTCTCAATAGGTTCCTCAGATTGAGGGTCAAATTCATCCTGACTGCAACTCCATGGGTGCCCACTAGGGTGGAATTTTACCCACCCTGCCCTCATGTGAATTCTGTTATTGCAAATTCAGAACTATTTGCCAAAGAAATAAAGTGGCTCTTTTACATGTTAATCCAAGAGGGTCATCATGGCATGAAAACAAGCAGTGGGGAGGCAATTGGAACATACTTACATGAGATTGCTTGTTCAGTAAACAATTTCCCTGCTCCATCCCCAGTGGAAGGAACAGCAGAGTAGCTGTTACAAGTGCTTCGAGCGTCTTCAGCAGGTAGGAGGGGGGGACAGCAAATGTTTGAAATCTGGGATTGTTTAGAGGAAACCAGCTTGAAAGACCAGGGTTTGGCTGGTCATTGCTTTCTGTTATAGGATTTTGCCACTTGGACTCCCCTTGTTCACAGGGGATGGAGAGAGGGCAAAGGCATCAGTTAGAAAGACATTTAATTCAGGTCTGTCTCTAGAAGATACTGAGGAGTGAAACTCTCCCTGCCCCCTGTTTGGGTTATTCGGAGAGCCTGGTCTAAAGGCCATTGAAGTCAATTAATTTTTCTGCACTTTGGCTCAGGTGGGGAGAGTGAGATCTGCTGGGCTCTGCTGTTGATTTGCAGGGTAGCTCTGTACTTTAAAGGGCAATTTACCGTGGCTGCAGTGGAAGCAAACCGGCCTCCCAGCACGGGAGCGTTTTGGCCGGAGACAAGTGCTCTTTAGCCAACTGTGCCATTCCATCTTGACATAAGGCCCTTAGAAGAGGCAGCTTAGCCGTCTTCTAGTAGCTGAGTTACGTAGAAGTTGATGAGGCTACGGCCGTGCCCACGTAGGGAAGCTAGTCCTTTTGCAGCAGGAGTTTTCGCTTTCACTTCTTTACATCCTCTGTTCAGACCCACTGACTGATCCATACAGTGTTGGTTACACTGACACTGCAGGTACGTCTACACGAGGCTGTTTACTTGCTGCGGAGATGTTGCGTGTTGCCTGTTCCAGAGGGGGAGCTGTGTCAGTCTAGTTCAGCAAAACAGCTAAGGATTTCAGTGGCACTTTTAAAGACTGACATATTTATTTATTGCATGAGCTTTTGTATGAGAAAATCCTGCTTCATCAGATGCTGGAAAATGGGATATTATACAGAATGGGAGGAAAATAAATACAGGGAAGTGTAAGTCATGGGATCAGGTTGTATTGTAACAGCAAATCAAAGCAGCTGTTTAGATTCAAACAGTGGAGAACAGTATATAGAGGGAGGGGAGATCAAATCACTTGTAATAAGAAAAGAACCCAAGATCCCTATTTACCCTAAGGCAATGGGGTCTAATCTGCAGATGAATACCAATTCTGCAATTTCTCTTTGAAGCTTTGATTAGTAATCCAGGGCCTAATCAAACCAGTGACTCCATCCAGGCCTCATTCACCTGCTTATCCACCAATGTGATTTATGCCCTTATTTGCCAGGAATGCCCCCTCCACCTTGTACATTGGACAAACAGGATAGTCTCTGCATAAAAGAATACATGGACACAAATCTGACATCAGAAAATAACAACATTCAAAACCCAATAGGGGAACACTTCAGTCTCCCTGCTCACTCCATTGACAATATATTAATAGCCGTACTAAGGCAAATGGATTACAAATCAAGGCTGCAAAGAGAAAATGCAGAATTGTAATTCATATGTAGATCTGACACAGTTGCCTTAGGGTTAAATAGAGATCTTGGGGTTTTTCTTATTATAACAGGTGACTTAACCTCACCTCCCTCTATATGCTGCTCTCCACTGTTTGAATCTAAACAACTGCTTTGATTTGCTATAACAGTCTGACCTGGTCGTATGCTTACACTTCCCTGCATTTATTTTCCTCCCATTCTGTAAATTCCCCCATCTTCAAAGCATTTGACACAGTGGTAATTTCTCCGAGGAAAGCTCATGCGATACATAAATTTGTTAGTCTTTAAAAGTGCTTCAAGACTCCTCATTTGTTTTGGGTGTTACCTGGGTTTTCTTAGAACCCAGTGCAGTGGTAATTTAACTGTTGGGGGTCTTAGATAGTGTTCTGAATACACTGATGAGGCACAGCTCATCAGTCAGATAAAAGATTGATACAAGCAAGCATCTTTTTATTTAAAACAAATATTTATTAAACTTTAAGCATGCATGCACTCTCACACGCAATAGGTTAGGACATTTAAGATATATTCTCAGTTTGAGGTGGTTTCGAATGATCAGCCAAATTTTGAGGGGCCCCCGTTTTCGTCCAGCAGATGGGGAGTTTAAATGCCAGCTTTTTGCCCAAAGAAAAGCTCTCCTTGACTACTTTAAAGCCTGTTTTTGATTTAGAGCTAATTTTAAACAAAGCCCGTAACCTATAGTGATTTTTAGTGGATTACAAAGTTTTTAAATTTTAAGAAAATATTTATTATTTGACAACATCTTAGTATTTTTAGTTATAGCAATAGTACGCAGGGACACTTGGAACAGTATGTGGGGGCACTTAGAATCAAGGTTACTGTTTGTTTACTTTTTGAAATAATATTTTGTTTTATCTTTTTATTTGGATAGCAAAGCTGCAAACACACAGCTGTGGAGCTAGCCTTGCCTCTAAGGGCCTAGTTGTGTGGTGCTGGGTATCCAGCTGGCAGTGGCTGAATGGGCACATTGCTGACTGACTGCCATTCTCTCAAATTCTGGAGAAATGCTGGCTTGGCTCTAGGACCCTATGGGATGGGAGGATCACAGAGCTCAGCCTGCAGCTGGAAGTCTACACTGTGATTATGCAGCTCCCCCTCCTCCCCAGCCGGCTGGCATTAGCCAGCTGCAGGTGTCTAGTTGCAGTGTAGACAGACCCTTTGAAATAGCAGCCAGTTCTGGCCGAAACTGCCCCCCAAATCCATATTCCATCAATATACAGTAGCCTTCTTAAATGAAGAGGAATTTGGACATTGGTGGAAAACTAACAGCTAATGGGAAAGTCTCCGTGGAAATATTAACACACAAAATTGTGCTTTAGATTTGGGGCAGTCTCTGGAAGAACTGGGTCCCATTAGTCCTTCAGAAAGTTGCAATCCCTTGCACTCTGGCAGTATTGTTCTGTCAGTTTGCACTTAAGGGAAGCTGTCCCCATCTCTACTTTCCTCAGACCAGAAGGCAGAAATTTCTGCTGATAATGAGTACCTGCCAGGTACTGAGAGCTCTGTGAAACCCTTGTTGCTGTCAATGGAGGCTTTCACTTCATCTTGCTTCTTGATTTTTAAGTGTGTTTGGACATGGTGAGTGCATACCAAGACAGGAAATTCTCCCTCTAACTGGAGTGGGGTACAAGCGCTGTGTGGCCTGCATGAGAGGGAAGTGAAAGCCTATGCCAAGCCACCGCTTCATGAAATGTTCTGGTTGATGTGCCACAGCCGGATGGTGGGCATGTATCCTGACTTTCCCATCTCTCTGTCACATGGCCGCAGTCCCTGCTCTTTCACTTGGATCCTGATCTCTCGGTGCCTGCAAGTGGGACTTACAGGAGATGCTACTAGAGGGTAGGGAGGACCTGAATGTGGTAGATGTCGTACGTGACCCACGGGAGTTGCCCCACTGGTTCACCTGGCCCATTATCCTGCCTCCAGAGGCAGTCAGCATCAGCAGCTTCAAGGAGGGTGCAAGAAGTCCTGCATTACCGCTGCCTCCCTCTCTCTTGGCTGGCAAGTGTCAGAGGTTTACCTGTCTGCGGGTGGCTGTGAGCCAGCAGGCCTGGCGTTTGAGCTCAAGCCAAGTGACGTCTGCTGCTAGTTTTTGGTGTAGATGCTAGTGCTCGGTCCGTGAGTCGATCCACCCCGTGGTGTCACTGAGAGATGGAGACCCATCCTCTGAAGCTGAGGATGTGCTCCCTGGGCCAGGATGGGTAGGTGATCCGCCTTAGTGAAGCATCTCTCTGGTCCCAGTCATGGCTGAAGGACGTATAACAGCTTATGAGATGTCATGTTCTCTGTGTCAAAATTTGTATTTGAGCTTGACAGGGGCGGGTTTGGTGGATACTAGTGAGTCTTTGAGCAGTTGTTACCCCAAACTTTAGGGGGTCCGGGACGGATCTTGGCGCCAAAAGGAGTCACTGACCAGCTTCAAGGTTCGAAGAAAATTCTTTATTGCTTCTCCAGCTTCCAGCATTCTAACCACACAGAACAAACTTACCCCAGCAACAGGGGTTTTTATATATCTCTATGCTTAACCCCATTGGTGGGTTTTCAAGACCTTCATTTGAATACAGACAGTGATAGGTCCTTACACAGGGGGTCCAGAAACCCCATTGGTTCCCCTTACAAACCCTATTTTACATGCTTAACAAGTATGTTATGTAACATTCTTAATGTATCAATTTAGGAACAAACAAGTACCACCACCTGTCACTCTTAGGGATTCTAGAACTTTCCCTAAGTGTGTGGAATTTCCATGAGTCATCATGGAGTTTCTGATGTTTAACTCAGGCCTCTGCCTTCACAGTGAGGGTCCATATGTGATTGAAATTCTCCTTGGGGCACAGCATACCCTGCGGCCAAAGCATAAAACCCGGGCAGGTGCAACCCAGCTGCTTGGGCGTTCCACCTTGTTTGCTGTGTTCGAGTGTTGTTTTCAAAGGAATCGATTAGACCAGGCCTGTGAAGCCCCTCGTCTTGCAACTACAGTGGGAATGGGGATCTCTCTGGCAGGACAGGCCTTTAATTCCTGCTATCAGGGGGTGGTTGCAGATTTGGGAGATTTTGGTATTTAATTCTCATGTTAGGATTTATTCCCCCAGGAAAATGGGAGCCGTTACTCCAGAGTGACCAGTGTTTGCAGCTAATAACCCCGTGGGAGGAGGAAGCAAAACAATATGGATGGTCTCATTGAACAGAGTAGTGTGTTAATGCACAGTAAAATTGCTGAAGCTGGGAAGAAGAATGGCTTAATTAACACCAGAAACTTAATGGCAGAGACTCGAGATGGCCTGGTCTCTGTCTACCCAGCCCCACAGTACCAGCCCCACATCGTGGGGACTCTCTCCTCCCCCAGCTGTCCAGACAACAGCAGGAATGACTCTGTGCAGCAACTGCTGGACCCCAACACGCTCCAGCAGACTGTGGAGTCCCGCTACCGGCCCAACATCATCCTCTACTCTGAGAACATGCTGCGCTCATGGGGGGAGAGCGTGAGCACCGAGTGCTGCGAGACCACCTTCATTGAGGAGCGGTCCCCCACCAAAGACAGCCTGGAGTACCCTGATAGCAAGTTCATTGATCTCTCCGGCGATGACATCAAGATACACACCCTTTCCTACGACGTGGAGGAAGAGGAGGATTTCCAGGAACTGGAGGTCAGGCGGCTGTTGCATGTTGGGGGGAAGCGAAGGGAGGGGTTTATCTGGGATGATGTGGGAAGGGGATGTGATAGCCATTTCCGGGGCAGGTACGGCCGCAATCCAACATGCACTCGAGCATGCCTACGACTGGAACTTGTCAGGCGAAATCCCTTACCACTGGCAAAGCCAATAGCAAAAATTCCCATTGACTTCCATGGGGCCAGAATTCCACCCATTCCCGGCAATCAGATACCACTGGCTTGGCCAGACTGAGGTCTGGGCCAGCTTGCTTTAATCTGGCCATCGGTAGCAGCCCAAAAAAGCTTGTCCAAGTAAGGCATTGGTTTGTTATTGGCTCCTAACCCCCAAAGACCTAAGCCACTGTCCTGAGTGACAGTGAATCTGCAGCCTCACACGGGTCTAATAAGCTGAAGCAGGTATAGATTTCCTTATGTCGTTGTTCCCATTAAAAAAGGCCGAGATATGAAGAGTTCCATAGCTTTTATTTTCCGTGGGGCTGAAATTACCCTTTGGCTGGCCTAGAGACCTGCAACAAAAGGCAGAAATTCTTTTCTTGGCTGTTTCTCTATTGATAAGGAAGGCAGTGAGAATCCTTCACGTCTGCAATGCTGTATTTGCTACCAGCACCCGAGAGAGGAGTGGCCTTAGCGAGGTGCGTCAGAGGCGTTTGCTAAAATAACCATGTCCTGCAGCATTTGCTATCCAGCTACAGGGGGTGTGATTTTTAGGAGAACAAATTGTGCAGCTGTCCCCTTTCAAGCCAGCTCTTACATAGGACGTTTTGGTGTAGATGATTACAGTGGGCATTTAATTGTACAATGATTGTATTATCTGGTCCTAAATCCTGTGCCAACAGCTGCTCCCTGCTAGTTGAACCCCAGCAGCCAGTCCTCAGGAGGTTCCCTGGAATTTGTGTGATAGTGGGGAGTGAGCGGTAGGCCGCCTTGGAAGCAGCACACCAAGGGTCTCAGCGGAGGACTGGTGTGCAGGCTGAATGCTCTTTTTAGCAACACCATATTCAAAGTCCAATCCAGCTGGGTTTGCTGTGGCCAGGGGGACCTTGCTGGTAACTCATGGACTGCAACTCAGGTCCATCATGTGTGACTCTGCACAAAGGGGGAAGCGTGTTTCTGAAAAGCTCTCTAAAACTGGAGAGGGAGAGAAAGTTGCCTCACATTTTCCCAGCCTGCTTTCAAAGGGGGTAAAGTGGTTCTCTTTCCTCTCTGTCACTGTCAGTAGTGGCATGTAGCTGTGGGAGAGACGTGTCCTGCTCCTGATTCTGCCTTCACTGTGATCTCGAAGCATGTGCAGGAGGAGAGCAGGTTTCTGTACAATCCCACTAGCAAAGACCAAGTGCTAGGCACATGCCAGGGCTGCAGATGCAAAGTCCATAGGTTGCTTGCTATAACCAGGAGGAACACTGTGTTAGTGCAGCTGCCCATGCAGAATTGGCAGCTACCCGTGAGATCTAAATGTTTAGCATCAAGCCAGCTGTGATGGCGATCCCACTGCATCACTTCAGAGAGCATCTGTCAAGGAGGAGGGTCCCAGGGCCCTGCTGATGGAAATGGAATAGCAGGGGACAGCTTTGACTCGTCACAGCTCTGGATTGATCTGTTCCTGTCCCCAGCATCTGAGCACATCACAAATCTCACAGCACTGATGTGAGACAGCAAAGCATTATCGCCCCAGGTTACAGAACTGAGGCACAGAGAAATTCAGGCCCAGATTCTCCAAGGTATATTTAGCTACCTAACTCCCACTCGTCCGTGGCAGTTAGCTGCCCAAATGGCTCTGAGGAGAGGGCCCAAGGTCAGCATCCATAGCAGAAGAAGGACTTGAACACAGAGCCCTGAGCTCTAGCTTTCTGCCTCAGCCACATCCCTCCCTCTTCAGAGACAAGCCTCTGGTCCTGAAGGCTCCCATGTCTCACCCCTCGCCTGGTCCGTTACTGAGCTAACTCCTCTCCTCTGGGCGTGACAGAGAGAGGAGACAGTAGAGGGTCCTTAGAGGGGTCTCCTCCCTAGTCAGCATCTTCCTGTGGGTTTACCCTGGGTTGGGGACATGACTTTCTGGGTGCAGTGCGCATGAGGTCAGTGGACTCCATTAAGGTGGCTCATCAGAAAATGGAGGTTTTCCACAGCATTAATGAAGAAAACGTTAGAGCCGCAGTTGCTGAGGGCAGACTGAGCCAAGCTGGATTGTTAATTACATAAAAATGTCTGTCTGTCTAAATGAAGAAAACAGCTTCTGAACGACACTGTAGGAGCCCTGCAAAGGAACCTGTGTTCGTGACCGTTTATTGAGCGAAGTAGTCTCTCTCCGCCTAGTAATAAAATGTAGGCAGGGAAAAGGGCTTCATCCCACCAGCTTCCTTGGCTTTGCTGCAGAGTTTTAAGGTAGATCAGCAGTAAAGGGAAATGTGAGCTGAGAGCCAAGTCTTTTTTTCACCAGCCTGTGGAGAGGCTCAGAGGATTTGATCGCGCCATCCGGTATGTGCCTCGCATAGCTGTATATCTCAGAGAATCAGCTGCTGTGCTAAGAGGCTGTTAGATGTGAGGTGCGTGGCACAATGCCCATTCAGGGCACAGATGTGCAAGGAAAGTTTGCAACTCTCCGCACAGCTGTGCTCTGGTTTCTTTTGGGCACCAGCCCCCAGCAGCAGACCCTTTCCTGGAGACCAGATTGCGACCAGCACCTTGTCTATTTAGGAAAGTTTTGCCTGTCTGGATTTATGTTGGTCGTCAAACTGATTTAGCTAAAACATTGATTTGGTTTGCTATTTTGTTGTCTAGTCACCCAGGTTGGTGAGATCCATTTGTAACTCTTCACAGGCTGTTTTGGGCTTAACTAGCTTGAGTATTTTTGTATTGTTGAAAACCTCACTGCTTAGCCCTTTTCCAGATCATTTATGTATATACTCAAGAGCACTAGTCCTGGTGCAGGTCCTTCAAATCCCTGCTATTTACCTCTCTCCGTAGTGAAAACTGTCCGTTAGCTCCTCTCCTTTGTTTCCTGTCTTCTTACCTGTTTCTGATCCGGGAGCAGACCTTCCCTCTTACCCATGACTGCTTAGGCTGCTTAAAAGCAGGCTCAACGCCTTTCTGAAAGCCAAGCACGCTGTATCAAGGACATTATATCAGCTGGATCACACTTATCCACACTCTTGTTGCCACCCCCAGCAAATTCCAGTAGATTGGTGAAGCTAGATTTCCCTTTACAAAAGTTGTGTTGATGCTGCCCCAACAAATCCCGTTCATTTTTGTGTCTGGTAATTCTGTTCTTTATGATAGTGTCAACCAGTTTTCCTGGGACTGAAGTTAGACTCAGCAGCCTCTAACTGGCAGGCTCGTCTCTGGAGGTGCTTTTAAAAACTGGCATCACGTTAGGTACCCTCCAGTCACCTGGTACAGAGGCTGACTGAAGGGACAGGGTACGTACCGCAATTAGCAGTTCTGCTAGTCCATGGCTGAGTTCCTTTACATCTCTTGGTAAGGCCCATCTGGTCCCAGTGATTTATTCCTGTTTAATTTGTGAAACTGTTCCAAAACCTTCTCTGCTGACACCTCAGTCTGGGATGGTTCCTTGGACTGTCTCCTAAAAAGAATGGTTTGGGTGTGGGCATCTCCCTCAGATGTGCCGCACTGAAGAGCAATGCAGAGAATTCATGTAGCTTCTCTGCAACAGCCTTGTTTGCCTTGAGCTCCCCTTTAGCAACTCGATTGCCCATTGGCTCCACTGGCTGTTGGCCAGGCTTTCTGCTTCTGATGCTCTTTTTTGGTCTGCCTAACTTACTCTTGAGTTGCCAAAGTTCACACTCCTTTCTATTTTCCTCAGTAGGATTTGACTTGCATCTTTTTAAACATTGCCTTTTTGTCTATACCATCCTCTTTTACTCTATTTAGCTGTAGCAGTATTTTTTTGGTCTTCTTGCTGGTCTTTTTCTTATTATAATTTTTAGGGTAGACATTTAGTATGAGCCTCTATTATGCTTCTCTTAAATTGTTCCCATGCAGTTTGCAGGCATTTCTCTCTTGTGATTGATCTGATTAATTTTGATTTTAACTAGCTTCCTTGTCTTTTTTCATTCCCCTTTTGGAAGCTAAATGTTACTGTGGTGGATTGCTTTGAAGTCGCCTCCACTTCAAGGAGGTTATCTTGAATTATATTAAGGTTGCTGTTAGTGTGATTTAGCTATATTCCCCTCTTGAATCAGATTCTGTGCTCTACTTAGGACTAAATCAGGAATTGCTTCTCACCTTACGGGTTCCAGGACTTATTGCTCCAAGAAGCAGTCATTAATAATGTTCAGAAATTTTATCACTGCATTTTGTCCCAAGATAACACACACCCCATCAAAATGGGCATACTTTTAATCCCCCTTTAGTATTGGGTCTTCTGGTTTTATAGCCTCTTTCATCTCCACGAGCATTTCACAGTCATGGTCACCTTCCTGGTCAAGTGGCTGGTAGTATATTCCCAATGCTGTACTCTGAGTTTCTTTTTCTGGAGGGTCTTCGGTACAGCTAGACTCACAGAAGAGTCTTACTTTATTTGACTCTCTGCTTTTCCCCACACAATGCCACTCCCTCAGCAGCTCAACCTACTCTGTCATTCCTGTGGATTTTGTACTCTGGTATTACCGTGCTCCATGGAGTTATCATAGTTACACTGTTGTCTTTTTGATGCCTGTTATGTCAATACTTGCATTTAATACGAGGAACTTAAGTTCATCCATCTTAATATTTAGACCTCTGTTTGCAGGTTAGAGAGACAAAGTGGGTAAAGTAATTTTTCAAGGGTGCTTTTTTGCCTTCGTATTTCCTTTTACTCTGCTGTATTTCTTTGGTCCATGTACTGTTTTCTAATTTGGGGTATTGATTTGGTCTGAGCTTCCATTTTTCTGATTTTTAAATGACTTCTATACATGGGACTTTTCCTTTTAGTATTACTTCACCAACAGAAGTTAGTCCATTAAATTTTATTGCCCCAGATCTCCTGTCTTTTTATATTTCAACTAGCATTTTAAAAGAAGTGCTTTATACAATTTGTCAAAATTTAGTTGTCTGCCTTCTTGTGATGTAATTGACAGGAACTCTGTCATTTGACTTTTTCTCTCCAGTTACTGCCAGTACTTTATCAACTTCTATGCTGTCCTCTTTGCTAGGATACAGATTGTCCCCATTAAAAAAATCCTCCCCTAACAGATGTCTCTGTCAGAACCGTGTCCTCTTCTGCACCTGGTGGCTTCCCCCAGCCCTTAGTCTATAAACACCTCTGTGACGGTAGGCTGGTCTGTTTGGTTTAGGTGGAGCCTGTCCATCCTGTCTAGGCTACTCCTCTACCAAAAGGTTCCCCAGTTCCTAAGAAACCTAAATCTCTCCACCCAACACTATCATCTCATCCAGACCCTGCAGTTCCACCTGTGCGCCTGGCCCCGTGTGTGGAACTGGAAGCCTTTCAAAGTATGCTATGGAGCATGGTAATTTAATCCAGTGGTTTGCAACCACTGTGTCGAGACACTACTGCTTCACCCCACGGCCATAAGTGTGTCACAGAGAGCCAGAAGGGACTTGGCGGGGGGGGTGGGCTGGTGTGTCCTGTAGAGTTGCAATGTGCTGCCAAGTGTGCCATGACCAACAAAAGATTGAGAACCACTGATTTAATCTCTTATCTAGCAGTCTAAGGGCAGGTCTACACTGTCTGCCCTTTTTGGCAGCAGTCAAATTAAGAGACACGAGTTACTTAAAATAACTTGCGTACCTTAGTTCGAATGCATAACTCCCATCTTGTCCATTGTGCTGAGTGGAAGCGACGTGCCCTCCCTCCGACTTGGCACTACCCAGCTTCCAGGATGGTGTTCCAGGGTCAATCTTCCAGAGCGGTAGAGCAGGGCTACACAGACCTGGCCAGTTGATCAGGAAGTTTGAACTGATTTGCTGCCACCAGTGAAGACCTCTCCTAAATTCGGCTTCCAGGAGCTCTATCCCATCCCTGTCTATGGCCCTGCTACCTGTGTGTATCACGCACCCCAGTGCCTCCCCTGCATTGTACGTAATTCCATCTAGATGTCTTGAGAGGTCCACAACCTTTGCCTCTGGCAGTGAGTTCCCCATGTGGTTCTTTATACCATAGCTCTTGGGTAGACAACACAGCAAATAAATATGACATTGGCTCCTTACTGATGTATTCTTCTGCTGAAGTTCATGTGTGACAGTGATGCTGTCTCTTCTCCAGGAGTACCATTCATCATACCACAATCACACTGCTGTTCTAGCATCTTGATAGCTAGGTTATTTAAAGAAACCTGGGCTACTGATGAGATGTGGGATTGAGACAGTGAATCATCCATTCATATAGCTTGAAAGAATGGATGTGAGTTCTCTTGTTTTAAAAAAAAAAATCCAATGATGTCTGAAATAGTCTCTGTAAAAAGGAGAAAAACAGAATGTTCAAGGGAGTAAAAAATGAAATGTGTCCCTTCACATGAAGTATAACAGCACAAGGCCAAGGAGACTTGAGGTGTATCCAGAGAGTTTTTTCTATTACGTCTGCAGTTTGGGGGAGAAAACTTGTTGGGCTAAGGTCAAAGAGAGTTTTGTCACTGGTTTCAGGGAAGCCAGGATTTCTGGTTTCTATGTTAATAAGTTCTCCTTACTAGGTGGCACACAGGCAAAAGATGGCATTGTTAACAGGTGAGGATCATAAGGGATCTTATGACTACTGTCAGCCTTGAATAATAATTTTAAATTCCTTGGCAAGAGCTCAGTTTGTACTCGTGCCTGGAACAACAGTCAACAAAGAGGTTTCTCCTTGGACAGGATGGCACTTGCTAAAGCAATGTGTATGTTCCTTTGAGTGCAGCTGCTGTGAAATACATACAGTTCTGTTCTGTGATGCTAGCCTTTTCATCTAATGTTGGAAAAATGAATTGCTTTCCATGCTAGCAAAGCGATGAATGTCATGCTGAGATGGCTCAATATTCCTGCAGTGCATCTTCAACGTGTGCAAAGAGCCGAATGGTCTGATTCTCATCCCTGTTTTGGAAAAGACCCTTGCACATGAATAGGATTTTAGGCATAGGAAACAATAATGCAATATGTGCACAAAATGAAACTCTGGTATTTAATATACTTTTGCAGTTCCAATGGTCATTTGAGTTGAAAAGCTATCAGAGGTATTTGAGCAGTCCCCATGACTAGTATTTCATTATCATGCAATCTTGACTATTTTTTAATCAGAACCCCTGTGAAATAGTGAAGTACTATTATCCTCATTGCACAGAGGGGGAACTGAGGCTCAGAGAGGCTAGTGGACTGGCCTAAGGTCTCTCACGTAAACTATGACAGAGCTGGGATATGAACTCCTGTCACCTGAACCCCAGACCAGAACCCTAATTGCTGGGCAGTCTTCCTTTCTGGAATATTAATTCTAGTGCAGACCTCTGAGCCCAAGCCTTCAAAATAACCCCAAGGAGTCTGGTGGCAGTAATACATTTATTTATTGAATGAGCTTTCGTAGGAGAAAGTCTCACTCTGTCTGGCACTTTCAAAATGAGGAAAATAGACTAATACAAGCTGCCCCTTTGGAAGCAAGCTTTCAAACACTCATGCTTCACTTTACTCAGCTACCTAATCATACTGCCATCAAACTATGCACGTGCATGATAGTTTCCAGATTCGGACACTACAGTAGAACTGCAACACCCAGAATGATGAAATCTCTCTCAGGGTTTTCATTAGAAACCTTAAGCGTTACATTTTTTCAGGGTTATCTATCTTAGCAGTGACAGCTGATTCTTGTCATTGTCTGAACTAGGAGTTGGAATTTTTTTCTTCTATAATTTTTGCATTCAGTCCATTTGGTCTCTTTTTAAGGTGTTCGTTAGTGGAAACCAAACTCTCTTTTCCCCTTCTTTCTTTTTTGATTTCAGATGTGATTTTGGGAATTCTCCATCCACAGACTAGTTTTGTTGCTTAAAATGCAAGTCTGCAAGATGTCAGTTCCAATGTGCAGCAGAGCTTTGAGGTTGTATTTGTCACTTAATGTAGAACGAATGAAGTCTTAACTTTCAAAATATCCTCCTGGGATGACAGCGGGGCTGACCCAGTCCATAGAACTTTATGGCCTTGACCCAGCTGCAGTGACGTCCATTCCTGTTCGTTCTCTGTGCGCAGCTCCCGACATAGTTACGTAGACGAGTGGAAAGGTGTTGAGAGCAAAGCTAAATCAAAAAACCAAGTTTTGCTGGAGCTTTCAAAAGGTCCCAAATCCCATGGGACTTCCATGGGCAGTTGAGAGCTTAACTCCCTCAGGGCCCTTTGAAAACCTCCGACCGTAGTTCTCAGCCTCTGAGATCCGCGGTCACCTTCTCTCCTGCAGAGGCAAGTTCTGTCGCGTAGGTCTGGGACCCGAGGACCTTCCATCTCCCTGGTCTTGGTGAAACGTTCATAGTTCCAGTGGATCGTAGCTGGCAGGGGCTGGGGATTAGGATGGGCAGGGGAATAATAAATTAGATGGAACAGAGTGAGAAGAAAAGGGGCTCAGGTCACATTCCTGCCCACATTCCTTGTAGGCCATTAATAAGCGGGCTGGCCTAATGATGTTTTATTTACAGTAGATTTTTTCCCCCAAAGGAAATATATTACTAGAAGCCACTGAAGTGCGAGCTCCTGGCCTCTGTCCAGCAGTAGGGATGTTTACCCAGACCTAGATCAGCTGAAAGAGGCTTGGGAGTAATTTTCAGTCCTCTTGCCAGCCTTCCCATGTGTCACACTCATTCCAGCTGACATCCAACCCTGTCACCTTTACCATCCTTGACATTTGCACTCGCTGTAGAGACTCCACACTGGCTCTGTGCCTGGGATTCGTGCACTAGGTTGTAGGGACGGCAGACGAGCTGTATGGTGATGGTTTCAACGCGTGAGGTGTGTGGGCTGTTCCTTCCTTTAAAATGGGAAGAAGAAGCCAGGCTGGGGGTCATGGGAGGCAGTAGCTCTGTAGTGATGCAGGAACAAGTTTTAGGGATAGCTGCATGTAGTCTGAGTACCCTTGTTCGAGGTGATGTGTTGAATATAAGTGACTGCCGACCCTGAGACATAGTAATTCCTGGTGCCTAGCTGCCATGGTGATAATACACATTCAGAATCCATGTAGAGCAAGTGTAGACAGGGACCCTTTGGTTTTAACATTTTGCTATGTTTTGGCTTTACTAGGAAAAAATCAAAAGCATGCTTGGGTTGGATTCGGCGTCCACAGGCAGCAAGGAAAGATCTTGTGCTTTTTAGGCAGGTATTGCAAGGAAAGGGACTGTATTAATAAGAAGTCCTAGATAAAACAGCATTGTGCTGTTGAGGAAGGCAAGGACTTGGAGATCGTCATAGTCTAGGAGAAGTGAGTTAACTGGGAAATTATGCCCTTTTAGCCATCTGTCATACACAAGATCATTTGGGAGGCAATAAATCCACCTACAGCCATCAGTGAGCCAGCCAACCCTTCTCATTGCTTCCATAGCACAGTTGTTTGCATGCAGATATTTGCAGCTCTAGCAATAAGGGATGTGGGGAATACAGTATATCTGGCAACGCACACCTACATGGAGTCTGCTCCAATCATTCATCTTTAACTTTGGGGCAAACTTGATTACTTTGTCAACTGCAGGGATCCTTAAGAGTGGTACATCGGAAGTATATTGCCTTCTATAATATTTTCCTCTATACATGTTGGCGGTGCCTAAGAGCCAGTTATCTGTGTGTTGAGCCCAGTAATCAAGAACTCAGAATGTAAGAATGGCCACTCTGGGTCAGACCAATGGTCCGTCCAGCTCAGTGTCCTGTCTTCCCACAGTGGCTAATGCCGGGTTCAGAGGGAATGAACGGAACAGGTCACCAAGTGATTCGTCCTGTCACCTGTTCCCAGCTTCTGGCAAACAGCAATCCCTGCCTATCCTGTCTAATAGCTATTGAGGGACCTATCCTCCATGAATTTCTCTAGTTCTTTTTTGAACCTGTATAGTGCTGGCCTTCACAACATCCTTGGGTGAAGAGTACCACAGGTTGATTGTGCATTATGTGAAAAAATAATTCCTAGTGTTCGTTTTTAGACCTGCTGCCTATTAATTTCATTTGGTGACCCCTAGTTTTTGTGTTTGAGAAAGACACTTCCATATTTACTTTCTTCACATCAGTCATGATTTTATTTCATCATATCCTCCTTAGTCATCTCTTTTCCGAGCTAAAAAGTGTCAATCTTATTAATCTCTCCTAAGACAGAAGCTTTTGCATATCTCTAAATAGTTTTGTTACTCTTTTCTGTACCTTTTCTAATTAGGATGTATCTTTAGTATGAGATGAGGCAAGCAGATCTTCATGCAGTTTTCAAGCTGTGGGCATACCATGGATTTATAAAAAGGCAATACAGTATTTTTGTGCTATTATCTATGCATTGCCTAATGATTCCTAGCATTGTTAGTTTTTTGGATTGCCACTGCACTTTGAGTGGATGTTTTCAGAGAGCTGTCTACAATGACTCCAGGATCTTTTCTTGACAGCTAATTTAGACCCCATCATTTTACATGTGTTGCTGGGATTATGTTTTCCAGTATGCATTAGTTTGCATTTATCAACAAGGAATTTCATCTGCCATTTTATTGTCCTTTTTATAACTCTTCATAGTCTGTTTTGGGCTTAACTATCTTGAGTAGTTTCATATCATCTGCAATTTTTGCCACCTCCCTGTTTACCCCTTTTTCTAGCTCATCTATGAATATGTAGACGAGTTCTGGCCCCAGGATAGACCTCTGGGGGACACCACTACTTACCTCTCTCTGGTCTGAAAACTCTATTCCTACCCTTCGTTTCCTGTTGAACCAGTTACCGATCCAAGAAGGACCTTCTCTCTTGTCCCATGACAGTGTATTCACTTAAGAGCCTTTGGTGAGGAAGCTCATCAAAGGCTTTCTGAAAATCTGAGTACACAGTACCACTGGATCATCTTTGTCCACATGCTTGTTTATGCCCTTGAAGAATTCGAGTAGATTGGGGAGGCATTATTTCCCTTTACAAAATCCGTGTTGACTCTTCCCCAACAAATGGTATTTATCTATATACCTGATTATTCAGTTCTTTACTATAGCTTGTCCAGTATTGAAGTTAGGCTTACCAGCCTGTAATTTCCAGGATCACCTCTAGAGCCTTTTATAAAAATGGGTGTCACACATTAGTTCTCCTCCAGCCATCTGATACAGAGCTGATTTTAGTGACTGGTTATGTACCAGTTATTGATATGTATGGGAACTGTAATTTTACATTTGAGTTCCTTTAGAACTCTTGGGTGGATACCATCTGGTCCTGTCGACTTATTAGTTTGTTCCAAAACCTCCTCTACTGATGCCCCAGTCTGGGGTGGCTCCTCAGATTTGTCATCTAAAAAGAATAGTTTGGGTTTAGGAATCTCCCTCACATCCTTGGTCATGAAGACCCATGCTAAGAATTCATTTAGTTTCTTTGCATAACCTAATTTTCCTTCAGTGCTTCTTGAGCATGTTGATGGTTCAGTGGCCAGGCTATTTGTTTCGCCAGCTTGCTTCTGATGTGCTTAAAACATTTTCTGCTGTTATTTTCTGAGCCTTGGACTAGCTGTCCTTTGCATTGTTTTTTGGTCTTCCTAATTATATTTCTACACTTCACTTGCCAGAGTTCATGCTCCTTGACTCCTAGCATAAGCAATTAAACATTTCTTCTCTTCACATCCTTTGCCACCCTTGGTTCAGCAAGTTCCCTGAGTTTATACATTTGCCTTTTTCCCTACCAATCTGTTAGTTTAACACCTTCCTGGCTGATCCAGCTAATCTTCAGTCCAGAAGATCAGCCCTCCAACCTGTGAGTTACAGGCAATAGGCTTTGCGCGGCCCCTTCTCTCCTTGGAACATGGCTCAGTGTTTCCCAAAGCCAAACCCAGCTCCTTCACGCCAGTCGCACAGTCAGTGGTTCACCTCCAGTGTTTTTTGCCCTTTCTCACTCCTGGTGCTGGGTCAGGATCAGAGAAGATTGTTTGGGCCTTCATCCTCTTCAGGTCCCCACTGAGATCCCTGAAGTCCTCGGTGACTTCCATGGTGGTGGTGCCAATGTCAGTGAGCAGCCTTTGCAAGTCTGACTCCACAGTAAGATGGTGAAGTGTGGTTAAAGAAAAGGTGTCCGTCTGGACTGAACAAAGGGGTTAGTTTATAAATACATTCTTCCCAAGTTTTCCGGAAAGACTCATGCAACCAGCTTTCCTTCATGTGAGTGTGGACTGGGGGCTCGCCCCCCTTTGTTCATGGTGGCACAGAAGAAAAGTGCTGTTACAAAGCTGTGGACACAGTAACAGGAATAAAGTCCATATCCCAGATGATAGAAATAGACTGGGCGAAACCCTGGCCTCATGAAGCTCATGAGGAAACTCATTCAGGGAGCTAAGGTGTCCCCACTGTGCATTAACTAGAACCCGAGGCAATCCATGTTAGTCAGAAAGTAAGGGATTCAGCCAGGCTCTGGGCTGAGGAGACAAAACCAATCCATTGTCCAGTCCACGGCCAAGATCTGTGGGTCCCTCCGAACACAGAGCTGAAATGGTAGTTGCATCCCATTAGCTGTCACTTCCTAGCGCTGGCTCTGATGCAGATGATGCCAGAAGGTGGCAGTGAGGCCCTGCAGCCTCATCAATGTGACTGCCCTGTAGGAAGGGGAACATCAGGGCTTTAATGGGGACTCCGTTCTTTAAGGGAGCGCAGCCGGCAGAAGAGGGGGGATTCTGGGGCAGCAAGGCCCAGGGAAGTACAGATAAAATTAAACAGAAAGCTCCTTCTGCTAAATGTCGCTAGCCAGTGGGGCTCCTGGTTCAGCACACTTGCAGCTTCCATGGCCAAGTCTTCGGAGCTTGCCCCCATTATTGCTTGCCACGATGGCTGACTTGGGACTGGTGCAGTCTCTCTACTCACAGGGCAAAGGGGGGCACTGGCCACAGGAATTAGCTGTTGTACCAGCGCTCTCTGCAGGGCCTGCATCAGTCACCTGCACCGATAGACGCCAGCAGGACGTGCTTAGAAATTACTAAAGCACGAGATGCCGTATTACAATAAAGGATTAATATTGTTACTGAGAAGTTACGAGGGTTCTCCCAAGGTTTGCGCTGCTGGCCTTTCTCTGAATAGGGAACTATAGGACTGTGTGTTTTGCGTGAACCAGGCAAGACTGTCCTGAAATGTGCATTTCTAGTCCTGCTCCCAGGCTGAATGACGCCAGGACAGCTTTTGTCCCAGATTTCCTGCGTCAGCACTCTGTGCCTGCCCCAGGCTCAGGGGCTGTCCTAGCCTTTTCCTGGTGGCGGGGTGAACTGAGGTGGGCGCTTAGCTTCCTCTTTCACCTTGAGGCTCCACTCTCTGTTCCTCCTCTATCCTTAGAGGTCCTGCCCCGGCCAGGCCAGAAGAAGCCAGAGCCAAGCAATATTTAAGAGCTGCCTGAGGAGCGCAGGTCACTGGGGGGGAACCACAGAGTTCTGGCCGGGCCAGGACCTCAGGGGGAAGAGAAGGAGCAATAAATGGGACCACAGAGGGTTTGGGGCTCTGGCATGTGTCCCATTTTTGTACTTTACAAAGGTGGTCACCCTCTCTGAGCTATTCAAGTATCCTGGAGGTGACTGGGGCGGTTCTACCAGGAGGTGATCAAAGATGGAGCCTGTGGCAGGGGAGAAGTAATGGCACCATTAACTGGGTCTTTTCTGTTTCCTTCTTCCACTCGCTATTCCAGAGCGACTACTCGAGTGACACAGAGAGCGAAGACAATTTCCTGATGATGCCTCCACGGGATCATCTTGGTCTCAGTGTGTTCTCCATGCTCTGCTGCTTTTGGCCACTGGGAATTGCTGCCTTTTATTTGTCACATGAGGTAATGTAAAAATCTCTCCTCCTAACTCAGAACACTGAATCTGAGGCTTCGGGTAGGTCCATTGCAGTGTGGAGGGGGACAACTGAGTTAATCACACCGTGGGTAGCTAGAAGCAGCAAGTGGGAGTCACAACGTATGTAACCCACTGGTGCGTATGTGTTGCAGCTCCCATGCTGTGTAGATGTGTATACGGACAGTGGTATATGTCCACGTGTTTTACTTTGTACTGAGCGGAGAAGCTATAAACTCAGATTCCTGTGGTCTAGTCCTATGTTGCTTTATAGTTGAGAGGGTCAAGAATTTTCTGTTGAAAAAACATCCTTTCTGGAAAACTTAAATTGTGCTGAAAATGTTTCGTTTCCCCCACAAATGACCACTCCCAGCCAGCCCGCCTGGAAGGTTCTTATCAATTTTGCTTTCTGCTTGCCCTAGGAAAGCACGGCTGGAAGGCTCCGTTCCTTTCATTTTCTGTCCAGAAAAACAATGTGAAATTCATGTGTGTTTCAGACAGGTAAACAACAAGCTGAAAGCTTCCTCATTGATTCTTTCCAAAATGAAGTTTTTCTGGGAATCCCTTCCTACAAAACTTGTAGCTTTTTTTTAACTCCTCAGCCCGCTTCAGGATAGAAAATTCTCCCAAAATATGAAATTTTTCACAGGAAGGGTTTCCTTTTTCCAGCCAGCTCTGCTTCACAGTATGGCTAATATCCACTGAATGTGTCTACATCTCCATCCAGGATGCCTTCATAAAGCCTGAAATGCCTGAAGTCTCTCGGCGAAGAGGGTAATGTAACTTACAGGAATGGAATCCCATTGGTGGACTCATCAGTGGTTATAGCTGTAGGCAAAAATATAAAAGAAATGGAGCAGCAGATTGGAACGTACTGTCTGTGCTCCACAGCCCTGATGTCAGTAGCATTCTAGTTTGACTTTATAATTTCCCAGTTCTGAAGTTTACCAGTGTCTGCCATGCATGTATGTACCCATGGACGTCTGAGGCTCTTAAGATCCAAGAACCTGAAACTGATGTTGCTAGAGAGAGAGAAAAGCTCAAGAGAAAGGGGAGATAGAGCAGGAAAGCAAGTTAGCAGCGTGTCCCCCATGGCTGTGTTATCATTATGTTTTAGTTATAACTGGTTTGAGCAAGGTTTTCGATGGGTGTTTCTGGGAACTGTGACTATTTTATTAAAATGTGATCTATATGGATAGCACGTGAAGGACTTCAGTGCAGTTTTTAATTTAAATGTTGTGTAATGCAAAGAGCCAATAAGAAAGTGGCAGAAATATCATTAAAGGACAGTTTAATGCAAATTAGCATTATTCTAATAGCACACAAAAGGAGGGGTTTTGCTAAGTTGTGAGAGAGCTCCAGTTAACATCCAGGGTTCCAAGACAATATGGTATACCTGTGGTTTGATCCCCCATTGATACTCATTTCATCTTTGAGTATCATTTACCAGTTGTGTACATGGTTTGCTGTTTGCTTAATGAATCATTTTTGCTTTTAATAAAATTTGATTGCATTGTTCAAAATGTCACCTTTTGGTCTGATACTAAATTGATTTTCTGTAATCCAACTGGAAACACTAAGCTGGGTTTTATTGCATTCTTATCTTTAACAACCTAATATTAATTGGGAGCATTTCAACATGAAGGTTACAGTGAGAGAAGAGGTGTGAGGCTACTTTATTTTAAATATATCGGTCACTGGACATTTTATCTTAGCTGCCTCCAAATTGCAGAGAAGATTAAGATGGATTCAGTAGACAGCTCAGCTAGTTTTTCCTTGTTTGAGTGGTATTGATTACTCCCAACTTTGGTCAGGGGAATTTGCAGGAGAGCGGTGAAAGCAGAAAGTAGAGATTGCAACCTCGTCTGGGAACAGCATTTTGATGCCCAACATTTCTAGTCTTCTCTCTTCCAGGCAAAACTGTGAGTGGACAAGATTCAGGGTCATACAAAATTTTCCTGTCATTGAGACTTGTTCCATGATGGGATCTGGCACTGTGGTCATGACCCTGATTTTTGAGGGGAGGGAAGAGGTGACTCTAGGCTACTATAATATTGTTACTTCAGTAGGACAAGAAAAATGCTAACTGGTTTTATGCACATTCCAAAGGGGCAGCCGTGTTAGTCCAGTTCAGCAAAACAAACAAGGGTTCTGGTGGCACTTAAAAGACTAACACATTTATTTATCGCATGAGCTTTCATGGGAGAAAATTTGACTTTATCATATCTGGGATTTTCTCCCACAAAAACTCATGCGATAAATAAATGTGTTAGTCTTTTAAGTGCCACCAGAATCCTTGTTGGTTTTGTACAGGCATTGAATGTGCAGCAGGATCTATTAAATGCAAAATGTCCCTGCCATTAATGTAGTGATATAGCTGCAGTTCTAAATGCAAGATTTCCAGTATGGGCCAGCAGCTTCAGAGCGATCTTGCAAAGCTATGTGACTGAGCAGCGTGCTGGCTGGTGGAGTTCTGCATAGACAAGGGCAGGACAAGGTGTGCTGGGAAGGGAACAATCTGAACTACTCAGACATACTATGGGTTCTCTCAGCCAAGGAGATGCTTTGGCTAAACCTCCTTTCTCTCGCACTTTAGAAAACAGGAGAAGGAATGAAGTCAAAGGCAAAGGGGGCGGGGTGATTTTATGAAAGCCCAAGTGGACAAGTCAGACTTTGTCTTTGTGGTGTCAGCTTTCACTATTTCATCAAGAGTCTCAACATATTTGACAATAAGGCCCTGATTGCTGGGGGCATGTGATTATATGGCAATCTTAATTCTCAGTTAAAAACAAAGAGTATGTTTTTGGCCTTCACAGTTGCAGGGAAAAAGCTGGAAAGCAGGATCATGGAGACTTGAACACCTAAAGTTAAATAAAGAACTCAACATTGAATAGTTTTAAGGTCATCACCTGATCTAGCTGGCAGCCAGTAACAAACAGGGTGTTCCAGGGGTCGGTCTTGGGGCTGGTTTTGTTCAACATCTTCATTAATGATCTGGAAGATGAGATGGGTGCATGCTCAGCAAGTTTGCTGATGGCACTAAGTTGGGGGCGTGGTTGATATGCTGGATGGTAGACTGGGGACTGATTGAGTAGGCAAGAGTTCTGCAGAAAAGGACCTGGAGATAACAGTGGACAAGAAGCTGGATAGGACTCAGCAGTGTGCCCTTGCTGATTAAAAAGGCCAAAGGCATATTCGGCTGCATTAGTAGGAGTGTTGCCAGCAGATTGAGGGATGTGATTATTTCCCTCTATTCAGTACTAGTGAGGCCACGTCTGGAATAGTGTATCCAATTTTGGGCCTCCCTCTACAGGAAGGATGTGGACAACTTGGAAAGAAGCCAGCAAAGGGGAACAAAAATTATTAGGGGGCCGGAGCACATGATTTATGAGGAGAGGCTATGGGAACTAGACTTGTTTAGTTTACAGAAGAGAAGAATGGGGGAGGATTTTACGGTGCCCTTCCACAACCTGAAAGGGGCTCCAGGAAAGATGGAGCTAGGCTGTTCTCTGTGGTGACAGAAGAAGGGGCAATGGTCTCAAGTTGCAGTGGGGGAGGTCTAGGTTGGATATTGGGAAAAACTTTTTCCCTAGGAGGGTAGTGAATCATGGAATTGGTTATCTAGGGAGGTGGGGGAATCTACACCTTTAGAGGTTTTTAAGACCTTGCTTAACAAACCTCTGCCTAGGATGATTTAGCTGGGATTGGTCCTTCCTTGAGCAGGCAGTTAGACTAGATTCCTCCTGAGGTCCCTTCCAACTCCAATTAAGTAATAATTTTTAGCATGCTGGCGCACCTATCAATGTAAAATGAATTCACTGCTCAGGAAAGCCACAACTTTGTGGGCATTTAGGTTGGAACGTATCTTCTATAGCTGTGAGCTTGAACCACTGGAATCAGTGGAAGCAGTCAGGCCCTGTATGATGAACACAAGAGCAAACAAGGTAGTGGGTCAGGTTAAGAAGACAAACTATGTAATGATTCAATAAAGCAGTGGAAAGCCCCATGTTCAACTCTGACTAGCCCATCACAGCAAGGAATGGAAAAGGTCATGGGACAGTGAAGTTTGTTTCAAATTAGGAAAGATGGAAACACCAAGGAGGTCTAGTTTAGAGAGGAGATGAAGGAGAACCGCTATAATAAAGGTGTATAAAAGAATCAGCCATCCAGAAAAAGAGCAGTCATTTGCTCTGATTAAATAAGAGCTGATATCCAACACTGACAATGTTGTTAAAAGCAAATATTTACTGCGGAAAGGGATCTGGGTGTAATAGTGGATCAGAAGCTAAATATGAGTCAGCAGTGCAACACTTGCAAAAAAAGCAAACGCCATTCTGGGGTGTATTAACAGGAACATCATGAGTAAGGTATGAGAAGTGACTCTTCTGCTCTACTCTGCACTGATTAGACCTCAACTTGAGTACTGTGTCCACTTTTGCACACCTCATTTCGAAAAGGATGTGGAGAAACTAGGGAAAGTCCAGAGAAGGGCAAAAGAGACGATTAGAGATCTGGAACATTTGACCTACGAGGGAAGATTGAAAGAACTGGGTTTAGGCTAGAAAAAGGGAGACGGAGAGGGATGTAATAACAGTTTTCAAATACCTAAAAGGTTGTTATGAGGAAGAATGAGAAAAATTATTCTCCTTAATCACAGGTGATAGGACAAGAAGCAACAGGCTTAAATTACAGCAAGAGAGGTTTGGTTTAGACATCAGGAAAAAATCCCTAACTGTCAGGGTGATTAAACACTGGAATAAGTTGCCTCGGCAAGTTGTGGAGCCTCCTACATTGGAGATTTTTAAGAGCAGGGTAGACAAGTGCCTGTCAGGGATGGTTTAATGGGGGTACTTGGTACTGCCATGAGTGCAGGGAACTGGGCTTAATGACCTGTCATGGTCCCTTCCAGTTTCTATGATTCTGTGATTGTTCGTTAGGCAGCAGCTAGCAAATCTGTGAAACTCAGAGGCAAACTATTGAGAGGAGGGCTGGCTGGAAACCAAGCAGTGTGTGTTGTGAGAGATTTCCAGGTTTCAAAATTGTTTGTTTTTTCTTGGAAACAGAGAAGACATTTTTAAATTTTTTCATGGGAACCAAAGAAAGAAAGACACTCTCTTTCTCTGCCCAGGATAGCCTAGGCGTAATTAAGGCACTCATCTGAGATGTTGGAGGTGCAGGTTCAAATCCTGCCCGATTCAGAGCAGAGAGTGGTCTTGCACAACTCTGAGGGCTATTTTGGAGCCTGTCTCTCCAGAAATTCATTTTAGATCCAAGGCCACCCTTCCCAAACAAATTGAAGGAGATGCATTTCTGTTCCAATGAGTTGGCATTGTCTGATGGAAAAAGTCACACAGAAAATTTACCAAACAGTTCTAACTGCAGTGAAAGCCTCATATGATTGACAAAAGGAGAAGACTTTGTGAGAGCCTTGCAAATCTATGGATATCTGCATCTGCGGATGTGATGCAGATATCTGCAAACCATTTCTTGCAGATATGGCTCCACATCTTTGTATCCACGCAAGACTCCACAAAGGAGTAGAGCCCCACAAATCCACAGATATCCGCATCAGCAGATGCATGGCAATATCTGTGGACCATTTCTTGTGGATGCAGTTTAGCTGCAGATCCGCATATTTGTATCCATGCAGGGCTCTAGACCTTGTATGTGAATAGTCAACATACCAGCCACAGTTAAACTAACAAGGATGAAAAGCGTGTGAGCATCATCCACTCAGACTTTCACTTGCTCTACAGTCATTAGTTGCTTAGGTTTCAGAAGGAGCTGTGGCTAGAGTGATATTGTTGCATAATTGACAACATATTGGCCAATGAGCTCAGATAGGATGCTAGCGTAAGTAAGTCACTGCTTTCATTCCTGGAATTTCCTATCTTCTGGCAATTGCTACGTATGGGAATTTTAATGTGTCTCTAACATTGGCAGGCACAGGGAAGAAATAATGAAGCTCTTTTGCATTTAACGACATTTATTCAAAAAATAAAGACAGGAGATTCGATCAAATGTGAGCACATGTGTAATACATTCATGTATATACTGCAGTAAAGTATTGCATGCTAGTCAGATGTGACTTCCAGATATGTCATCCTTTCTCCTCCATGTTAGAGACCTGTTTCTAATAAAGGCAGTACCAGGTGTGTAACCAGGCCCCATTTTCTGGTTTGGCCCCTGAGTCTTTAGTGTGAGCCCAGCCATGGGTGGCTTCCGGTCAAGTGACTGGACGTTGCCCGAGGAGCTCGTTTCTAGGTAGCAAGTGGAGCTGTGTGAGGAGTATGGAGGGAGAGAGACAGTGAGATGAGACCTGTTCACTACAATGCCCAGCAGCAGCACAAACTTCGCCATGGCAGCCGCTGGGTGGCCCCACAGCTGTGGTGACAAAGTTTGTGCCACTGCTGAGCAGTGTGGTGGGCAGACCTCATCTTCAAGTGGGTGGGCCCTGTCCCACCTTGACCCACCTCTGGCTATACCCCTGGGCAGTATTGTCACATTTCTAAAACTTTGTCAGATGCCAATGATACCGGCTAGTGATTGCAAGGACAGCTGATCAGTCAAAACCTTGGGGGTTGCAGTCAGACTGTTACTCAGGAAGTTAGAGCTGAATTTTTGGAAGAGTTCAGGGCCAGATTTTGAGGGCCACGCACCCAACAGCTAGAACCAGGTTTCTGGACAGCAAGGCTCCCGTGTAGATACTGAAATAAGAGCTGGATTTTGAGAAACACACTGCACACAGCTCCCTTTATGACGGGCCTCACTTGTGACTGCAGACGGAGTCCTGCAAAAGCTGGCCCTTACTTCTCACAGTCTCTGTTTGCAGCACACATCAACAAATACAAGGTAACGAGTGTTGTTGTTATAATCTCAGCAGCACATGGCGTCAGTGCATTGTGTGTGCCATGCAGTAATTAATAGACATCTGAAGGTCTCCTGGACATTTTTTATGAACTGAAAAATGAATTTTCCTCAGCCTCTGCAAAACAGCGATCTTCCAGTGGAGACTAGTTCTGGTGCATTGCTTGGCACCGATCATTTCTGCAGAGACTACTGTCAGTACACTGCAAACTCACTCTCTGTTAGAAGCCATTTGAATACAGTGGTACAAGTATGAAGGTACTGTCCATATTTTGGCACTCGTGGGCCTCAAAGAGCTTATGAAACTGAGATATTCAGTTTCTAGTTCTAGTGGCATTTCCTCCAAAGAAGCAATTGCCACTGCAGCTCAGATCACATCCTGCTACAGTGACCAATACCAGACGTTTCAAACAAATATGCCATTCACTCTTCTAGGTGTTACTTAATAACCTGAGCACAGGGGGAAATTTCCACCTAGATTGTTACAATTGGGCATCCCATCTAATGGAACTGGAAATTCTGAGCAGCCATGTACATTTTTCAGTCCTGCTAAACTTGTTAAATGCAAATAGTATCCTGTGGCAGTTAGTTCCACAGGTCACTTATTTTGACAGAAAAGGGCATTTCCTTGTGTTTGCATTAAATTGGCTATATGTCTCTTTCATTGACTGCCCCTGAGAGAGGGGAAATCAAGGCCTTTCCTGTACCACCCACTGTTTTACAGACATGACCAGTCCAGTGTGTCTCCTCTCTGAACAGTTCCATGTGTTTCAAATCAACCCTCGGGTGGAAGTTTTCCTTTGTCTTTCCTGAGGCCTTTTCTACTGTCTTCCCTACACAGCTAGTCAGTACGCAGCAAGCCGGGGGGGAATAGCAGCACACTAGCTGTTGTGTGCTAACTGGCCAGGTAGGCCATGCTCTGTGCAACAGGGCAGGAGTAGTGAAACTCCTCATCTACCTGCGTTAGCCTGGGCTTGGGAGATGAAGGCTGGGCAGACAACAGCTGGGAGGTGAGGCCAGCAAGGCGGAACAGGGTCTCTGGCAGGAGGCTGCAGGGAGTGTATCCCTGAGCTTCCAAGCCCTGTGAGCATATGGGGCGCAAACTGGGAGTGGTACTGTCACGTCTGTAAATAAACGAGCGTGTGGTTTGCACTGCAGATGAGTTGTGATGCGTCTCTTTGGCTTGACTGGGAAGCAGCGAAAGCTGAGAAACAAGGATAGAAAGCACACCCCATGATATGCTGCAAAACCATACTGTGCTCTGTTGTGTGGCAAAACTGTCACAAGTGCTCAGGGTCTGTGCACAGCAAATTAGGGCACTGTGGGTTTACACCCCAGCTTGCCATGTGCTAGGTTACTGTGTAGACAGGACCTGTTGCTCCTTTATCAGGTGAGGGCATGGTACTAATTTTAATAGCAACCGTGTCGTTCTCTGGCCCTTTCCTAACATCTCACGCACCATCTTGTTTACTTCTCCAGCTGTCGCTCCATGCTGAGCAGATGTTTTCACTGGAGATGGTTATGGCCAGAAGGGTCACCTGAGACCATCTGCTTAATCCCTCCCAGCAGGTGAGAGGGATTCAGATTACTTTTTCCAATGGGTATTGCTTTGAAATAGTTTCTGGAAGTGGTCCCTGTCTCAGAGTAATTTGATTTTAATGACTGAAATTGTTTAGCAGTTAAGTCTGCCCCGTTCTGCAGATTTGGGACATAAGTTTCAGTTCAAAATCCTCCATTAGAAGCAGGGTCACCAGCTCTTACATATTGTCATGAGTATCTTGATATTTAGTGGGGTTTTCCCCCTTAAAGCCTCATATTTTGGAGTCAGGTGACAATTTCAGCTTTCATTAAAAAATGGTTGGTGGTCTTCTGCTTGTGGAGAATAGCAACAACCCCAAGCTCATAGAAAGCCTTCCTTTTAATAACCCTGAAAGCACTTTACAGAGAAGAGCAGTATCATTATCCCAGCTGGACAGATGGAAAAGCTAAGGCAGAAGGAGGCAGAGCAATTTGCCCACGGCCACCCAGCATGCCCGTGGCACAGTCAGGAATACCCTGCTTTGCCAAGTCCTGCACCATTGTGCTGTCTGTTGGACAAAAGCTTTTCTGAATTCAAGTTTGAGGATCAGAAATCAGGAACCAGTTAAAAAGAAATATCCAACATTTATTTTTGAAAATCTCATCACTTTTGACTTAATATTATTATTTTTAGGGGCCTGACTCAGAATTTTGACTGCTAGAAATTGACAATACTTCCGTGTCTTCATCTGAGATATTTTCAGACTTACTCTTCAGCTGGGAGAGAATTTCCTGACTATCTTTCTTTGAAAAGGGGTTTGTGTGATGACTGTTCAAAATAAAGAAAAGGAGCTCCACCTTTTTGAGAAGTTGTTTACCAAGGTTCTTTGATGTGTTGTATCAACTTGTTTTACTTGTTGATTTTCAGTGAAATCTAATGTGTAGGCTGGTTGTTTTGCGGGCCAGTTATTTAAATATTTCAACCTCTGAGAGAGCCATGAAATCGCCATGAAGTTTACAAACTTCAGAATAACCTCAGAATTTAAATTTTTTTGCAGAGCTATCTGATTCAAAGCTCTCCATTAGATGAAAATTTACATCTTTTTTTAACTGGTGGGCTGGACATCCCTCAAACCCAGAAACCCAGCCACCAGGTAACCTCTGTGGATCTGCCCAAGAGCAATGTCAAGCACACCTTTCCCTTGAAACCCATGGCTTCACAGGCCTTGCAGCTCCTTGTGATCTGAGGATCAAGGCTGCAAGACAGTTATGTTACTTTGCCAATCTTTTCCCTGCCTGCTCCATGTCTTCCGTCCTGCATCTGGCTTCCCCTGCTGGTATATAACGTCACTGGCTCAAAGGCAGCAAGAGATGGATTTTCAAAGATAATCAGGTGCCAGAAGATGCAGATTGACACCTTGTGTGATTTTTTGGCAGCACTCAAGCATGGTGCTAATCTGTATCTTCTGTCAGCTTTGAAAACCTGGCTCCAGTTTTCTCCCTGGCAGATGGCTGCGTGTGTGGCTGCAGACTGCAGTGCAGAAATGCAAGAGCAGTCACTCTGCCCAGCCTGCAGTCCTTAGATCGCACTCGTTCTTTACACATCATCAGCCAGCAGTGCAGGTGCATGGTGCTCTGCAGTCCTTGCCCTACCCACACAATTGCTTAGGTAGCAGAGATTACAACAGAATTAAGAAGAGTGGGAATTCATGTGCGCCCAGAGGAACAGATTACATCTGCAGGAGTGCTGTGAGGAAGTGGGCTTCAGCTCAGCCCTAGAGAAATACACACAAGAGCAAGGAGGGCTGTGTTTGGGAATGCTGCACAGAAAGCATGGACATTGATGAGCTCCCCAGACTGAACAAATTACTAGTGCTCAGACGTGCTTAGAGAGGAGCAGGCAAATGTTGGACTGAATAGCCCGTGTCGCTCCTTTGCGAGTGACGCATCTTTCACAGGTAGGAGTTCTAATGGCAGTGTTATGCACTACCCAACAGCTGCTGAAAACCTCAAAGCAGAAAACAGTCAGAGCACGACTGAGATTCTGCTGTAGCAGCAGTAGATATAAGAACAGTGCCATGCTCTCATCCAGTGCTTTCCATCCACAACTCTCAAAGTACTTTGAGAAAAGAAGAGCAGGTTTAAACAAACAAAGGGAAGTATTTCTTCACACAATGCACAGTCAACCTGTGGCACTCCTTGCCAGGGGATGCTGTGAAGGCCAACAGTATACAGAGTTCAAAAAGTACTAGATAAGTTCCTGGAGGACAAGTCCATCAATGGCTATTGGTCAGGATGGGAAGGGGTGCAAAACCCTGCTTTGGTGTCCCTAAACCTTGGTCTGCCAAAAGCTGGGACTGGATGGCGGGATGGGTCACTCGATAGTTGCCCTGTTCTGTTCATTCCCTCTGCAGCAGCTGGAATTGGCCACTGTCAGAAGGCAGGATACTGGGCTAGATGGACCATCGATCTGACCCAGCATGGCTAGTCTTATGTTTGGTATCATCATCTCCATTTTACAGGTGGGAAAACCTTCCCAGCCCCAAATAATGCATTTGGTTAGGCCCTGAGCAAGTGGGCAGAGTCCACCAGCCAGGCCCCTGGGAAAGAAGTTGCAGTTGTAATGTGGACCTGACCCATCTAGTGTCCCATCACCGGCCCATTGGAGGTATCTGCTACTAACGGTTGCAGATGGGCCACATGCCATTTTAGGCAGTCCCATCATACCATCTCTTCCATAAACATAGCAAGCTCAGTCATGAAACTAGGTAGGTTTCTTGCCTCCACTGCTCCCCTTGGAAGGGTGGTCCAGAACTTCAGTCCCCTCATGGGTAGAAAACTGCATCTATATTGCAAGTCTAAACTTGCAGATAGCCACTTTCTATCCATCAGTTGTTATGTCCACATTGGTGCAAAACTTAACTGCTCTTTCTCCCTGGCACTTTATCCCTCAATGTATTTATGAGACCAGTCATATCTCCCCTCTCAACCCTCGTTTGATGAGGCTAAACAAGCCAAGGCCTTTGAGTCCCCTCACAAAAGGCAGGTTTTCTGTTCCTTGGATCTTCCTATTAGCCTTTCTCTGCTCCTGTCCCAGTTTGAATTCATCTTTCCTAAACCGGGGGACCAGAATTGCACACAGTATCCCACTGAGGTCTCACCAGCACCTTGTGCAATGGCAATAACACTCTATTTTCCCTACTGGAAATACCTGTCCTGATGCATTTTAGGATTGCATTAGCCTTTTTCACAGCTGCATCACGCTGGTGGATCATGGTCCTCCCCTGATCAGCCAATACACCAAGGTCTTTGTCCTTCTCTGTCACTTCCAGCTGATAAATCACCCCACCATCCAACAGAAATCCATTTCATCCCATTTCTGTTATTCAGGTTTTCAAAGTTGTCCAGTGCTTTTTATATGGTATTCTGCTCTTTAGTGCTTTGTGTCATGCACAGATTTTTTTAGCAAATTCCCACTTCTGGTCAAGTTCAGTAATGAAAATGTTACACAAGATTGGTCCCAAGATCAATCCCTGAGGAACTACTCTAATAACCCCCCCTCCAGCCTGACCGGTGTTCAACTTTCAGTGTAACCCTTGTCTAAATAGAGCAGTTACAAGTGCGCATGTGCATTCCCTACACCCTGTCCTGGGTGCATTCATGCTAGAGACAAATGCATGGAAAATGCTGTCCAGTTTTGTAACCGAGACAGACCAAAGTGATGAGCACTTGCTAAATAGGAGAGGGAGAGCCCACTTACGGTTACAGTCACTTGGCTTTGCCAAATTTCCCAGGGCCTGCTGGGAAAAAATGTTGTTACCAGAAGACACCCATGCAGTCAACATAGATTAACAGAGGTTGGATTATCAGAAAGGAAGGTACAGAGACTTGTATGTTACCACGGGGGGGGGGGGGGGGAGTATCAGCATTTTTTGCTTTTGTTTTTACTTTAGATATATCGTGAAACATTGTTAGTATTATTCACTCCCCCCTTTAAAATGAAAATTGTGTTTTTAAAAAGCTGTTCCCCCAACCAAAAAAAAAAGGGTATCAGAATGCTGATAGAGAGGGTGGAGAGGCATTTTGGGGGATGGGGATTAGTGAAAAATGTTGATAATGTTTTCCCATCACTTATTCTGAAGAAAAACCATTTTGGAAAATCTTTGAGTATTTTTGGGTGGGTGTAGTGAGAGAGAGAAAGATGGGTGGTGGCGGTGAGGAAATCTCTCTTTGGACCAGCGTCTATGGGTGAGAGAAAGATGCTTTCACACTGCACAGAGAGCTTCCTTGGGGCTGGGTGACATACTCAGAGAGTCACAGCTAAACCCAAGGTGGCAGGGGTGTTCGGCATAAGTAATTAGCACATACTCTAAGTCAAGATGTTACCTCACTCATCTCATCTCACTTATCTCATCTAAGGGACCAGTGTCCCGTTAACACCTCTGCAGCCATGGGACAGAAAAGAGGGAGGGGTTAGTGGTCGACAGTGTGTTGTAATACACCATAAATCCAGAGTCTTTATTAAGTTCATGATTTTTTTACATTTTAACAGCCCTTTGAATATAAGCTCCCTGGCTTGTCTTTTGAAAGCGTGTGTGGGTTTCCTTTGAGGACAAGGCCAGACAGCTCAGCTATGGACGGAGTGATCGCTCTGTGACAGTGTTCATCCATGACTGAGAGCATTCGTGGCTCTTGTTTTGAGGGGGTTCATTCAAGAGCATGGTTTCAGTGATCGTCTCGTGGTTAGTGCACTGGCTGAGGTACGCCACAGGTTTTCCTGGGCTTGTCTGGGACCCATGGATCCTGAAAGATGTGTTGGGGTGGAGTGAGGATGTTGATCGCAGTAGCAGTGGAAACCTGACTGCAGGTTTGCATCTGTTGTTCTGGCAGGCTCTGGGGCTGCTTTGAGTGGGGGAAGTCCTGGTCCGTTTGGAGCTTGCTTCTGATGATGAGCTTGGAGGAGCGAGGGTGACGGGGGTTTTCCAGCCAGGAGAAAGTGCACCATGAAACAGGCTACTCAGACAACCTGAAAGAGCCCTTCAATATAGGAAATATAACCCCCATTGATTGCATACCCCTACTTGTAACTGGCCACCCCATGCTGGGGTCCATACGGTGTACCATCAAACAACTACACCCAGACAGGATGGGGACACCATCCTTGAAGAAATCTTCACTGAATCACCTTTTCTGGGCCATTTTACTGACAGGGAAACAGGTGTACTGCGGTAACATGACTTCTCAAAGATCAGCCGGCAGGCCAATGGCACACCCAGGACTAGAACCTAGATCAGTGGTTCCCAACCTTTTCTATGCTGTGGTATACCTTGATACTGCTAATTATTTGGAAGCACACTACCATTAACTTATGAATAGTCAAATCAAATCACAAATACTCATGAACCATGTCACACTGGTAGGGAAATGCTTTATGTGGGTTGGCAGAGATAGCAAGAGAGGGGAGGGGAGGTCATGTGTAGCTGTGTGGGGTGGCAGGAGAGAGTGTGGGACACAGAGCAGAGAAGGGTGGCAAAGGAGGGCAAGGGTAGCCATGTGGGGAGCAAGGCAAGGTGGGATGGGGAGCAGGGCAAGGGTGGCAAGAGAGGAGAGGGGAAGGGAGGGCAGGGTCCTACCTGCAGCCCCCTCTCCTCCCTGCTGCCATCGGTGGTCCCTCCCCTCCACTGGTCCCCTCCCTCAGACAGTTCCCTACTGCCCATGCTGGCCCCATTGGCTTCATTGGGGCCCCCATCAGCCCGCCCCCACCCAGCCTCACCATGGGGTGGTATCCCGGGTCCCTGGCTGGCCACTCCCACCAGCAGCAATGTCTCCAGGTCCCAGCCAGCCTAGATCTTGGCAGTGGCCGCCCAGGGGATGAACCCTGCCACCACCTGCAACCCCAGGACCCTGGCCGGGGCTGGACAACGCCGTTAGTGGTGGATACAGGACCCAGGCCCAGGCTGGACCCTGCCACTGCCACCGGCCTCTGGATCCAGTCTGGAGCCGGATCCTGCTGCTGCCAGTGGTGGCTCCTGGACCCTGCTGCTGCCAGGGACCCCGGTCGGGGCAGAACCCCCTGCAAACAAATCTGAGCAAACCAGGTTGCAGCCATATTTCCTTGGCTCTGGCTTCATTTCTCTACTGATTTGTGTAGTGTGATTTGTCACGTGGCATGACATGGCAAGGGGATCCGTCGGACAGACCACTAGAATGGAACTCATGACCTAGGTCAGTGGGTCCCAACTGGTGTGCCACGGCAGCTCCTTAAGTGTGCCACCAGCAGTCAGACCTCTGCTGGGTCCAGCCCCAGCTGTGCTGTGGGGACCGTCGGCGGTGGTGGGACCTGGCCCCAGCCAGGAGCTCAGCAGGGTCTGAAAGCCACTGGCTTTTGAAAATTTAAGCCAGCAGTCCTACATCCTTAGTTTTACCCCCTTTGCTGCATGGGACAGGACTGTTGCCAAGATATGGAGCGGTTCCTAGGATGGTATTTGGTACAAACACGTTTATGCCTGCGATCCAACAATTACGTCTTTGAGCAACGCATACCAGTCTTTTGGTGATGGCAGCAGTGGGCACCATGGCCCAGTACCTAAGGGTTTGTGACTCAGTCCTTGGTCCCAACCCTGAGTTTGAACACAGCTGCTCTAGATGTTCTGGTGGTCTCTTCTGGTCATAAAGTCTCTGACTCTATGGCTTCGCTGGCATAAAGCACCCTGTAAGCTTGCAGCGAGTCAGCTTCCCAATTTAGAAGCTTCCCTGGAAAGGCACACCTCCTAATAAACCTGGCACTCGGCCTCTTATGCAGTGACTTGAGCTGGAGTCTGAGGATGCAGGAGTGCATGCATGAGGCTGCAGTTCCAAGATCAGAGCCATGATTAGGCACACAGATGTTTTGGACTGGTCCTTTCAGCTCTTGGTAAGAAATGGGCCATTTGTGGTCTTGTGCTGACAAGTGACACTGTAGAGCCAGGAGGACAACGCTGGGTGGTCACTGGCCTTACATCTCGTCTGAGTGACAGCTCCCCAGAGCACGGACAGGACAGCTTGGTATGGCAGGGCTAGTGTCCCAAGCGAGAGGCAAACAGGTGGGATTCCACTGCAAAGGAGACTCTGTGCAGAAGATGTGCTTGAAAGTAGCTTGGATAGCCAATGCCTTAACCACCCTTCCCTTCCTAAGTCAGGAGTGAAGGGCAGATTATGGAAGTGCAGATTTCACTGAAGAAATGTCTTCCCTCCAGCGAAATAACTCTTGCGTCTGGATGTTCATGAGGAACTTCTAGGCCAGCGGCCCACAACAAGCAGATGTGCATTTCATGACAGTGATCCTTCCACATGGTTCCTGTATATTTCCTCCATGCTGAGTCTCTCAGTGTGGAGAACGGGAGGTGAAGGGCATGCACTTGTTGGATCATAGATTGAGACATTGCTAATGAATTTGGTAACGATGGGATGAATGCATGGCAATTCAGTATGTATGGGCTGCTTATTGAAAGGCACCCAGACTGAAATTTAGCATCCAGAGCATGTCTGCAGAAAGCTTTGGTATTTCATTGCTCTTTCATATCATCACTCTGGTCACACTGATGACAATTTGGTGAGCAAGGGTGGCTGTGATTACAGAAGGATGGCAGCCGGTGCCAGTAGTGAATAACATGATGGCTGTTCTCAGCAAAGCTATGGCGAGGAATGACCTAGCTGGCAATCTGTCACAGCCAAGAGGACTGAACGCTGGTGTCCAGAGAAGAAGAATGGTTGTAATGAAGGCACTGGCCTGGGGTGCAGGACATCTGTGATAAATTCCTATCTGTGCTGCAGACTTCCATCTGATATAGCACAAGTCGGGTTACAAAATCATCTCCCTTTTGAAGGAGACTGAACATAGAATAAAATTTGACATGGTGGTGATTGTGTAATGGAAGAGTGTCCTTTGTGGTAATTCTCTACTGTGTTATCTACTGGCTTTAATGGACTGTAGATCAGGGAACTTTAGCCATACCTTGTAAAATGTCCTCTTCCTTCCTATGGACCCCTTGATCTTGTGGTTGAGTTCCTAACTCAGGAACGCAGGCTTGGCAAAGAAGATGAGGTTCACGAACGATTTGATTGCCTCAGTCCTTGAGCTGATTTTCAATAATTGGAGAGGTAGCTTGCACGGAACATTCTTGGCACGCTCCGATTTATTACGCATCACTTCTTTTTAATTACGAGACAGTTGAGGCCTGGAAAAGAAACAAGTGTTGAGTGCTCAAAGAGATGAGGGGTCTTTTACAACCACCTCAGTGTGGCTGGAGCCGCGTCAGCCTTGGAATTTCTCTATGAATACTTTATGCTCTGAGGCCATAAAACCAAAATGCAATTTAAACTAGTGCTGATGTTGTGGCATATATTAAAGGTTGTGTCACAATGTTAATCAGTGAAAGAACAAGTTGTTCCAACACCAAGGGAGAGCATTGTTTTTCTAATACCATTAACATGATCTGTTCTTGCTTCGCTCCTGAGCGCTGCACTCTTCTGACACATTTTATGAGGCTGCATCGTAAAGGATGCCCCGTCCAGTAATAACAAACACTGTTAAAATTAAATAGTTCTACTTTCCTGCATGCTCATTCTTCCCGATAGCACCCGGTGGCATCAGCTAAGAGCCAGTGCCCTGATGTGGTAGGTGCTCTGTGCAGTGAGAAAAGAGGCCTTGCCCAAAAGATCTCCAATCCAGCCGGACGACGGGAATGTTGTAATAAGCTGCATTTCATGGGAGTGGCATTTCAGGGCAAGGACCAAGTGATTTGCCTCTGCTTTCACAGGAACCTTGTGGCAGAGGCAAATGGATTTTCTGAGTCCCAGCTCACTGCTTTACCCTCAAGCACAGCCTCCCTTCCACGCTGTAAGCAGCAGAAATGGCTTCCCCGTTTCATTTTTCTCTGCTTTGCTGGTTCCACGGAATGGTGGGAAACAGCAGGTGGAAAAATCAGTCTTCCTGTTTGGGACTCTTGTTTGCTTTTCTGATCCCAGTTGTCCGTGCTCAGTCCAACTCTGACTGCTATTACACAGGAAGAGATTTCTAGTTTACAATGATAAATTATGGAAAGAAAACAGCTCCTTGTCTGTGTGCTCTCATCTGAGATGTGGCAGCATCCTTAACCCTTCTCTTTCAAGATCAGCGAGTAGATCAGACATACCATAGCCCACATGGGGGGGAATTTTCAAAAGAACCTGTCAGTGAGGGCAAAAGCCCCAGGATCTTGGCGCTTGTATTACACAGTCACTGGAGCTTTGAAAATCCCAAGTAAAAGGGCATCTTTCACTGTGTGCCTTGTTCTCATCGTGGCGAAAGTAGATCTTCAGCACTGGCCCTCCCAGGCCATCCTGCAGTCCTCTTCCCCAGAATATCTGAGCATGCTGAGGTCAGCAGAGCCGATACTACCTCTCTGGCCTTGTCAGCCTGAGCTGGGGCAGCTGCTCATTCATGAGGAGGGAAGCGAAGCATGGAGAGAGCTGGCTGGGTCCTGATCGGCCCAGCAGTTTATGGCAGAGCAGGGTTCGAGTGCCAGAATCCAAGGATTTAGGGCGAGGTTGCTGAAGGAAAGGAAGGCCCTAATTTCCAGAATTAGCCTCCACTGGGATTCCCAAAGGCAGCCGCCATCCGCCCTCCTGAAGGTGCCTTAATTTACTCAGCACTCGAACAATTGCGATAAAAGTCCCCAGGCACCTTCATTTCTGCAGCCCTGCACTAGCCCAGCTAAAACCTACCAGCCGTGGTCCTTCCTCCCCTCTCTCCTGGTTGTCAGTATCCCCAGTGACCGGGCCCTGAGACCCCAGTCTGCCTGCGTCCCAGCTTTCTACCCCACAACTCGTACTCCTCCTTCCCCATAACAAATGGACTGGTGCTAGGCACACATCTGCCGCCAGGGCAGGACTTCAGAGCCATGCCTGCAGGAGGTGGGTTGCTGTCTGCCATACATGATACGTGACAGCTTGACAGCCACATCCCGTCTGGCAGATCCCAAAGACCCCTGCGCTGCCCCACCAGAGCCTAGGGCATTCCTGACATGGGGAGTCCCACCTCTACCCCCTGTGCCGCCTGATGGGGTGAGACAGCTGAGCCAGGTCAGACCTTTCTCACGAACAGCCAGAGAGAGACCCCCACACCAGTGCTAGATACACTCCGCTGGAATGGGGGAGACCTGTTTTCAGCTCTCTCTTTGACCTGGTTTGGAGCAGCCACGTGACCGGAGTGCCCCGACCACTGGCTCTTGGGTGTGCTAGGACCCAGCCCTCTTCCATTCCCAGCTGTCCTGGGTGCGAGCCCCACTCCGCTAAGTTTGCTTTGGGGAGCGCCAGCTGGAGGGGAATGCTGGTGTGAGAAGCCTGCCGGCCGCGTCTTAATTGGTCCCTAGACGCTTGGCTGAGCTCACGCAGCAGGCTGTGGCAGAGCAGGATTTGAACTCTGGGCTCTGAAGTTAAAGGCTGAGGCCCACCCTTCCTCTGCTGGCACTCTTAGGCCTCGCTGAAATCACCCAGAGCCCTTTAACATTTCTCTTCTCCTAGAAGGACGTGCAAAATGTCGCTCATAACTCTGCTCTCATCAGTCTGCAAACTGGGTAGATTTCATGTTACCAGCATCTGAGAATGGGAGAGACGTGGAGTGAGAAGCAAATAAGGGGCAGTGGAGCTTCTTCCCAGTGTACATAAAATATTCCATTAGTTTTATTGCCAGAATATGTTATCTCCCTGGGTGTCTGTAAGCGTATTTTAGTGCCACGTGTCCCTCTGTGGTTTTGAGCTAGAAGAGGAAGCTGGAGTAAGTGAAAGGGCGGTTTGGATTAGAAGCAGCCCTTATCTTTGGGAGAGATGTAGTGATATTCGTTAGTTAATGGCCTGATCTTTCACTTTTGACTGCCCAGACTGCAGCTGTCTAAAACACACCTGAACTGAGTGCTGGAATGAGATGGCTCGGGAGCCTGGTAGCAGGCTAGGAGAAATTTGAGCTCTAGGTCACTGACAGAGGATGGGACTGGTTAAAAGTAACCGCTGTTCAGAGACTTCAAGCCAGCTGCCTAGCTGAGTTGTCAGTAAAGTTGTGTGTCGTCACTGTTCCTGCAGTAGCCCAGGCAGTCGATCAAGGTCATGAAGACATCATTGGCGATGATTGAGCTTTTTTTATGGGATCTCATCTGCATTTCAGTTATATGGCTTTCAATCAGCCACTGCTCAAAGCAGCCCTCAGCCAGCCACTCACTCAGAGCAACGGCTGAGATTTGCAAAACACAGAAGACTGACGCACAGCTCCTGAATCCATATTTAGACAACAGATGAAACAGGCTGGTGTTGGGAAATGCTGAGCCCACTGCAGCTTCTACTGAGCTTAGTGGAGACCTCTGGCAGACCCGCTTTGGTAGTGGGAACTCTAGTCGTTCCTTTACAACAATTATTATTGAGCAACATGACGCCTGGCGCCCACTCACGCGCACAGAACAGAAGACAGTCCTGCTCCAAAGGGCTTACGCTGTAAAAACGCCCAAGCCTTTTCCAATCCAAAACATGCGGTCGTGTGCTCACATTTAGATGGTTTGCAACTTGGCCTGAATCACACGAGGAGAATCTTTTTGAAAAGTGGAACCAGCCTATGGAATCGAGAGCTAACCATGCGTGCCAGCTTCCTTTCTAAGGTTGCTAGAACCCGAGACGGTCTTTTGTCAGGAGTCTCCGCTGTCATCCCAGCGAGCAGTTCGGATGCGTATCCACACAAAGCCGAAAAATGCCCCAACACACAAGCCATTGCGAGATGTGCAGAGATATATCTAAGCTTAGAATCGTGGCCTGGCTCTTTGATACACAGCTCTGCTTTCTGTTAGAGAGGAAGAAAAACTCCCCAGCCTACTGCAGACTGCTGAAAGGTCAGTCAGCGTTAAACCCTTTCTGCTGAAGACATCCATTAATTTTATCCTTTTTTACACGAAACAACGGGTGTGAGGAGCTTTTTTTGTGCAGAACGTGGCCATCATTATGTGAGAAAAAAGACAGCTTTGTCACGTAAGCTTTATGTCAGGATGACAGAAGAATTAAGAGATCATCATTTATCCTCCATGTTGTGTTAGGGATGTTGCTGCTCAGGGCAATTGCACCTGTATTCCCCCTCTGCGGTTCAGCCCATGCACCTGCTCTAGGCGACCAGTTCCTCAGCCACCACAGCTCTTGGGCCGAGACCAGTGTCTCTCCTTTCCGACTGGGAGAGAGGCTGAATGGTTACCTGCCTTCCTGGGGTTATTCCCCAGCAAAAGTCAGACCATTGCAGCAGGCCCACTTCCCCTCTCCCCTCAGAGATATTGCCGGGTGCAAGTGCCACACTGTTCTGTGTGAGCAAGTTGTCTTGTTCGTCAGCTGAAAGCATTATGGATAAAGCACATAAAAAACTTTGAAAGAACCAAGATGCATTTAGTAAGCTCGCCAGAGAGACCCTCCACCGCCAACCCGGACTTGGACTGGTGACGGTTCTGTAAACCCCACACGGGCATTTTCCTGCAGTCACAAGCTCATCACAACCTCCTTTCAGAACAAGCATGCTAGTTTTATGGGGCCTTAGAGGGAATGGTCCTGTCCCTTTGCAGGCCATGAGTCAGTTTTAACTCATGCTTTCAGCTGAAATCCTTGTTGTCTGTTGGACCCTGAAGGATCCAGTTTGAACCAGTATATGTGCGCCTCTCTCTGTCCAGTTGGGACTAGCTCTCTCGAGGTGTTACAACCTGAGGGAATTTGCCTATCTGCCACCCCCCGTAGCTCCTGGTGCCCCCACCCCCATCCTGGAAATGGGTACAGACCCTCAATAGTGCATAAGTATTTGCATTTTTAACACAAAGGCTTTGTCCATGGCAAGGTTTGCTGAGGATGTTGCAATGCCTCTCTCAGAGGAGAGGGGTCTTCCCATTGGGTTGGCCTCTGATGCAACTTGTCACATGTTTGAAGATGTGCTCCTTTGCTTCCCACAAAATGCAAACAGGCAGCAGTGCGGACACGTGCCCAGAGTGCTGGCTTAAGAGATCCACGTGCTGGGTCTAACACCAACTTCCCTGCTTTGCAAAATGTTTTCTGATCCTTGGCTGGAAAGAACTGCCCAGAGATGTATTCACCTGAGGGTGAAATTCATTTCATTAGCATGAAGTCTCAGATAAGCGTCCTGTTGTGGTTGATATTCTCCAGCAGGGTAGGGATGAGAGGTCTAACACAGAGCTGTTGTCATTATTGATAGGAATCTAATACTGCTGGTCGCAGCAGAGCTCCCAGGCCATTGTGTAGCTGCTAGCTAGAGATGGGCCCTGCCGAAGCAGTTTATGGTCTGAGCAGACAAGAGTCAAAGGGGCTGCGCTTATCCCCCTTCTAGAGCTGGGGCTGGCCCTGAGAGACCAAGGTCTGGATCTCAGAAAGTATAGATGTACTTGTGCTCAGCAGTGCAATGTTGTCTGTCTGATTTAAGAGCTTACCCATTGTTTTTCAAGATGATTTAAGCACTTAAGCCCAAGTTCTATTGACTGTCCATAGAATTTTGGCTTCTTGGTGCCTAAATCCCTTTTATAAAAGAGATTTAGGCTCCTGAATGAGGTGTTGCAATGCTGACTGGAGCAATGCCTTTAAAAAGCTGAGCTCAACTGCCTTCCTCAAATACTAGAGCTCAGCTCTTCAGCACCTCAAGCCCCTGCCCAGGGTGTGCTGCTGCTGTGAGAGGTGTGGGGGAGGCAGTCAAGATCCGGGCAGTGGGAGTTTGGGTTGGCTGCACTATGGCACAGAGCGAGATCAGGAGTGAAGAACACAGGTCAGGCCATCCGTGAGGCCTTCCTATAGCTCCCTGCCCCTGCTGTTCCTCTGCTTGTCTTGTGTCTGAGGGCAAGACAGTTGTAGAAACAGTTTGGTGAGTTCACTGGTGTCATTTTTAATCCCCACCGCTTGGACCAGTCAGGCTTTCAGCTGCTGTGAATTTCAGTCACACCACTGCACTGTGCTAATGGACACCCTTTCAGTTCCCCTGGGACAGGCTGTAAGGAGGAGAAAAAAATGCTGAGCGCTGACATTTTAAGGACCTTGAACATTGACCTAAAATAGATATTTTTGCATACGAGAATGTCCTGCTTTAAACTCTGAGCTCCTCGGGCGTTCCAGCGCCAGATGCAAATACTGTGAGTTCCAGTTGAAAGCTGCTGTCCTCACTTCACAATGGCAAATACAGGGTGCAGGATGCCAACCCTCTTCCTGTCCCTGGGCTGGGGGGATTTACCCTCCACTAGCTGTACCCCCAGGCCAGTGTAATTGTTGGGGAAGATTCCACCACTAAGGGAGTAAGGGAGGAAATGTGTACCTGGGCAGTGATGAGCATTGTTAATAAAGATAACTTTGACGCTACCTGGCGATTTGTGATTCAAGCTCTAGGCACCACATGACATTTTTGTCACACTAATGCCCATGGGAATTAGGCACCTCAAGAGCTTTGAGGCTTTGGGCCTCAGTCCCTTAGCCTGTTTGGTGGAGCAGCCAAGGGAGGGGGATGGAGAGCACCAAGGCAGTAAAGAGGGTTACATAATACGGGGTTACGTCTGCAGGGACGTGATGCGCTGGTCAGAGTGTAGGTGAAATTCTCAAAAGTGCACAATATATGTGCTTTATCACTGCAATGAGTGGGGTCTAGTGGTAGAGCCCTGAGCTAGGCTCTAGGGCACCTGGCTTCTTTTTCCATCTGTGCCATGGAGGACTTTGGGCAAGTCACTGCCCCTTGATGTGCCTCAGTTTCCTCACCTGTGGAGTGAGGATAAAGAGATTGATTGCCTTTATAAAGTGCTTGGGGAGCTACTGATGAAAAGCATTACGCAGGAAGTACGTGGTGTTACTATTCAGAGCACTTTACAAATGAGACACAGAACAGTAGCAAAAATAGTGGAAGAGAAAGGCGAGGCTGGGGGCTTTCTCACGGAGTAGTGTGCTACCCAAAGTGCATGATCATGGGCAATTAACACAAGCAGCTAACCATCCACTTTTCTGGGTTGTGGCTTCCAATAGCAGTTCACTTGGGGATTCGTTCTGAGTCTTCCTTGGGTTTCACTTGTGGACTTTTACTGTCCTGGCAACCAGTGAAATCTGCAAGGCTGCTGTGGTGAGGATTGCTGAGTGAGAGCTACAGTCCCCTAACCAATTACAGCCATTCCTTCTTGCTGCGTTGTCCTCTTCCTAGCAAATAAGGGCAGAGGTGGCCACCAGCACATCTGGTCTGACATCACAGGCCTTCAATCCCCCTGAGCCACCCCTGTGTTGAGCCCGATAGCCTGGATTAAACCCAAGAAATACAGCCCTCAGGTGATGAATCTGTTGTGTGCTAAAGACAGAGACTGAGGTGGAGGGACCAAGGTGTAGAGCCTTGCGCAGATAATACGTGGATCCGCATCTGATCTGCATCTACAAGAAATGGTCTGCAGATATCCGCATTGTGTCTATGGATGTGAATATCTGTGGATCAGATTTGCAGGGCTCTACTAAGGTTCACCTGTGACCAGGGTACCTTTGGTGGCAGAGAACTGATGAAGTGAGGTATGCCCAGATGATCGTAACAAGAGATATTCACCTCACGTTATAGGCCTGACAATCTGAGCTGAGGGAAATTCCTTCCCATGTTGGATGATCAGGTAGGCCCTGAGCATGGAAGCAGGGCCAGCCAGCCATCTGAACAGAAAATTATCAGTACCACGTCCAGTATGCTGCCTCCTCTGTCCAGCAAACAGCAGTCATTTTGTGACTGTTTTGACTTGGATCTTTAGGGCCCAGTCTTGTTCCAGTTGAAATTTGCCCTTTGGTTCATGTGGGAGCAGGACCAGGCTCTAAATAAATGAATGGGCCAGTCCACCAGTCCCTACACCAAGCTCTACAGGACCAGGCTAGATACAGTCCTGTGAGCATCTCAGCAAAATGCCAGCTGGAACAGGTCGCATAGCATAAGTAGTTAGCACAGATACTGCACTCCTTGATCTTCACATGGCTCTGTGGCGTGTCCTGTTCATAGCCCTTCTCCGCCACTAAATGAGAACAGTTCCTTCAGCTGGGGTGGGCCGGGGATGGAACGTCCTCTTCAGTCTGATCCAGAAGCTCCGGTGCCCCAAACGGTGGGACGTTTGGTGTGTCAAGCTGCCATCATCAGCTGAGACGATGAGTTGTGAGCTCTCCTCGCTGACCGAAAAAGAAGTAGAATTTCCAAACTTCCCAGAACTTTGAAGGGAAAGGGAAGGATGGTTGCAGGGTAGTGGGGTTCAGATAGGTGGCCAGAGCAGACAGGATGGGCATTGTGGGACACTTCCTCGAGGCCAATTACCATGACATAACCAAGCGTAGTGTTTACACTAGCACTTTGTCAGCACAAGTTTGGCATGAAAAGCTCTACACCTGTCATTGAGGTGGTTTTATTTTGTTTGCAAAATCAAGGGAGTTGAGTTGGCGAGGGGCAGGGAGGGATTACAGGGTCTGCACCACCACTGTCCTGGCACAAAAAGCTGACTTTGGTCAACAAAGGTCTGTAGTGTAGACCAGGCCTGAGTCACCCTTCCCTGGATCTATCAGCAGGGACACCCTCTTGTGCCTTCTTTAGGGGAGTTAAAGACTTTCTGAGCTAAAGCCAGTGAGTATTTCCCAGCGTGAGGGGACTTGGCGTTTGTGTGTCTCCATTGTTCAGTTCTAGAGTCCTATTACTATTGTAAGAATTAATGGTTGTATAGCAATCCCCTTGCTGAGTTTGCGGCCACAAGAAATGGTCTGTTTTTAAATGATTCGACAGAGTAAAAGTAATTCACCTTCTACCAAAAGTAATGTGTTTTGGCAGTCAGTGTCTGAGCAAAGGTATTGCTCCCCTGTCTGCAAGCACACTGAAAGTCTCTGCCTCCTCCATTCTTCCTACAAAACAACATGCATCATCTCCAGGATGGGCCCAGGGTGATGCTATTAGTGGCACAGAAAATACATCTCCATTGTGCTCATCCTCTCTTTGAAACCCTTGGGTCATGACCCTCTAGAATGCTTGCCCTGGGGGCTTGTGTTGGTTCTCAGGATGAAAACGCCTTGCGGCAGCTTTACAGCAGCTATCACATTGTGTATTGAGGCTGGAAATCTGCAGAGCCACCTAGGCATCTCTGGAAGTCTCACTCTATGATTTTATCCCCTGATAGCACGAAAGAGCCAAATTAAATACAGTCCTTTCGGCAATTAATTAGCTTGGACGGTGTCTCTGGCTGGCTGCTGAGAGCTGATTAAGCATCAGAAAGAAGGCTCTATAATGGTACGCTCCTGTTGAAAGTGATCACTCTAGGATTGATCGATCCCATGGTAGCATCCCACTCACCTTTAACAGAAGAGATGGAGCCTCCAGCAAGGGTTTGGGTCAGTTCCCACCAATGGCCAAGTCGCCCTCTCTTGTGAAATGGAGGCAGGGATTTGAGGCACCGGGTGTCAGGTTTAACAGTGTCCTCATGGCCCAGGGTCAAGTGATTCCTTGATCCCTCAGGCTGTCCAGAGACCCACACTGGAACCAGGCTCTGCCTCACTATCCCCCTCCACTCAGCTGGCCCTGGGACGTGGGCCTGCCTCCAAGACCTGCCCCTACCCTCAGAGTCCTCTTGTCTTGTCTGCTTGCAGGGAGGCCTTGTTCTTCTTCTGTGAATAGAGGACTCTTTCTAATCCAGCGACTTCTGCACTCCCTAGGCCAGGATCACTGTCTCCCTTGCACCCTGGGTGGGCTTTGGTGCAGGAGGTGACTGTGGTGTGTGGACTTAAAAATGTGGAGCATTGCTGGCCACTGGAGCTGTCATGGCAGAATGAAAGAATGAACCCAAGCAGGTAGTGGGGATGGATGCCGCTGTAAATAATAGACCCCAACACTATGTCTATGGGCCAGGGACAGAACCAGGGACCGCCAAAGCTAAAAACATGAACCGTAGGTTGGTGCTGTTCCAGCTCGTGTCCTCTGTGGACTGGCACAGAAGTCTGTGGCCTGATGTGCCTAGGGCAGCCCATGCTGAAGATGCAAGGTCGGGGCAGGCTGCAAAAGGAGAGCAGATTCTCCCTGCATTGGTGGCTCACACCAAAGTTAGACTCACCAGCCAGTCACAAATAATGGTACTGGTTCCCCTCTTTGGTTATCAAGAAGCCCCAAAACAAAATCACACCTCCCCCTTTATTACATTTCAGCCTCCAGCTCCCAATCAGCAAATAGCTCCAGCAAAGTGATAGGTTATTAAAAAACTCTGCTCACTGTTCCCAAATGCTGTCCTGATCCCCAAAGCGCCAGGCACATTGCCAGATCAATATTGGTTTGGATCTTACCCAAAATACCATGGCACCAGCTGAGCCAATTCTTTAGTATCTAAAACTAAAGGTTTATTAGAAAAGAAAAAAAGCAAAGAAGAAAAGAGATGTTGAATGGTCAAAGCAATCAGATACGTGCAGACAACTTTAAAGTCCGTATACTAAGTTCTCAATAGCAATGATGATCACTGGCTTGTGAAGTTCTTCTGGTGTATATCTAGTACCTGGATGGGTCTCAGTCCTTTGTTCAAAGCTTCAGTTTTAGAGAAGTTGACGAAGCAAGGAATGAAGGCTAGATGGAGATGGTTCAACTGCCTTTTATGTTCTTGCCATGTGGCTTGTCCCAAACATAACCTCACAGCACAAGGAGCTGGGAAAGCTCTTGGAGGCCCCTGTTCACAGGTAGATCCCTACATGTCCTGCTGTCATGCAGGCGTAGACCCTTCCTTCTGTCCCTGGGTGCCTTGCATAGCTGATTGCCCGTGATGAGCCATCGCACTGGCTAGCTAGTTGTTCTGCCATCTGTCTGGGAGTGCCACCCAGAAACATAGCACCAGTTTGAGATACAGCTACATCATGCATATGTATGATTCACAATACAAAGATGATAAATACGCATAAGCTATATTGTCATACATCTATAACTTTGCTCTTGATCCCTTAAGTGGCACAGCTTTTCGGGTTGCTTGCAATCTTGTAGCATGGGTATCAACAAATATAAATGGTCATTTGCCCAGCGGGTGGCCGGAGCTCGGTTCATCCATATTGTTTGGACTCTTGTTTCTATCCAGTTAAAGTCATTGGAGTTGATTAAAACAGCAGAAGTGTTGTAGCTGACCCTATGCTGAGTGGCATTTGTTTTGTGGCAGAGTTTTATGAGTCTGCTACTTCTGGGAAGTTAAAATTCTTGTAGCTCAAGCCTCATAGGTCTGTGCTTTTAAATCCTGAGATCCTAGGCTCCGTTCTTGTAACTGACTGAGAAAAGGCAACATTGCACTGAACAACCAGGGGAAAAAATGCTGCCAAAAACATTGTAGTCAGATGTTTAAATTGCCACTCACGTTTGCCATCCAAATTGACTTGATTCAGGAGAAAAAGCAAGAAAATTACTGGGACCAAGTCCGGAGTCCTGTTTGAAGAGACCCTATAACCACAGGGTGGTCAAGGCATCAGGGCTGCGGGGAGAGATCCCAGAAAAGATCAGGAGAAAAAGGTGAAAAATGGCCCCATATGGGTAGGATTTTGACATTTTTGTGTTGTGTTCCGGGCCTGCTGTCACACTAATCCTAACACCCAGCAAACAAATACAGAGACAAAGCAGGTTATCCCTAAGCAGAGGGGCCCAGCGGAGCTCTCCTTATGTAGGGGTGCCTGGCTGCAGACTGACTACTGAAGGCTTCCCCACAGAGCCCCCTCGCCTGCCAGCAGGATGGGGAATCCCTTCAAACTTAAAGTGAGAGTGTGCAATTTTAACACAGCTTTCAATACATCGCATTATGTATGAAGGCTATGGCCCTGGTTTTATGGCAATGAAAATTAACGTTGTACATGGTTAGATTCAGAGGGGTAGATGTTTCAGTCTAGTTCAGCAAAACAAACAAGGAGTCCTGTGGCACTTTTAAAGACTAACAAATTTATTTATCACGTGAGCTTTCATGGGAGAAAATCCTACTTCGTCATTTTCAAGCGTCTGACAAAGTGGGATTCCTCCCACAAAAGCTCATGCGATAGATAAGTTTGTTAGTCTTTAAAAGTGCCATAGGACTCCTTGTTTGTTTTTCATGGCTAGATTGATTTATAATTATTGTTAACTTTGCCCAAGAGCCCTCTTGACGCAGGCAGTACTGCTGGACAAGCACAAAACAAAAAGACAGATTCAGCAACACTTATTCACAAACTGGGAAATAGTGCCCATTGCTGGCTCGTTGAACCAGAAAATAAAGCAAACCACAGTAGGTGCTGACTGCAACCTTTCACCGGTGAGGTGTTTTGTTTGTTGCTGGCAGCTAGCCCACATACAAAGGTTTATGAATCTGCTACTGCCCCGGCTAATTAAGCTGATCCTCTCCCTCCGGTAGTGAAACTCGATGTGGTAGATACAGGGGCAGCTGCTTTATTCCTTGCAGCCAACACAAACAAGTGACATTCTTACACTGAACAGCCAGAGTGGTGTTGTAAGACATTTCAGTTTCCAATTAGATTTCCCAAGGCTGAACTAGTCCTGATTTGTAAGGCATGCAAGCACATCACTCATTCAGATTGCAAATTGCCCCATCACATGTGTATGAGAGCCAGCACACTCACTTTTGTTCCGGGGAGGGGGAGGAAGGAATCACATTTCAGAGGATGCAAGTTGAAGATTTCGGTCCATGATAAGTGGATCAGTATAATTCAATTCAGTAATAATTCCAGAGGAGAATCAAGCCATGGGTGTCACGTCATGTAGCTTCGTTTGAACATTTTATTTCCTCTGTTCTGGCTCACGTGCTTCATGCTATCCTAGACCTTACAGATGGAAAAAAACCTAAACGTTCTTCTTGGTAGTTCATCTTCTGCAGCATTGGTATCTGGCGTAATAAACATGACAGAGATGTAGTAGAGACAGATGTCATCTTCTCTCCTGCACTTTAAGGATCATCAATATTAAAAACCTCTATGGCCCTTTTTGTCTTCACTGCGGTACATCTCTGAAGTCCGTGGGAAGAATCCTATTGTGTTAAGGGCCTGGTCAGACCAAAAGTCACCCGACTCTGAAATAGACCTGGCTTGTTTGAGATGGAATGAGTGACATGTGTCAGTATTTTCATGGAGTTGGTATCCTCCTCTCCCCGTTTTTTAATGTCACCTGTCTCCTTAGGCCACAGTTTTGGAAGTCTGTCTTTTCAGGTGCCCAGCTCAGGGGCAATGGCACCAGTGAGGAGGGGGCTCACACCCTGTAGTGGAACTGATGGGGGGGCTGTACTCAGGCCCATGGGGGGTGGGAAGAAGCAAATGCAGGGCTCGGAGGGGCTGGGGAAGGAGGTAGGAGTCACCAGGACCCCACTGCCCAGCCGACTTCCACCCCATCTCTGGTGAGTCTCCCCTCAAGCCTCTGTTCACAATGCACATCCGCCCCGGCTCAGCCAGCCTCATTTGTAGAAGTGCTGAGGATTCGAAACCACAAATGCCCGAAGTGTCTCATGCTAGGCCCCTGAGGCTGGAGACAGCCAAAACCTCAGCAAAATGGGGCTGTTTGACAGTGAGCATCTCAGGACAGAGCCTGTTTCTTATTTTGGGTTTGCACAGAACCCAGCATGAGCAGGCCTGATTTTGCTGGGCCCCTACACGGCACTGTGTGTCAGTGCTGCACTGCAGGGCAGGGATGGTCTTTGACCGTGTTCATATAGCACCTAGTCTAATGGGGTCCTGCTCCATGGCCGGGACTGCAAGGTGCTCCCCCACCACAGCCCATGCCACTCCTGAGTGGGTGAAATCAGACATGAGCCAGTCATTTGCCCTTCATCCAACTCCCTGTGCTGACGCTGTCCTGCCCTCCCACCGCTCAGCTGCTGTGACCAACCTCAACACTTTGCCCTTTCTCCAGGAATTGTTACTGCACATCAGCTGAGTGCAACAGCTATCATTTCTGTTTGCACTAGATACCTAATTTAATGGCAGGAGTGAGAAGGTCTGTGGTGGATTGGGAGCAGCAGCCATCAGAGATTTCTGCTTCTGTTCAGTGCTCACCATGCATCCTTTCCGTTCACCCAGCTTCACGGCAGTGGAGACTGTTGCTGCTAGTTCCAACAGCTTTGGTTTCTGGTGATCTCCCTGTTTCTAGCCCAAGAAACCTGACTGCCTTCTCAGCAAACATGCTGGGGACTGAACTAGGAACCTCCAGAATGAAAAAATGGGCAGTGCTGCGATTGGACAGAAAGCTCCTACCTTTGAAGCACTAAGAGGCTCGGATCCTCGGCAGATCAGCACAGAGGAGAACCCTGCAACGCCCACTCCGTGAATGGTTACGATGACACCATGTGTTTGCTGTCTGTCGTCGTGAATTCCCATGACTCCCTGAAAAGATCACTGGACAGCACAGCTTGCCTTCCCCCTTCCAATGATATCTTGGCAGCAAAACAGCTACATCCCCTCTCTGCCAGCTGAGGATTCCCCCGTGATTTGGGGATGGCTTCAAGTCACAGCAGCACTGAGAACTCAGGACATGGCCCGGCCTCTGAGCTCCCATTCGGCAGCATGGCGATGCCACATTAACAGCTTGAGTAAGGTCCTGCCTTCTGCTGACATCCAGCACGGCATGTCGCTGTCACTCCAGGGCTGCTCATCGTTTTGTCCCCAGGCCTCTGAAAATCTTCGGTGGAGCCCCTGACTCTTCAGAGCTGAAGCCAGAATTGGAGCTTTCCCAGATCCTGATTTATTTTTGTAGGAGAAACTCCCGCAAGGCTGCCTCTCTTCCTGGCGTCTGTCTTCTCAGGTAACAGTTTCACCAGCACATGTTCGGTGTTCTCAGTCCCTGCAGTCGTCACAGCCTCCTTCCTTTATAGGCGAGATTTGCGTTTTCTTTCCTTTGCTTCCAATTCTTCATTGCTTGCATTGGCCTCTGCTGGTGTAAGCATCTCACTATTTCATGGTCACAGAGGCGTCCTCATGGAAGAGAAGCCAAGAAAAGACTGACCATCCCTTTCTCAGATGAATTTGCTGGCTCCCATGGCAGCAGTCTCTGCGAGCTGTGGAGTAAGAATTCAGCAGAAGAGTCCAGCTTTCTCTTGAGAGTCTGGGTGGTCGACTCTGCCACAGATTTTAAACCATCAGTGTCCAGCCTTGGTTAATCAGTTGGTATAGCTGGTGTCCTGAGCAGATGCGTTCAGAGTGATGACTCTGGACATATTCCAAGCAAGGGAAAAAGTTCCAGCCATGCCGCTTAGCTCTGCTAGATGGTCTGCAGAGGAGCCAAGACGAGACATCAAAAAGGCTGTTACAGTGCTGATCATATAGGTCTGAGGGCCATGAGGGAACATTTCCTGGCTTCATGTTTGTGATTTACGTAGCTAGCTCTGTAGAAATTTACAGTCTAATATTAGATTTTGCAGCTTTGTTGGGAGCAGTAAAGAAGAAAATCATGTCCTGAAGAGCCTTGTGGTCCTCAGCTAGACGTCCCTGCACTTTGTATTCTCTCTCTTCGGCACCACATATATCTTCCATGCACAGCAGCGTTGTCATGTCCAGAGTTTCTGGCAGGGCCTGCTGCCTGCATCCCCCTAGCAGGTCATGCCCCCTGCAGAAGAATATAGCAGATAAGTCTCACTAAACCACATGCTGATTAGCTTATCTTTGCGGTTCAGAGAACAGCCTACAAGATGAACACAACTGTGCCAGTTTGCAAGAGGCACTAACTCACAGCCTTATAAAACTCAGCCGCGGGACTGGCTGGAAAACAAGAGTTCTGTCCTGTGAAACATTTGTGGATTCAGCATTGGTTTTTGTTCTCCATTGGATTGAAACCAAGACCCTTCGTGAAAAGCAAAAAGAGAGAAGCAGACACTGAGGCAGGGTGTTTACCCCACCCCTGCCGTGAAAGGGTTAATATGGCCTGTGATGCCACATGCATCCTCCGAGCACCTGAAGGGTGGGCTAGGCCTAATTAGAGATGAGGCCAGCTACGGGAGCAGGGGTTTTCCCCACAAAGCTGGTTGAGCCCAGCTGGATGGGAGAGCTCCAATGGAGAGGAAACAAAGAGGTTTTGCGCTCTGGGAAGCATCCTGGAAAAAAGTTGACCAGGAGAGATGAGGAGACCGGTTTCTGCAGAGATGAGTTGGCATGCAGCTGGGGACCCCGATGTGCAGCCTGCCTGAGCCAGGGCATGATTGATGCCCAGAAGCCTCTTGGCAGGCAGGAGGACCAACTGAATCAGGAGAAAGAAAACAAGGAGTCGTGTGGCACTTTAAGACTAACAGATTTATTTTTTGCATGAGCTTTCGTGGGAGAATATCCCACTTTGTTTGATGCCTCAGAGATGGGTGAACATACAGAATGGAATGAAAATAAATGCAAGGGGGTGTAAGACATAGGATCAGGTCATACAGTAACAGCAATTCAGAGCAGACTCCTTGGTTTTTTTGCTGGACTAGACTAACACGGCTGTCCCTTTGGAAATTGAATCAGGAGGTCTCAGCCTGCAAGGAAGTGACTGCTAGCTGAAGGTTTGCTTTTGATAGCTGTTACTGTAGAACAGCAGGTCTCAGCCACTGTGTCCGGGCACATTACTGTGTTGCCACACAACAAGAAGTGTGTCGCAGAGAGCTGGGGAAATGACTGGATTTGGCCTAGAGGATGGGCTGCTGTATCCTGTAGGATCGTAGTATGCTGCTGAGTCTGTTGTGACCTGCAAAAAGTTGAGAACCATTGCTGGAGAAGATTTGTCAAAGGATTCCCTGAACCCGAAAGGGGCAGGACTCTGGTCCATAGACAGCCCAGAGAGCCAGAATGCTCCTATGGCCTGAATGAGCCAAAGGGCAGTGGGGGGACTGAGACAAGGGGCTGCAGCACTATGTACAGCTGTGGGACTGGGTTAGCACCTTGCCCCACATCACCACCAAGACTAGCCAGTTGGCCCCAATGTTCACTTGCGATATGGGAAACCCTGGTTCATGTCTGCCTAATTCCAAGCAGTGACTTGAGCCTGGCTTTCCCACGGCCCCATGAGTGTCCAGAGCTGCTGACTATTGGGGAGCGGGTTGCACTTTTCACCACAAATTCCATCTGGCACAAAAGAGCCCTTCCTGCCTAACCTCACATTGAAACGATACACCATGAAAAATCCCAGGCAGCCCTAGGCAGCACAGCACTCACCAGCATCAGACTTTATGCACTGGCCGCCTGATTCTGGCCCACCTCCTAGCCTGATCTCCGTCTTCCCTGCGTCAGTTCTCCTGTGTAGCGCACACTCTGCAGCGATCCTTATGGTGCCAACTTGGTTTCCTTTGAAAGAAGGATGTTGAATCCTCTTTAGATCTATTAGAGGCCTTAAATCTGTCTAGTAGATACTCAAATTGGTTTGAAAACTTGTATCCTAGTTCAGGGGCTAGGGTAAAGTTTGTAGTCATTTGATTTCAGTATTAAATAAATCTTCACCGTGTGCTCAAACTCACTATTGATAAGTGAAGGTGTAAATACCCTCACCATACCTGGTGCCCATCTGCCCCCAGTCAGGATGAGGCCAGATCTAGGAACCTCATCACACTGCCTGGCTCCATGCCTCAGTTTCCCTTTTGACCAGAGAACTCGTCTTTTACTATGGTTTTTCCCAGCACAATGGAACCTAAATTTGATAAGACACTTCAAAAGCTACTGCGACAGAAATACTACAAACAGACCACCTCTACTTGTGGGTATTATATGGGAAGGAAGGCCCTGTACACAGAAAAGGAAACTGGGGGTCATCACTTATGGCTGCTGTTTGTTTCAGAGAATTGTAGAATGTTTTTCAGTCAGTTGAAGCATAGAGTTGTGATAAGAGATGATATTCAGCTTGCGCATGTCACGTGATGTAGCAAGACAGCAAATCAAGAAAAGGAAGTCACTTGGGCTGGAAATTACAAAGCTGTTAGTGGCAAGGACCTCCTGTTGCTTTGTGTAGTCTGCACCTAGCACTAGAACAGGGCAGAGAAACTGCAATGGGCCCATATTCTCGTGACAGTGAAACTTTACAAAATCAGGTCAATTTTTGTTCAACTGGTTTTGTGGAGGAAAACTGGGAGGAAGTTCTAACAATTTCAGAATGGCTTAACATGGAACGAAATGTTCCAAGCTTTTTTTTAAGAAACTTTTTCTGTTTCTTTTTTTTATATATATATTTTTACTATGTTATATGTTGTATAATGTACCACTTAATGTAAAGAAAAATTGAATCAAAATGAAATGTTTTGATTAATGATTTTTCCCAGAATTTTCCTTCAAGGAGAATTTTGAAACATTTTGAGTTTGGGGCCGATTTGAAATGAATTCATAGTTTGAAGTCTCAGAATCCTTCATTAAATGGACCTTTGTCCTCAGCACATCAGCCTGGCTGTCTGCTGTCCTAACACAATAATAATATTGGGTGCAACTAGCAAAATCCATCGCCATCCATCGCCAAACATGGCTTTTAGTTAAATTGTTGGAGGAGGTGTTTCTTAGACAACAACTACCCTGTGAGCTAGGGGTGGGATTTCATCAACCTAGGGGGAGTACAAAGAGCAGTGTAGACAGGGCAGTGTGGGCAGAGAGAGTACCTGCCCAGCACAGGTTTGTACTCAGTGCAGCTCAGCCATTCTGCTGCTGCTGCTCCTGCTGCTTTTAGCTACTCCAGCTTGGTGAAAGATGCCTGAGATGAGTGTGTGAGCAGGGGAATCACACCCCTGGCTTGTAGTAGAGCCAAAACCTATGTGAGCTGGTACCCAGAACAAATAACACTGTGACTAGGGAGAGGCTGTGGATGAGTTCAACATTATATTAACAGTCTAAAGGCAACTGATATTAAATGATTTGTATTTTCTTCCCATGCTGTTAAACCATAAGATGAATTCAGTTGCTGGGCCAGTTCTTGCCCTCCTGCTGGTTTATTTTATGTATCTACTATCTGGTCTTTGTTCATCCTTTATAGCCAGCCTTCCTTTTACATCTTCTCTCTTTCTATATACAGGATGGGTCTTTGTTGTATACCATATGTTTCATTTGTTGCCTGGATCTAATCTCTCCACATTCACCCAGCAGCTAAATCAATAACACTGACTTGCTCAGATTTTCTTGGCAAGGTATCTTTTAGGATTAGGCTATAATCATTGTGTTGGTTTCTCGTGTGGAAGGTTAACCACATCTTTTTCAGGATTGCTGATATCTAAGTTGTTCTTGGTTTGGGAAATGTTTACTTTCTCAGTGCTTTATTTTTCAGAATTAAATTCTTTTAAAAATTGTCTTTTTAAATCAACTGGAATAACTGGTTAGCAGTGTGGGTGTTATTCATATTGAACTAAAGCCATGGAACACTAAGAATAGCTGCTACTCATTCTAGTGAGCTAAGCTCATATGTTTTCCTCCTTCAAACATAATTTTTACAGCTAGTCAGAAAATAAGCTGCTTTTTCCCACAGAGCATTTCAACAAAACAAGTAAATTCTTTTTTATCAAAACTTTCAGTGGAAGAGTTCTGATTTTTTTCAGCAAAAGAATCAAGAAGCAAATTTTTTTTGGACCAAAGACCTAAATATTTCAGTTTGCATTGGTACCTGGGATGGGAATTATAATTTCAGTTATTTAAAAGTGCTTTGGCATCCTGACTGGAGTATGTCTCCCATGATGCATCATCATGTCTGCTCATGGTGAGGGGAGACAGCTGAATCATGGAACAGGGAGCCTGGCCTATAGAGGAGAATCGAAACCTGTGGACAGTGGAAGCAAAGCCACAGCTCCATGATGCACACAGCAGGTTATCCAAATCAAACTAATTTGGTTTTCAGGTGTTTGTTTTACAAGAAAAATCTATATATTTCCTGCAAAACAGTCACTTTGTTAGCAAAACCTCATTTTCTAACAAAAAAAAATTGGTTATGATGGAAAATTTACAACTCAAATGGCTTTCTGTTGTGAATTGAGGTCTTGGTCTTGGAGAACACCACTGGGATGGTAGCCATAATGGGGGTCATAATGATGCTGTTTTATTTACGTGTTTTACCCAGTTTTATTTTCATAGAATCCTAGAAATGAAGGGCGCACAAGAGGTCATAAAATTCAGCTACCTGCACTGTGTCAGGACTACGTAAACCTTGACCATCCCTAGTAGAGTTTATTCAACCTGTTATCAAAAATCTCCAACAATGGGGATTGCACAGCATCCATTGGAACTCTGTTCCAGAGCTCTACAACCTGTATCAGGGGAACGTTTTCCCTAGTGTCCAAACTAAATCTTCTTCTCTGCAGATTAAACTCATTATTTCTTAAGCTACCTTCAGTAAGCACGGAGAACAACTGTTCACTCACGCTCCTCTTCATAACAAGAAGGCTATCTGGTCCCTGTTCTGTCGTCCTTCCTCAGGACTAAACAGGCCCAGTTGTTTTAACCTATTTTTGTTGCTCTTCCTTGAACTCACTGCAATTTCTCCACATCTTTCCTACAGCGTGGTGGCTAGAACTGGACACAGGACTCCAGCTGAGAGCTCACCAGTGCTGAGTAGAGTGGGACAGTTTCCTCCCATGTCTTGTATATGACTCTCCTGTTAATACACCACAGAATGACATTAAGCATTTTTGCAACTGCCTCCCCTTGTTGAGTTGCATTCAGTTTGTGACCTATTCTGTCCCTCAGATCCTCTCCAGATAGTACTTGGCCTATATCCCCCATTTTGTAGTTGTGTGTTTGACTTTCCTTCCTAAGTGAAATAGTTTGCCTTGTCTTTATTAAATTTTGTCTTGCTGCCCTTCCACTGTGACTTTTGTCTTGCCTGCTTAACAGAAGCAATTTCACCAGCTGCTCTGTTAACCAGTGAAAGTTCTTCCTTCACTGTCTTTGCAATGACTGAGTTTTCTGTGCTCCACCTTTTAGTCCCTGTCACCCATTCATGTGTCTCTGGGAGGCAGATTACTGCTTTCATCATGTTCATACCAATGTCACCACATGGATTCACAGGAAGAAGATGTTGGTTAGCATTTAAAATCTGTGAGGATGGTATTTACCTGCTGTCTATTTCTGTTGGTATCTTCACTGTCTGAAAGAGATGACCATGGTGGTCTCTTTCAGGCCTAAAAGTCTACAAGTCTACAAACAAAAATAAAGGCAGATCTGCAGTGATCAACATATGTAAAACCAGACATGCTTCCTTAACTCCAAAGTCAGCATTCAAAGACTCAGTCTTTTGGGAAAGGATGCTTTGCAAAAGGCCAGTGCTGGGGATAGACTATAGAAGTGCCCTCAGGCTGTTTCATATTTTATAATAATCTTAAATCAGAGAATCCTCTTCATTCCCAGTCCAGATTTCCAACCTTCCTGGCAGCAGCTAGGTAAGCGATTTCCAAAGGCCCATGTGAGAGTGTATGGCGTAGTCATTCTAACCACAAGCATTCAAAAATTGTGAATCAGGCCCCAGAAAAAGCATCAGGTTGGCTTAAAAGTCACAAGATTTTAAAACTTATAAATTTGGGTTTCATCTTCTTTGCCTTCTGGTGCTTCAGTCTTGAGGGTTTGCATTTTAGAGCTTTTCCCTGCAAATACTGAGGAGCTAAGTTCTGACTTCTTATTCATTCAATGAAGGTTGAGATATCATCACGTCCCCTGATCCCAGGAGCTGGAGCTCAGTGGAAGACACCAACTTGGATGAAACTCACAGTGAAGTCACCAGAGTTGACAATGTGACAGGTGCCCACCTCCTTTTGACTTTCCATGGTAGTTAGCCCCTACCCGTTCTTTTGTATCCTTGAAAATCTCCACCTAGGATGCTTAGATGAGGGTGTGATTGGACAGGGTGGGCAGCAGACTCCTTCCTGCCAGGCAGGTGTGCAGCATCCACCATCCATTTACCCTAGAGCAGATGCAGGTCCAGAGGGGGCAGGTGCTCCCACCCTTCTGGCTCAGGAGAGGCGGTGTGGTCCATCCCTCAGGGCCCAAGAGCAAGCAGCCTCTGGGCTCTCCTAGGCACAGAGCCTTGTAGAAGGTGGTCAGGGAGGAGGAAGGAGGTGTCTTTCAGCTTGCTCCTTGCTACCTTTTTGCCCTTCAGAGGCAAATGATGGCCTTGTGGCTCAAGGAGCAGACTGACGATGAAGGGCTTGGGCTCACATTCTAACTCTGCTGCCAGCTTTCCAGGACCTTGGACAGGTCCCCGCCTGCCTCTCTCCTCCCTCTCCAAAACCGGGGTCATGGTTTCAAGCTGCCTCCCCAGCAGGAGGGGCAGGGTGAGGCTACGTCTGCTCATTGAAATTCACTTTCAGAGGGGTAGCAATGTTAGTTTACTTTCAACAAAAACAATGAGGAGTTCTGGGACTCCTTAGGGATTACCAAAAAAGAGTTTTTTCTGGTGCATAGGCTTCTGTGGGCTGGAACCCACTTTGTCAGATACCGGAGGTAGATGGGCAAAGTGGGTTCCAGCCCACAAAAGCTTATGGGCAACCCCCCAAAATCCTTTTTTTGAGTCCATAAGTTGTCACAAGACTCTTAGTGGTTGATGTTGAGATTCTGATTCCTTTGCACATGTTTGTATGACCTCTCTTCTCATGGGGGTGGCTTAGGGCTGCAGTCTAGTTTCTTGGTGACGCTTTCCAGTTGTGTTGGCATTTGTAAATCTGATCATGAGTAAATTCACCCCAGAGGAACAGTCAATAAGAAATTTGACAAAGCAGTCACACAGAGGACCATGAGGTATTATTTACTTAGCAACATGGCCAGTAAGTAGCACATCAGGGATGAGGACTCGAGATACCTGGACTCTCTTCTTCACTCCTGGGTGACCCTATACAAGTCATGGGCCTTCCCTTCCCTGTCTGTGAGGTAGGATAGTGATACCTGCCTCTTCTGCAAAGTACGGGTGATCTGTGGGTGAAATCTGTTGTCTGAGGAGGTGCACAGAACCCCTATAAAAGAGCAGGGGAGTCTTTTCATTGTCTGAAGCAAAGGAGTGAGAATTGGCAGAGGAGATACAAGAAGTGGCTTCAATCTGTGTTGCTAATGTCTGCCTGGCTTCCCAGCAGAAACATGTTGCTAAGTGCCGCAAACAGGTCTGGGAGTGTGTCATGCGGTGTGTGGGTGGGGAAAAATTTGTTCAAAGGAAGCTCGACAACATCAGGAGGAACTGCAGCTTGATACAAATAGCCTAGACCCATTTACAACTCCAAACACCTCCCCCGCTCAATGGAGATCAGATGATGCCAGGAGGAAAACTGTGAATTCTTCTCTAGAAACAATGATGGCCTGATTCTAATCTCACTCCAACTGGTTTTACACCAGTTTAACCCCCTTGATGTTAGTCCTAATTTATACAGATAAACCTACTATTATTTTCACAACACCAGTGGGGTCCCGCAGGAATCTCTTCTCTGCAAGCCCTTGTCCCTATTTATACTGGCACTCTGAAAGAAAACATAAAATCATTGCTGATAAAGTTTGCAGATGGCACAAAGATTGACAGCAGGGTCAATAGAGATGAGTTTGGGTCACTGATACAGTGCAACTTGGATCACATGATAATGTGGGTGGAATCAAAACAATGTGCAGTTTAATGCAACATCATAAATCTTGGAACAAAGAATGTAGGTCTCACTTAGCAGCCAGTGGACTGTATCCCAGAGAGCCGATACTCTGAAAAGGACCTGAGGATCATGCTGGATAACCAGTTGAACGCAAGCTTCTGGTGTGAGGCAGTAGCTAAGAGATCTAGTATGATCCCTGGATATATTAATGGGAACATCAAGCAAGGGTAGGGATTTGATGGTATACCCAAATATGGCATTTATGAGCCCATTACTGTGTCTGTTCTAGTGTCCACACTTTCAAAAGAATGTAGAAAAATTGGAAAGAGTTTATAAAAGAGCAAGAAGAATTATCCAAGGTCTGGAAAACCTGCCTTATATTTGGAGACTAAAGGAGCAAAATGTTCTTTAACTTAATAAAGAGAAAAGCTGACTTAATCTGAGCCCATAATTAACATGAAAGGGGCAGGCCCCCTCACAGGCCCAGAGAGGCTCAGGCCACTTCCAGCTCTGGAAGCCCCTCGCCATAATAAAAACAAAAAGTGACAACACCTGAAAACAAACCAAGGCATATCAAGTTCCAAAGGGGAAGCCTTATTAGTTTAGTTCAGTAAAATAAGCAAGGAGTCCTTTGGCACTTAAAGACTAACAAATGTATTTATTGCATGAGCTTTGCAAACTTTTGAAAATCCGACTTCATCAGACTCTTTAAAGAACATATCAGTTTTGAAGACATATCTGTTAACAAAAAAAATGAACTAGTGTCTAAAATTTCAGGCCCCCTTCGAGCCCCTCCTGCCTGCCCCCCTTTTGATCCTGGAAAGGGGAAAGACGTGAAACTAAAGGGTTCTTTTATCAAGAAGGCAAAGACTTAAAAAGACCCAATGGCTGAAAATGGAAGTCATCAAACTTCAGTCTGGAAAGAAGATGCTGTTAACGGTGAAGGCAAGTAACCAGTGAATATTTCACCAAGAACTGTAGTAAATTCTCCATCTCTTGGAGTCTTTAGATCAAGATTTGATTCATTCCTAATGAAGTTACTCTGAATCCTCGTGTGCATAAGTGTTTTGCTGGACCAGGGAGACTCTTCAGTCAGATGGACCATCTGGACCCCCAATCAAGAGAACGAGATGACCAGAAATCAAGGCAACTGTTTGAGTTATTTTGCCACCTGCTGGTTAGGTGGCTATGACGTATTGGCATAATGCAGGCCAGTGCTGCCCTTGCTCTGTGACCTGGCTACCTTTCCAATGTCTTGCTCTTGCAGCTTCCCACCTGGACTGCTCACAACATGGCCCTCATTCAGGCCACTCCCAAGGGTGTTTATGTAAGTGTAGACTCCAGTCACTCCGTCGTTCTTACCAGCCTTGGTTATGCTGCAGGGTGACCCCGACACATCCCCAGTCCCAGACCCCCCACCTCCACCCCCAGAAATGCATGTTCTGCACTGTCCGGCTGTCTCCCAGGCAACCCAGAAATTCCTTCTCTTCGGGGAATAATATACACCTGTTTATCATGATAAAGGCAGTTACCCAGACACTATGATTTAAACACTCTGGATTAGATGAAACAATAAAACAAGTGTACTAACTACAAAGAGGAACCTTTTAAGTGATATGAGTAATGTGGCATAAAAGTCAGAAATTATTACAGGAAGGAAAATAACTTTCTAGCATCTACTTTAAACTCTGTTAGTTGCAAAGCAGACTTTCTCACTATGCACTTCAGCATGTGACTGACCAAACTCTGAGGTCAGCAGAGGATGCCAGCCCCCAAGGCTAACAGGTATTTCCTTTTGTCCTCTCAGGTGCAGAGAATGAGTTGGGGGGGTGCTATGGGGTGTTTGCCCCTTGTTATAGTTTCAGCCCCCCTCTTGGAAAACATTTCCTGCTCAGAACCAAGAAGCAAAGGGTCTGTGTGGAAGGATGTGCCCCGCTCGTTTTTCTTTTTGATCTCTTTGAGCTTCCTTTGTTTTCCCTTCACGCTTGATGACTCTGTTTACTGCTTAAATAGAAGTTAAAGGTAGGCACACATTCCTTCCTTTGTGTAGGACAGACCTCTTTGACAACTTCAAGTCAGGCAAGGCTCTGGGGTTCGGAACATATGTTAATAACATCATACAGGGGAACGTCAGAACTTCATGTACCGTGCTGCTACATGCTGACAATACTGACCACCAAAGTATGTGTTTTCAAATGATACCTTACCAAGCTTGCCTTGTACAGACATTATTACTGGAGCATGTGAAGCATGAATACAAGGATGTAGTCCATCCTGCTGGCCATATATTGTTTTCAGTCACTTCCCATTTCAGGCAAAAACAGTGTCTCGATTAGAAACTGAATATTTTGTCTCGCTTTTATAACAATCTTAGCTGGCTTAAGTGTTCAGCTGCTTCTGATGTGGGTGTGCAACATAAAAAATATGGCAGGCTCTAATAGGTGATCAGCTTATTGGAATAATCCATCAGATTCATGCATGATCCTAGGGTGACGGCCAGCTCTTATCTTGCTCAGCGGCTGTACTGCCCCTAAGAGTGGGAACCTTAGACAAACGCCTCTCAGCTCCAAGTAACCTTTTATCTCAGAACAGTGTGCTGAATATCATGAACAGAAAATGAACTGATGGGTTGCTGGTCTGCAAGACTTTCAAGGCTTGTCATTCTCTTCCATTTCCATTAAAATGCAGAAAACACCAGACGTGGGAACCTTAAAATGAAGCTTTCCATTCTTTCTTTTCAACCTGTGTGTTAGGAGAAATCAGCCCCAATTTCTAGTTCAGAAAGTCCTAAATTCTTCTCAAGTGTTTGATTTGTGGGCATTCATCACACCTACCAAGAAGCGCTCACTGGCTTCACTCCAATAGCCTTACTTGTTGAAGTGTGAATTGTGACAAGCATGTTCTGTAATTTTTTACACCTCGTACACTGATGCTCCGAGAGGCTGATGGGAACTCTGACTTGCTGGAAGTATGGTACGTGACTTCAGAAAATGTTACTCACTCTCCATTCCTCAGGAACTTTCTGCCACGTAGATCAGATTGTTACCAAGGTCATGTGCTGTTCCTTTTTAGTTTTGAAAGTCCACAGACTCTGTGCCTTTTAAATCCAGTAGGACCTGTCCAACGGCTCTCTCACCTGTGTTCCTCTGCACCTCAAGGAAAGTAGAGTTTCTGCTCTAGCCCAGTGGTTTTTAAACTTAGGGTCAGGACCCAGTACTGGGTCACAGACCCTCAAGTACTGGGTCGCGGGGGCCCGTGCTGCTCTTGCCAAAAGACTGGAAAGCATGGCTTAAAGACATAAGTGTTGGGTCATGGTATAAATTACTTTTTTTAACTGGGTCCTGAGGAAAAAAGTTTGAAGGCCGCTGATCTAGCCTTTATGTGATATAGCAGAAGCTGCCTGGAATGAATAAGGCTATTACAGTTATGCAAAATTTCAGCAGAATACCCAGATCCCCTTAAAACGAAAACCAGGATTATTATGACCCCGTTTATCTGATGTACTGCACAGTCTTTATGGTGACTTGGGCTTTACAATAGTAGGAACTCAGTCACTCATTTTCCCAGTGGGAGACTAGATTGCTGTCTAAAAGAATCCTAGTTCCAAAGGGCCAGCCATGTCAGTCTAGTTCAGCACTGTTGCACTTAAAGACCAACAAATTTATTTATTGCATGAGCTTTCATGGGAGAAAAATCCTACTTTGTCTCCCTGACTATGTGCTCAACACATGTTTAGTGTAAGAAATGCCATCCCAAGCTGGTGTGCAGACTAAGCCATTATTCAGAAAAGATCTTAAGCAGGTGCCTAACATTTGACTGGTGTGTGGTTGCATTGAATTCAGTGGGGCTACTCATGTGCTTAAAATTGAAGTATGTTTAATATACTTTCTGGAATTGTGGACCAGGGGCATACCAGAAGAAAGTAGAGGAGGGTCTTTTTGCAACATTTTGTGTAAAGAAATTCTTACTGTAACTCTCCTAGCTATTCCGTAGCCACTTTAATTTCTTCCTGATCTGTATGAAATGAACATTTTTCCATGTGAAGGGGATCTCCACTATTCCTAAAATTCATGTTTCTAGTTAGAAATCACTGTTTTGTGATGAAATCTTGAAAACCGAAATATTCATTTCCAAATGGTCTGACATTTTCTCCACAGCAAATACCCTCCACCCCAAATATGGCCATTAAGAACAGACACCACATGGTAATCATCAGTTCATGAAATACGCACAAACAAGCCCTGATTCTGCAAAAGCTTATGAACGTGCTTAACTTTGCTACCGTGATTCCATTGCCTCACCATAGTCAATTTAACTCTTTGCATAGGGGTTAGCAGGGTGCGGGCCAGAGAAGTGTCTGCCAGTGACACGCAGCAGGTCATCTGTTCCTGCTAACAGATCAGAAGTTTATCCTGCCTTTTGCTGGACCTTGGACCTTCACTGGCTGTCTGGTGACGTGATCCTTTATCGCTCTTGAGCCAGTTCCTCTGCCATGGACTGTTCACAGGCTGAGTTGATCCCCAACTAGTCTGTGGCTGCACCCACCATTTCCCAGTGAAAGGGGGGCCCTGCGTCTCACCTCTGTAACGCTCACACAGGGCACAGTCTCTCACTCTCAGGATGCTCCATGTCACAGGGTGGCTGGCCCTTTCCAGGGCCATGGGTCTCAGCCCCACGTTTGGCACAGCCCACAGATAGATGAGGCAGAGGCCAGGTAGTGGGAGGTGAAGAGGCTAGCAGGGGCCTGGAGAAGGATACTGAAAGCAGGAGGGCTCCTGAGCCCAAGGAGGAGCCTTGAGGTATGTCGACACTGCTCACTATAAGCCAGGATCAGTGGGATTCAAGGCAGCTGATCCATGTTACCCAGGGCTTGAACATCTACACTGTACTGTAACCCTCACTTAAGAATTTTCTCAGCCGTCCTTGAATCTCGGGCTCTGGTGTCCACATTCCAGTGCCCAGATTTGAGTCAAAGTAACCATATCCCAGAATCCCTAGTGCCCCATCTTCCCCAAAATATGGCTGCTCTGACCCCTGGTACCTCGTGGGAAAATTTTGCTGCCCACCTTGCATGGTACCAGGACACAGCTTGGTTTGCAAAAGGCTTGATGGCTTTAGTCTCCATTGCAAAATCAGGAGGCCATCTGCTGGTGACCAGGGATCAGAAGAGAGCAGTTATCGTGGACCTGAACTTCTGCACTTCTCTTTTCAGTAGAGTGGATTGCAGAGTGTTGGGCTAGAGAGGACTAAGCAAGTTGTCCCATGAAATTGTGGGATACTCCTGTATGATTCCAGTGAATTAAGTCAAGTGGGGCTGCCTCTACAAAGCCATAGGGCTCAGATTCTAGGGTCTTGGTTTGACATGAGCTTGAACCCTCCAACCCTGCAGAGTTTTAGGACACTGAGTCTGAGCCCTGGGTTAGCATGGTGGCAATGTAGACACAAGGGGTTTAGCCTATGTTTTTGTGTAGACATACCCTGAGACACCAGAGAAGAGATTCCAACAAGGGGAGGGACTCCAGGCAGAAGGACCTGCAAGAGTTTTGATGAAGAGTGAAGCAGGATGACTACATGGACTTTGATTATAGGCTGAGCACTTTAATAATCACAGACCCATTACAATAGTAAGGGTTATGTTGGAAAAGGGAGAAGCAGCTTTTATGGAGCTCTTGGTGAGCTCTCATGCCCAGGTCCCCAGGTCCCAGCTGGGCACAGAGAGATGCAGAGCTGAGATATGCATGCTTACTGAAGATTTAATGGTAACAGCACAGGTATTAGAATTAGATGAAGTGAGCAGAGGTTGGACTCTGCCAAATGCCTGTGAGTTGTTGCCTGTGTTAATGTGACTTGTGATAGCCATAGTCCAGTTTTGGGTGCCTCGTTTCAACAAGGGTGTGAAGAAACTAGAGAAGGTCTAGAGAAGGGCAACAAAAATGATTTGAGGTCTGGAACATTTGACCTGTGAGGGAAGATTGAAAGAGCTGGGTTTGTTTAGTCTGGAGAAAAGGAGACTGGAAGGGGACATGATAACAGTTTTCAAATACCTAAAAGGTTGTTATGAGGAATAAGGAGCAAAATTATTCTCCTTAATCACAGATGATAGGACAAGAACCAATGGGCTTAAATTACAGCATGGGAGGTTCAGCCTAGATATTAAGAAAAAAATCCTAATCGTTAGGGTGATTAACCTCTGGAATAAGTTGCCTCAGCAGGTTGTGGAATCTCCTACATTGGAGGTTTTTAAGAGTGGGTTAGGCAAGCCCCTGTCAGGGATGGTTTAATGGAGTATTTGGTCCTGCCATGAGTGCAGGGGACTGGACTTGATGACCTCTCATGGTCCCTTCCAGTTTCTAGGATTCTGTGATTCTGTACTGTACTGTATGCTGCAAGCCTCTGGGATGGCACAGATCACCCATCCGGGATAGGGACACACATTAGTGTGAAGAGTTGCTCTTCTGCTGAAATTATTACAGCCCCTTACAAAAGAGCAGACCAATCAATACCAGATAGGTTCTGGCTGGTTCTTACAACTGTTAACTCCCTACACCTCAGTCAAGAAAGAATGAACAAAAGGACTGAGAACTCAGTGGTTTGCTCCCCTCCAGGTGAAGATGTTAGGCAAATAGCCTCTCCCACCAGCTGAATTGACAGTTCAGAGCACAAGGCTGGAGAGGGACAAAACCCCAGGCTAAAGGAACTCAGCATGCCTGTGTTGCTTGGAATCTGTGGGGTGCAGGGGGAGTGAAGAAGAGGTAAAGTAAAGTATTTCTTGGGATAAGCAAGAGATCCCCAGCTGCTTAGCCTGGGTCAGCCCTAAAGGTTAAACAATGTTTTGCTGATTGTAGAAGCCATTATTACCTTTTGAATCGTAAGACTCTGTGCTTTAATCTTGTAAATAGCGCTCTCATTTCCTTTTCCTATTTAATCTTCATGGGTTTTACTATAGGACTGGCTACGGGCATTGGACCTAAAGCACAAGTGACCTTGGGTAAGGGACCAGTCCTTTGGGATTAGGAAAAAGCTGAATATTTCTGTGAATCTCAGTGCAAGAGGCCATTTACCCTAAATAGATACCTGGAGCACTGGAGGGGGCTGTTGGTGACTCCACATTCAAGCTGTGAAAACGTCTGAGGAGATTGCACTTGGCGCACTTGGTTGGTGATAATCTAAGTTTAGAACTCACAACCAGTTAGGGATTTATCATAGAATCATAGAATCATAGGGTTGGAAGGGACCCCACGAGG
>ML682039.1:4314470-4339762 GCA_007922195.1 Podocnemis expansa
AGTGCTACTCCTCCCCCTTTCCTTCCCTGCCTGTCCTTCCTGAACAGATTTGTGCGATGGTTTGTAACAGTCTGCACTGAGGTTGTTACTCACAATCTTGTCACTGTTGGGAGCATTGCTCTTGGGAAGCCCTGAGAAGGGGCAACCAAGGCAGCGTACCAGGCCACAAGCGGATGCTCTAAGACAACATCCATCCACAGCCCTCAAGTAAGGCAGATCTGTGCCCTGCTGGCTTTGTTCAGATGTCTTCTGTTCCTCTCCTGAGGCTGATCTTCAGAGGTGCTGGCGTGAGACGTTGGCAGTTTCCCAGTCATGTCCTGTTTAGAATCTGAGATCCACTCGAGAGGGGGCGTTCTTGCATGCACTCCTATCATGGTGTTTCGTTTTCTGTTCTAGTTAATGGAGGATCAGAACTTTTGTCACTACCTCAAAGTTAATGGCATCTGGCTGAAAAAACCTTTATTGGAATGGAGGTTTTTGTCGATCTGCACATAAATCTCTGCAGTGTGGATTTAATAAGCTTTATGAAATAGGTGGTAATTCTTTTAGCTTGCTAAGTATGGATCCTTTGAATGCCCAAAGAAGTTTGGTTTCTTTTTTTTATTTTTTCATTTTAAAATCAAGTCCCATTGGTACCAATTTGTTGCTGATCATTTGATGTGGGCCCAACACCGTCCCAATCCTCAAAGATATAATGCAACTCAGCCAACAGCGAAGGGAAATCACTTAAGCCTTTGTCTACTGAAGAAAATTGTGCTGAAATTATTTTTAAACTGATTTAGTTAGTCTAGTGCAAAGGCCCATGCTGAAAGTTTGACTTCAAGTTACTTTGAGTCAATTAGGAATCAGCTTATGCACCATGTTAACTAAATTGGATTAAAATCACACTCCACGTTAATTCAGTGCAACATTCTCATGTAGACAAGCCCTTAAACATCTGTGTGTTGAAAGGGGAGCCACTGGCAAAAACCTTTGACTTGAATCTAACCCCAAAAATATACTTGCATTTTGAAGTCTAGGAAGAGCTGCCTCAACTGTACACATGGGATGGAGGTTGCAGTTGACAGGTTTATTCCTGGAAACACTTTAGGCAGCGGGAGCCTAGTCTATGGCTGAGGCTCCCAGGCAATAAAATAACATGAAGTAGTAATAATATCACTAGGAATTAATTCATAGCAGCAATGTTACATAGTGGATAGAGTAGTAGACTAGAACTCAAGAGACTGCAGATGTGCTCCTGGCTATGCCTCTGCCACAATGTGGTTGTTCTTGGTCTTCTGTGCCTACGTGAGTTCAATATGCTGTCACCAAATTCCACTTTTATTGAGTCCCTTTTCTCTTCCTCACAGCTCACTAGTTATTATTGCATGTATTTTAATTGCATACATGTCAGCTTTTCCACTTTCATTTAGGAGGCACAACGCATCCCCCATTCTCACCAACATCTAATTAATTTCTCAGAATGAGAAATTTGCATATGCCATAGAGAAGCCACTCAGTAGGTGAGTTTCAATGCCACATGCTGTAATGTTGTTTTTACATGGGCCTGTTCTAGACCAGTCAGTCGTTTTGCCTGGCAGCTGATTTACTGTAAAAATGAAGAGCCTTTGTCAAGTGACATTTGGCATGATTGTGGAATACTAGAAATTTCTTGATGACTTTGTCTAGCCATTGGCAATACCCATCCCTTCCTGCTCCCCAAGGAATGGATCATTGCACTCCAAGGACTAGGACAGATGGAGCATGGCATCCTTTGCAATGCTCTTGAATGTCTCTTGTTCCCAGGAGAACTCAGAAGCTCACCTCCTTGAAGTTTCCGCAAAGTTTCCTTCCATACTTCTTTTGCTTTGTCTTTGCCCGTTTGCTTTGCTTCCGATGCCATTAAGTCCATACACAACACCAAGGTGTCCTAGTAAGGGACGGGTGGTGATTTCCTAGCCAGAGTCAGCTGCTGTGGGTCAGTTACCAAAGGTCAGCATAGACCTGGTCAAAATTTGCCATCAAAGCAGTATGGACAGATTTTGACAAAAAGGACCATTTTGTGAAAAAAGCCTAATTATATCGGACGTTTCATAATGTTCTGTCAAAATAATGAAAACCTAAACAAAATAACATAGAAAAATTTCAACAGAAACCAAATGATTTAGTTTTGGTCTGAGTGGGACCAGCCCAGCCAGATCTAGTTTAATATACACTGTAGACAAGTCTGAGACAACATCCATGGATCTCAGGGGTTATTTTAACTATAAGACTAGTTATTTACAGGTTAAAAGTGAACCGGTTCAGTTGGTGATGCTGGAAAGGGAAAGAATCACTGTGTAGCAGAGAGGATGTAAATATGGGTCCACACTTGAATCAGTAATTGGATTAGTCAGTTTGCCTGTGGGCTTGCTGGAATAGCAAAATAGAGTGTTATGAGAGAGCAATTGAATTACACAGGGAATTGTCATAAAAGGAGGGCAAGAGATGAAGGTGTTCAGAGACTCAGATGCCAGAACAGACTGTTGTGATCTGACCTCTGTATTCTCCTTGATGTAAAATCCAAGCCTAATAAAGTCCTTCATGAAGAGCCAGTATTTCAAGAGGATTACTGTTTCCTCATGCGTCTTAGCTGACTTGAGAAAGCAAAGCACACCCTTGGAGCAAAGGGCGAGGTTGCATGTTTAAGCTGGATGAAGATAGCACAGTTGACCCATACATGAGGCCACCAACAGAGGAGATCACACCTCAGGTACCTTTTCAGGGGATGATCCAAAGCCCAGGGAAAGATCTGCTTTGTGTCAGTGGCTTTGGCTCAGACCCCGCATGATTCACTGTTTTTTTCTGAAAGTGGACCTGAACAAATTCCCTTCAGAGCTCCTTGCAGTTTTGTGACACCATTGTCAGGGTTTTCTCCACCAGACACCCTTGGTTACAATAATCGTCCTGCCCCCAGAGACGGACTCCACATGGCTGCTCCCACTGGAGATGATCGATGTCCCCAGTTCACCTGAACAGGGGATGTCACAGGTGGGCCACAGATGCATTCGCTCAAGAGGGGGCGGAGTGCGTGGCTTTGCCATGTAGTCAGCTCTTGGCAGAGATGGAAGATTCCCTGGCTGGAGGGGCAGCTGAGCAAGCAGCCCTAGTTTGGCTGCAGGTTTGACTCCCAGCAACTCTCTTTAGAGCCGGTCCCTTGTGTGTAAATCCAGATAAAAGGCCACCCCTAAGAATACTACCATCCTCTTACCTTCTCTTCAGCCTCCCTTTGGCTCTGACACCACTGGGCCATCTTGCTCAGATACAGCAGGTACAGCAAGTCTCAAGCTCACTCCATCGTGGCTGGCGTTCAGGGGCTCTCCCAAGCTTTGCTAGTGGCAAACATGGAGCATTCATGTCCAGCCATCACTTTGGCAGCAGTCTTCAAATGTGTGGCACGCTTTGCCTTTTCTAATGGGCCAGATTGCCATTGGCATGGCTTGGTCCTTGGGAAAAGCTATCTACTGAGCATAGAGAGGGTCTGCATGCAACAGTGTAACCCGGGTCTCCTGGGATAATCTCCTGAATGTGCAAAAATCAGGGCAAGCTGCAAAACCGTGAGCCAGGCTCCCAAACCACTGGCAGGTAGTATTTAAACAAGACTCCCAGTCAGTAATACACAATGCTTCTGATTCCCCACACTGAGCATCACAAAACATAACAAAATAGAGACAGTCCCCTTTATTGCACGTCAGCTCCTCTGGTCCCCACCTAGCCACTGGGTCTCTTAAAGAAACAGGTTCTCCTGACCTTAGTACTGTACAACCCTATCCTGACAGCTGTTACGTGTACCCCACTGGTCCTTTAATGCCTTGGAGGATGGCCACTGACAGCTTGATTCCTAGCCCTGTGAAGTCAGCCGGAGGCTTTCACCAGTTACACGTGAATCATTAATGCAGCCCTATGGGCACTGGGAAGGGGTCCCCTGGAGAACTGCTTTATCCCTTACCATGGACAGATGGTGGTATATGAGACACTGTCTTCTGCCAGTGCATTTATGAGACTCAGCATCACTTCTGCTCCATATCTACTAAACTCTTTGTCGGATTCCCTGCTCTGCACCTCCTGTGTGTTTCCAGGTGATGCACTTAACATCAGGAATCCCAACACAAGCCCAAGTGACTAGGAGCAGGCGTATCCTGGGACTGCTCTCCAAGCTTGATTCATCTGTTGTCAGACCAGTAAAATGAAAGAGGGGATGTTTATAACTTTTATGCCCCTTTTTGCAAGGAATGTGGTGCCTGCCGACTTGCCAGCAGCAAGGCATTTTCTGCATGTGTGCAGCAAGTAGAGGGAAAGGGCCTGGTTTTTATCCTGTGAAATATTGTCATGTTATCGTGCCTTGCCAGGCTGCTAATCATGCCTTGCTACAATAAAAGGAAGATAATTACCAGCAATTTGCGCAGTCCTGGTTAGACTTTCATGGCTTGCCATTTGGATGCTAATGGGTCTTCACCACAGATGAGTTCTACCCCTGTGGAGCCATTTGTTAAACTCTACGCCGTGGAAAGAAATTGCCGGAATGGCTTTTTTTTTATGTTCCACCAACATGCGTCAAGGCACCCGATATTGCACTCAGTCTCTTTGCTGAGTCCAAATGAAAAGGGTTGCCTTCAGCTAAAGTGACTTTAGAACCCATTGCAGGAGCTCATTTTCATGGGAAAAATCCTTACTTTCTGTTAGCCTGGCAGTAAGAGATTTCAAGGAGAGAGCATGCCAGGATAATCCATTAAGGGGGAAGGTAGCGTGTATTAAGAAAACACGGCATAAAGAGATTGTACTGAACTGCCAGAGGACAATTGGAAATGTACATGTCTTTGTTTGGGTAATTATCCTTTCTTTCCCGATAAGACTGGAAGTGGGTTTTGAAATGTTTAAGATGTATTTCAAGAGAGCTCTTGTTTTCCCAGAGAAGTTCTCCTCTTCCTTGGGAGGCATGGTGGCTTTCAGGAACTGGCTTATCGTTGCTGGGATCTCCTGACTTGCTATAGAAAGGAAGACCAGGGGTTCCCAACCTTTTGAAGGCTGGGGACCCCTTTTCTACTCGAAAAAAAACTTTGCAGCCCCCCTTGGTGTTTGTTACATCGTGGCAGAATCTGACCCTGCCGTGGAGCAGCAGAGCCGTGGCAGAGACTGGCAGCGGGATCCAGCCCAAGTCTCCCCAACCCTCTTTCTAGCCCCACGCCCTGCCATTGCCTTCCCCCACTGCTCCTGTCCAACCCCCCATCCCGCACCCTTTCCCCAGCTGCCCACCCACAAGCCCGATTCCCCCCACCCAGGGCCCCCTTACCTGGCCGCTGGAGCTGGAAGCAGCCATGCAGCAGGCTCCTCCTTCCGCCCTGAGCGTGTTCAGATCATTTTAAAAACTCCCAGCCAGGGGCAGAGCAGCTCCCTGCCATTGTCTGGCATCTGGCTCCTGGCTCCCCTGGCTCCCACTGCAGTGCTGCCAGCATAGTCCAACCCCAGCTCCCGGCCTGTCCACAGATCCCTTCAAGTAGCCCTGCGGCCGCCTGGGGCCCATGGGCCCTCGTTTGGGAACTACTGAGGAAGACAGCTCCTGTGATTAAGACACTGGCTGCCAGTTCAGGAGATCTGGGTCTCAGGTTCTGCTAAGGAATTTGCAGGAGACTTTGAGCAATAACCTCACTTAGCTTCCTGATTCTGCACTGCGGTGATTATAACACTTCCTATGTCCATCTGATCTATTTAAACAGCAAGATACTCACAGCAGGGACGCAGATTATATGTGTGTGCTGTGCTGTATGTGCTACAGTGGAGCCCAACTGAGTGGCCACTGCAATACAAATGAATCTGACTACTCTGATCGTTGCAGTGTCTCCTCACTGCTTGGCTCATGTGGCAGATTCCTGCTGCTGGCAACTTGCTCATAGGTAGTGTGCGTATGAGTGGGGTGGGCAGGGCACATCTCTTTAGTGTGGCAGCAGATTGCTTTGTTGTTCTGATATCACCTGCAAGGTTCCTAAACGAAGCAGAACTCTCCTCCATATGCTCCTTGTTGCCAAGCGAGAGAGCTGGTAAAGAGTCCAGCACACTGAGGGAAGGTCTCCCCTGCAAATAAAAGGAGTTAACTGTGGGAAAGCACACGTTTGAGAGCTCAGCTCCATATCTACTGAGTCACCCAGACTGCACATGCTCTGGCACTCCAGCACTTTCTGGGGCTTGTACTGGAGTTGTGATTGTGTGTTGCATCGTACCACAGGATGCTCATGAAGCCTGGAACCGTGGATGCCCCACTTGTCGTGGGAGCTCTCTGTAAAGGAGGACTGCCCTGCAGCTGCAACTTTTATAGGTAGCAAGTGTTAGGCTTAGGGAGCACTGGGAAATGTAGTTTAGGAGTTGGGTGGTCATTTTATTTGGGTTTATAGTCAGTTTCATTGGAGGATGGTTCTTTTCAGCGTCATTTTGGTTCTTGGTAGGGTGAGTTCTTGTTCCGTTCTCTGAATACTGAGAAAAGTTTGAACTCCTTGGCCAGGGGAACGTTGGCAGTTTCCTGTTATCAAAGGGGCTGAGCTGAGCAGCCAAACAAGGCATTAGCCAGCAAAGTACAGGGCTAGAAAGAGGCGACCTGGGACAAGCAGAGGCATGGTTCTGGCTGGGAGCTCCGGGCTAGAAAGCTGTCCTCCAGCAGACTCATCGTGTATGCGAGCATGCTATGCTCATTCTGTGCACATTCAGTTGGGAGCTCCCCACCAGGGGTGCTGATGGCTTGTGATTTGTGTCCTGCCAAAAGTCTTCTCCTTAAAAATCAAAAGACACTTTTCCAAAGGACTTCCTTGACTCCTTCCTGAGCTGTACCTCTTTCACATACACCTGTGCCTGATCTGCCATTCATCTGGTAGTCTTCTCTGGCTACTGCCTGAGTCCAGCCTCCCCCTGGAAAGACGGTGTCTATCAGAACTGACTGTTCCAGTTCTTAAGGAATCTCCCTTGGACCCTGGTTATTCAAGAGGGTGCACGTAGGGCCAGCTCTACTGTGAGGCCAGAGAGAGGAGTGGTTCGGGGTGAAAATTGCTTAAGGGAGTGTTCATGCAGCTTGTTAGTTGTAACACAGTATCAGCCTCCAATAAAGGGCATTACAACAAAGGTGAGTCATTAGGCTTACCAATGAGGTACTAATTGCTATTCAAACAACCTCTATGCCTCCTCTCTGAGTCAGTATCTCTTTGGGCTTCTCTCATTCATATGAAAAGGACTGAGGTCATTGGCAAGCGACCTTTGTGTTTTTTATCAATAGACCCAATGAAGAGAAGAAAACACTTTAAACACCCCCTTATTCCACCATTTCTGGGATATGGGTATTGCAGTTATTTTTGCAAATTGGGACTTGCCTCTTTTTTCAGTGGGTTGAGAATTCCCTTGCTTGCAACAAAAGTTATAACTTGTAGATTTTAATCAAAACTCCAGAGATTTTTTGACTGATAATTAAAAAGAGAAGAGAAAAGCAAACTGTTCTAGTAGGAGCCTGTGTTAGAACGTATGGTATTTTTTTCTATAATTAGAAAGCCAAAGTAACAGAATAAAATCCAACTCAGGGATGGATCTGCTGGAAGGAGAAGTTATAAGAAGGTCCTAATCTGAAGTGGGGAATGGCTAGCCCCATTGTTTTACTGCCTTATGCGCACTAACAGCAACAGGGGTCACCAGACCAAGCAGAAAGAGGGCTAGCACTCCTTCAATCACAACAGTGTGGACCATTGTGTGTTCATGGAAACTCATACAGACTCAGGGAGCAGATGAAGAGCAGAGGCAAAAGTGGAACCCAGAGGAGCTGGTTCAGTTCCTGGGATTTGGCAGAGGAGAAGGGAGCAGGACCTGGAGGGACTTCGAAAGGCTCGGCAGCAGACAGGATCTTCCAGGACCTTTCTTTCCAGCCTGGCATTCGCTCTCTTCTCCTTCCTCTGTCTCAGCACTTCCATCTCATTTCTCCACTCAGTCACCCCCACCCTCATTTGCAAGGAGCTCCCACATGCACGCTCCAGGCTACTATATGCAGTTTCAGAAACTTGACATACTTCCTGATTTGAGACAGGAGTATGGCATGTAGGATCACCCTCTGCATGTTCCACGTAGGTGATCTCAAATTAGATGTGTAGATTTCAGACAGGCAATAGAAGCCTCAAAACAAAGGATGAAAGCCATGAGGGATTGCCGCCCCGAACAGTGCTCCCCCCCCGCCATGGTCACTGTTCAATTTTCTGGCAGCGGCCTCTTTGTTTCAGTGGAGGGTCACTGCATGGCAGAGGGGTCCAGAGCTAGGTCCCAAGGAAAAAAGTTTGACAACCACTGGCTTAAGGGCAGCTGAGAAACCAGACCCTGCACTCCTGTTCCACCCCTCTAAATCCTGAGCCAGCGACTCCAGGCTGGCCAGGGGGCTGGGCTCTGCTCTCTTGCCCAGCCTCAGGGCTGGCCCTTCCCACCCCCAGGGCAAAGCTGGGTCAGAGCAAAGGCTGGGTTCCACCACCACCCCCCAGGGGAGGCACTAAAACAAAAGCTGGCTTGGGGCACCACCGCCCCTTGAGCTGGCCCTGGGTGCATGGTGGACAGATCCTTCCTCCTCACAGAGCTCCTTGCAGGAGATGGGCTTGGCCAGTGATCGCAACAGATCAGGTTTTGGCACTTCTGTTGGAGAGCCGATGCTCTGGGGCATGCTGGCTGAGAACATAAAGTTCTGGATCTTCCTGAAGTCACGCAGACTGCTCTGACTCAGAGAAAACACAGCTCTTTCTTCCACGGTAGAGACAGCTTAATGCAAGGTTAAGGCCCCTATGGCGACGCACGTATCAGAGGCTGAATAAAAATGAGGCTTATGTTCAGCCAGTAACTTTTATTCATAGCACAAATGAAACACTATTAAGTGAGGTTCCTTTGCTTGAATGAGAGGTTTCTGAGTCAAGCAGCAAAGCCAGGATCTAGCCACTTAACTTTGAAGCTGTACATAAATTCCCTGCACGTAGTGAACGTTTGGCAGCCATCAGCTGGAGGGGTGTTTCGAAAGCAATGCCAGCTTTTTGCAGTTTGAGCAGCTACTTCTCTAGAATTTGTTTGTTGCTGACCCTTGCCCATTGCTTGATAGCCTGGATAATTGTTGCTCTTCAGTGGGGCGGAGGGAGCTCCTACGTACAGTCCCAAGTAGCACATCCCTACAGCAAGCCCACATATTGAATTAATGGTTACAGGACTGACTGTTGCTGCTGCAGAAACGCCCATAGGAGAGGTGATCCAGGGCATGGGGGCTCTCCAATTTTCCCACAAAACGTGGAATCGTAGAGAGAAAAGGGATGAGGTTGTTCTTGTCCAGTGGAGCAAAGAACAATGCCAGCTCTAAATTCCATGGACCCCCAAACTGCTTTTGAGGTGCCGCTGGGCCCCCAACTCACTTCCAGGCTGCCAGCTACATTGCCAGGGACTCAGTGAGAAGCTGCCCCCAGAATTCATGTAAGGGGCCCACAGATAAAACAATGTCACCCAAGGAACTGCACCCAAATCATTGCACTCCCATAGGCCAGCTCCTGTTGGTCGAATTTTCTGATGGATTCCCGTATGGAACTAAGGGGCAGTGAAGTTTGTGTCAGTCACCCAGCCCGTCCCCTCCTGTCCATCCCTTACACCATCCCTTCCCCATCTATGGGTCACTGACCCATAGAAATCTGTTGGCTCGAGAGCAGTAGTATATGATACTCTGAGGGCACCAATGGCTCCCTCCACTGAGTAGATAGGGACTCTACATGATAGCCTCCTCTGTGCTATTGATTGGGGATGGCGACGGCACAGGATGGGTCAGTTTCCATAAAACCCTCAGGATCTGATGGATCATGGCTGGGGCAGGCACTGATCGGGAATTTTTTGATGAAATCTTTTTTCATTGGAAAATGCCAATTCCTGAGAACTGTGAAAAGGGCCAATTTTGAGGAATTTCTCATTAGGAATTTTTCTAAATTGTCTGAACAACTGATTTTGACATTTTGTAATGGAAAAAAATCCATTTTATGTAGTTTGTTTGTTTACAATAGCTGGTCATTTAGAAGTGTAAGTTAATCCAGAGAGAGAGAGAAAGAAGTGTCTATATGTACGCATGCACGCGCAAACACACACACACGCACACACACACACACACACACACACGCACACACACACGCACACACACACACACAGAGTTGCTTATTTATTTAAAGGTTGAAATGAAAATGTAGCAAAATGATCAAGACAGAACATTTTGGGGGGGTGGGAATTTTAGTTCATAAAAGCTTTTGAGATTTGGGGGTTTTGTCCCAGTGTGGGTTGGGAAAAAATTGAAAATCTCAAAAGCTTTCATGAGACTGGAAAATGTTCTGTCTCAGAGTGCAGGAGCCTGAGTGAACAGCACTGTCATGGGGACAGGGTGAGCCCTAACAACAGGGAGCAAGTTAGAGCCATCTTGATAAAAAAGGAAAAGTAACCTGCAATGGATTGAAATGTTCATATTCTTTCTGATGCCCTAAGTAATCTTGAATACTTATGGATTTCTTTCATTCTTGTTTTTTCTTGAGAAATACCAGATAGCTGAAATCTGGTCTTCCCTGGTTTAGCTGGAGCATAGTTCTGACCCCAAAGAAATACTTTTCTTATGTTAAAAAATTCAAGATAAAAACACAAAACGAAACCACTTTTGAAAAACAAGTATGAAGATTATGCATGGACATTTTGATAACATTTCATTGGCCTCCAGCGCAAATCCATGCCCATATTTGTACAGTAAATTATCATTATACTTTTCATTGTGTACCTAACATTAGTTTCAAATGATATCCATTATAAATTAGTTACCAAATCTTCTGTTATGGATTAAGAAATATACTCTCAAATAACATTTCCCATTTAACAGTATCCCTTGCAGGAAAGGAAAGGAAAGGAAAGGAAAGGTTGTTGTGTTGGGAAGAGTTATGTTTTTCTTTGAACTTGATAAAAATAACAGATCAAATCATTCTGTCAGCTTTGCAGCCCGGATCCCCTCAGCTATCCAAAGCTGGCAGAATCACTTTTAGCGTGAACTTCAGAATGAACCGTCTCCACTGCTTCAAGCAAACGCTGCTGGGCATGCCAGAAAAGACAGGATGAGAACAGCGCTAAAGATCTTTCAACTCTCGTTCTGGCTGTAATGATAGGCAAGGACGTTGCATGGCGCCCAGGGCCCAATCAGTGCAGAGGCTATAGGGGCCGAAGTCCCAAGTCCCAATCAAAAGCGGGGCCTGGACTCCAGCCCCGAAGGGCACTGCATGACCCAGCCAGTTCCCACCACCCAACTCAGCCCACATGGTGCCAGTGGGGCCTGCAGGACACTGGGAGGGGCCCTGGAGCCAGAGGTTGGGCTCCGTGCCCCATCCCCAGGCTGGCTGGTCTGTGGCCAGCCGTGTTTGCACCTGTCTGGAGGCTGGGGCCAGCTCAGACACGCTGCAGTCTTCCAGCGCCCGTGGCCCTGGAGGGCTACACCAGAGGCTGCAGCCAGAGCGGGAGTGCCATGGAGAGCAGCCACTGGCCCCAGGGCGCCCCAGCACCAGCCTGCCCGCAGGCTGCTGTGGTGGGGGGCCCCTTGATGGTGGGAGGCTGAGGCCCCAGGCTGGGGGAAGGGGGCCACTATGGTGAGCAACCTGGGGCCCAGGACCCCTTAATCCAGCCCTGGTGTAGTCACGTACTAGAGGACCAGCATGTCAGACTAATGTACCACCATTGCACAGAGCGCTAGGCTGACTCTTCCTGAAAGTAAGTGAAGAATTTTAAAGCTCCAGACTCATTTTTTACTATGTGGTAGAACCACTCAAACCCTACCAGCGAAGAAGAGAGAGCATGGCAAGTGGATGATGTAAAGTGAACTGGATTAATTTACTTGAGTGTTCTTAAAAGCATAGAATGGCGAACCCTCCTTCAGCTGTACGACCGTTTCATAATCTGCATGTCTCAGGACTGGAAATCAGAAAACAAAACAGGTTCATTATTTTATCATCTCCTTTCTTGGAATTCATTCTTCCTTATTTGCTTGACAAATGCACACAGGGGGCGTTATCACAAAAGAACAACAAGAAGTGCAAGATGAATGCACAGATCAAATATATCTTGGCAATGTATCTGATTTTTACAAGGTCTGTGCACATAACTTTAGTGAAAAGCCCCATAATAAGGGGAAAAATCTGGCTCATTGGAAATGAGGTTTGCACTTGGGAAAGCTTCCTCAGTGTGACAGTCTTAGGCTGTGTTCACACAGCCTCCTTATTTCGAAACAACAGAGGTTGTTTTGAAATAAGGTTTCGGCTGTTCACACGACGCACGGTTGTTTCGGAACAACGGAAGCCGTCGTTCCGAAACAACCACCTTGTTTCGAAACAAGTAAAACCCAGTCCGTGGGCGAAACAACATTGTTTCGCAACGGTTGTTTTGAAACAACGCCGTGCGAATGTGTTGTTTCGGAACAAGATGTTCCGAAACAACAGTTCAAGGCGTGCCCCTTCAGCACCCTGGCCAGGGGACACCCCTCAGCACCCTGGCTAGGGTGCTGAGGGCTGTCCCCTGGCCAGCGCCCGCACAGCGGGGCTGCAGGCACCGGCGGGGTTCAGCACTGGGCAGAGCTGAACGCCGGGGGTGCCTTCAGCCCCCTGCGGAAGTGAAATAGCAAGTTCACAGTATGTACCTGCTATTTTGTTTCCCGCCTTTTCCCCTTATTTCGAATTAACATTTTGTTAATTCGAAATAAGTTGTTTCGAAATAAGCGTTATTTCGATATACGGTTGTTGCGAAACAACCATATCGAAATAACCGGCTGTGTGAGAACACAGCCTTACAGCAAAATGTGTCTATACAGTTGAAGATCTGAGGGCCTGCACAGCCTCCAGGGGTAGGTCTGTGGGGCATGTCTGCAGGGCACATCTGTGTATGTGTTGCAAAGATACAAGAGCAGCAATCATGCAGAAGAATATTGATGAAGGAATAGGAACACTTACCAGGCTGCCATGACAGATTTTACGGTCAGCCAAGCAAATAACTGTCAAAAGTGTCACTGCCACTGAGTAGGGCCCGCGCAGTACATTTGGAAAGGTGTAAAAATCTGCGCAAGTTGCAAGGTGCCACATTACGACATCTGACTGGGCTGGCTGTGGGAAGAGGGAATCCAGTCAGATCAAACCTGTGATCTATACCTACGGATCTAGACACACAAGGAGGAGGAAAGGCTCAGCTAAGGCACCATTCAAAATCCAGGGGCAGATCCTCAGATCATGCAAACAGCCAAAGATCCTCTGGAACTGTTAGTTTCCCCATTTTTGAAGTGGAGGAGCTGACACTTATGCACTGTACAGAGGCATTTTGGTGAGTTAATTTTAACACAGTACTTGGAAAACATAAAGCTAAACATCAAGAAGAATTAGGACTTTTTCTCTGCTGACGGAACACGGGACAAGTTCTCAAGAAAATCTGTGATTTTTTTCTGAAGAAAAAGTACCCTGACACCACCACACTTAGATGACATTTTGTCAAACAATTTGAACTAGTGAAGTTGGGGAAGGCACAGGGGTTAACAGAGGGACTCAAATGGCAGCTAGGTGCCTAACTCCCACTGACTTTCCATGAGAATTGGGCACTTCACTGCCATTTGTGTTTTTGAAAATCTCCCCTGTAAATCACTGATTGATTGACTGATTTGATTGATTGATTGATTGATTGATTGACAACCTTTGCACTTTCTACAGTCCCTCTAGCCCTCAGGCTGGAGCAGCAGCCACAGAGTGAAATCCGGCAAGGAGGACACCTGCCCCTCCAGCTTCTCAGGGACCTTCCAGCACCTTGCCAGGTGCTCAGGCAGTGTGAACTAATAACTGTGATCTGTGCTTTTCTGGCTTTAAAAGACAGCACAGCCAAAGAGGCATTTGTGAGCTGAGCAATGTGTGTGTGATGTCTGAGGCATTGTATGATGCATCTGATTGTTAACTTGCAGCTAGAAAGATGTAATATTCATCTTCCTCAAGCCCACAGATAAGCAGCCCAGGGGTATGATTAATATGTTTTGTAGCTTCTCCGGTGGAAAAACCAGAGAAGTTCCTTGAACAGTCCGTAGAAGGAATGAGACATTCATCGTGGTAGCCGAGCAAAAGAATTTCCCCATCATTTTTCCACAGCTTTGCAGAAAATGCTTTCAACCACGGTAGCGTCTAGAAAGAGTGCGTGGTTAAATGCTGTCCTGTGCTGTCTACAGCCTGCTATCGTATATCCCAGCTGTAGGCAAGAGTAAGCAGGACCATGAGAAATCCAACATGTGGTCACAGAGTTCTTTTATGGGTTGCTTGAATTTAAGGTAAGTCAAGAGTCAGTGGAGCTCAAGGGTCCGAATCCATCGCAAGAAAGCGCACCATTGTCTGATCGTGTTGGCAGAGTAGAGAGAGAGCAAAGAACTCTCCCCAACTCCTAATTCATTCAGCGTTCTGTGCTTGGCATGTCTTTTATTTTTCAAACCTCCGGGCCCTGCTACTGCAGAATTTGCAGCCTGAAGACTGAGTTAAATTGGCTTTTCAGTCATCTGGATGGCAACCAGTCCCTTGCTAGGCAAGAGAGCAGAAGGAAACTGATGGAAGTGTGACAAAACTCTCAAAATGATGGCCATGGTGCCGCACGGGGCTCATTTCACACCCAAGAGCACTGTTTACACACACAAGAGCACTGTTTACATGCTTAAAGTTAGACTCCACCTAAGTATCTTCTTCAATCAGCCTCTTTGTTAACTGAGCCAAAATGAGCACTGCGGTCCTTTTACAGGCATGGATCCAGATCAGCTCACCCATGGAGCCGTGCCAGGTTACTCCAGCTAATGGCCTGGCCCATCATTTTTAATACTCCTCTGTTCTTTTTTAAACTTTGTGGGTAACATCTTGCTTCATGGCCTGGCTAATTATTACAACGTGTTACCAGGGCTGTGTAACGTCTACTAGTGTCTGAGGTGGAGATTAGGAAGACGCAAAATGCTATTATCACTGTCTTCATTCAGAAGCCATGAATTGTGGTAGATTTAATTCCCTTTCCCTTGCAGCTTAATGTAGAGACGGTGTCTGATCGATTCAGCTTCTTTCCTGTGCTGAAATCTAAGGAGTGGTAACTTGCTCCAGTTCCCTCTGCCAGAGCCTACAAGTTGATCTGTGCGGGGTGGATGGGTCTTGCTAGGCCACAAGCGTTGTGCTGTGTCAAAGATGTTTGGTGAAGTGGTTTGCTGAAGACCAGATCTCCATGAAAGGCTTCAGCTGGTTCAGAAGCAGATCTGCTGCAGAATGGCATCAGGACGACTGGGGCTGACAATGAAGTAGCTGAGATCTGTAGGAAACCAAACCCCCATAAAGGCTTTTAGGCAATTCGAGACCTTTGCTTCTACAGGGGAGAAGCATTTAACCACGAGCTGGATCTCTGATGTAGCTCCATTCACAAAGAGCTGGACCGTTCATTGAAGAGTACTGTGAATACTGTTCTTCATGAACAGTCAGCCTGATATTGAAGGTCCTATGAAAATACCTGGAAGTTAATACAGATACACAGGGCATGGGTGTAGATGGGTGTGTTTAGATGGCTCTGTGTGTGACAGGCAAAATCCAGACCCCCCTTGAAGTCAATGTGAGTGTTGTCATTGACTTCAGAGGAGACAGGATTTAAGCCTGTATACCTGGCAGGGGGCCTACAAAGCCAGGCCGTCAGACATTATGCTCCCCCACCCAGAGAGACAGTGACATTAGCACAATCACTTATGTGCCAATTTCCAAAGGGGCAGCCATGTTAGTCTAGTTCAGCAAGAAAAGCAAGGAGTCCTATGCCACTTTAAAGACACACAAATTTATTTATCACATGAGCTTTCATGGGAGAAAATCCCACTTCATCAGATGCTTTGAAGATGGGGGAACTTACAGAATGTGATGAAAATAAACACAAAGGACAAAGTGGGATTTTCTCCCACAAAAGCTCATGTGATAAATAAATGTTAGTCTTTACGTGCCATAGGACTCTTATTTTTTTCATACCATAATTGTAACCCACCTCCAGCTGAGGTGCCACCTTCCCCAACCCTGAGTCCTTGTAATGTCACAGACCTGTGCAGAGTGGTGGGGAAGGGGAATGGTGTGTGGGCTGTCTGCCGTGGAGGTGGGTGGGATGTGTTTGGAGCGGGAAAGTTGGAAGGCCGACATCCCTGCTGTGGTGCAGAGAAGGTTACATTGAAGGTCACCATCCTGTATGTTGGTGAGCAGCTTCAATGAGATGCTGAGCACCTGGAACTCGTGCCAGTTTTGGACGGAGTCAAGGATGCCCAGCAATGTGTAGGGTCAGGCTGAGATCTGCAGTGTCCCTTTGAAGATCTGATTGCACCAGAGTTACCTTTGTTTCCGTCAAGCTTTCAGACAGCCATCTGCTTCCCGGGAACTAAAGGAGTCATACCAGCGATGTAGGGACCCATGAGAATGATGGAGCGATGTGCGGTGGATCCAGAGTCTATTGAAGTTAGTGGAAAGACTCCTCATGGCATTCCAGCGGCTTTGCTTTGTAGACACCCATGGCTCATGAAACCTCACCTCTTCATTCCTGCACCAAGCCCAGGACTTCTGCTTGGGCTACAGCTTATCTTTTAGAACAGGGGTCTCAAACTCAAATCACCACGAGGGCCGCATGAGGGCTAGTACGTTAGCCCAAGGTCCGCACCACTGAAACTTTCATACAACGATATTGCAAATATCGGTAACAATAGTATCGTTGCAGGCCACAGAAAATAGCTTTAGGAGGCCGCATGTGGGCTGCGTGTTTGAGACCCCCGTTTTAGAAAGACCTTGTCCCTCATTAAAACACTCTCATTTCTGCAGATCATAGATAGGTGCCAATCTGAAGTTTAAATGGAAAGCCCCACTTCTATGGATATCCACTTTATATCCACAGATCCTTTTTGCAAGTCACAGATCAGATGCAGATACACATTTTGTATCCATGCAGAGCTCTAACTAGCAATCATCTCTTCCCAGCGTAGGTACTTGTAGACAGTGATCAAATCATCTCTTTGCCTTTTCTTGGATAAGCAAAATAGATGAGCTCCTTTAGTCTCTTGATATAAGGCAGAATTTAGAGACCTCAGATCATTCTCCTAGCTCTCTTCTGAACCCTTTCCAATGTCTCTGATCTGCTATGGCAAGTCCTAACAGAATTCAACGCAAAGCAAACAAAGCATTATACATGGAACTGGGTGATAAAAACACACACCACCTACAGCGAGAGACACTGAAGAAGAGCTGTATAGTGCAAAATCATTTCCCTGGGAGTTGAAAAGTGACCTGTTTCAAAGTGAATTATAACTTGTGACTTGAGCAATGTGACTTCAGATCTGGCCTGCACATCCTGCCATATGGTGCTTATGACATAATCATTACTTTTGACTGAACCTCACAGTCATCAGTAAATGAAACCATGACAGTGGAAACCCTTAGACCATGGACAGTGTGACCAAGAAAATAATTCACCTTCTATATGCTTTCTAGAGACTAAATTTGAGCCTAGCAATACAAGTCTTTGCTCAGCATGGCTTTTCCCACCCAGAGATTTCCAGCAAGATGACAGACACCATCCCCCCTCAGGATCTCCTCAAGAACCCCAAAGTGCTTGTTCCTTTGTCTTTGTCACTGAATGGGATAACTTGGGGTTCTTCCTACTTTTCTTTTACAGTGCAGTAACCTTCTGAAATGGATTCTTCTGAGGGTTACTCCTCCAAGTAAAGTTTAGTCAGACTGGGAACATGGAGCCTGGTGGGGAAGGAAGCGCCCTTCAGTTTTCTTCCCTGCTAGTGTTTGCTAAAATGCAAATTGTTCCATTTCCTGTAGCCTCCTCCCCTTGGTAGCTTGATGGCTCAATGTAATGTTTATATTAAATTGAGGTAAATCCACCTGGCTTTGGTTAAGAGAGACCAACTTTACCTGTTTATTTCAGTAGGGCTGTCTGGTCTCAACCATGCGCTTTTAGTGGCATACGGCGGAAATTCAGAATTTTACATATATTGTTGCTACAGACGTGTCATCGTGCTGTTGACAAGCAAGTTAGAATTTTCAGCTGATACCTGACAGGGCGTATTTTGTACAAAGATTATTACATTAGCGCATGGGGTGTGAACTCAGGGTGCTAGGGTCACACTGGTCACTAAGAGCAGAGCTGAGCAGGGGACTTGTGTTCCCAACAGCTTTCCTAAGGGACTATGGGCTGGACCCAGAGCCCCTTCAGTTTGGTAGGAGTTTTTTAATCCCTTCAGTGAATTTTAATTCACTTCAGAGAGTTTTGAATCAGGCCATTGGTTAACACTGCTGCCATGGTGTGGGGGAGAGCAAGTCAAAGCTACTGCAGTCCCCCCATGTGGGCAGTGGCAGCTTTGCCAGAGCCAGCAGCACAGGCTTGGTAAATCTCATCATGGGAATTGTTTAGGCCTCACTATTTCCCAAGATTTATTCTCCTCCCCAGCCTGCTTGCAGCCCATCCCTTACTTCTACTAATGTATTCTTTGACGTCATTTTGCTTCGAACATTCATAAGCCATTATGCTTAAAAAGAATGAGGCTGATAGACCAGAGGAGACAGCTCTCCTAATAGAGTCACTAAGTAAGGGCCAGCGGGCTTTTTGTCAGCTTCGTGGATTGTCATTTGGCTGTTTGAAATTGCTGTGGGGAGCAAGACGTTAAAAAGACAAATACAGGCATAGCGGAAACCAGTTAGAAAGCCAGCTGATGGCAGAGGAGTGTCAAAACTGAGGCTCTGTACACCAAGAAACAAAATTAAAACATTAATTATGCCCCCCCATGTACACCGATATAGTGTAATTACGTGACAAGCGTGAGTCTGCCAGGGCTAACATGAAGCCCACAGAGTTACAGATGCCATTTGTGTGGCCTCATGGCCAAAGTACAGCGTTGGGCCTCTGGAGACCTGGTTTCTGTGCCCATCTGCGCCTCAGTTTGCCCATCTGTATACTAGAGTTCCTCACTGTAGCCCTTGGCCATAGTGCAGTATACGTAAGAAATAGTAGTGTAAGAGGATTTAGACTTGGGAGCATTCGGTTATTATTATTGGTAAATGTCAGTTTCAGTGTCCACAAACCAACAAATTATATTTCCATCACTAGTCACTGAAGTTTACAGACAGGCAAAAGAGAAAAATGATGCTTGAGAAAATTTGATTTAAGAATACTTATTTTGCATATTTTGACAGGTGATGTTGACAAACTGCCCTTTAATAATTACTGTCTGGCCCACCCACCCGTGGTAATTTCCCACAGCTGTGAACATTTACATAGATAACAATAGGGGAAAAAGCATAAAAATAATCAGTATTTTCTGTCAATTTTTAAAAAAAAATAAAATCAAAATTGAATTCACCTAAGTCTCCAGATAAGAACTATCCTTTCAAAGCTACGCAGATGAGGCCAGTGGCACCATTTCATATCCCGGGGGCAGTTGGAGTAAGAGACCTTTAAATACAAAATAACAGTTGACTCGGGTCACCACCAGAAAAGCAGGTCTGCACATTCAGAGTGTTCAACACAAGAAAATACCACTGCAATCAATAAGCCGAGGCCCCACGATGCCAAAGGTCTCTAGGAGCCAAACTCCTATTGATCTGAGGGCACAGGCCTGCATGTCACTGGCTTGGGATCAAATGAGCATCATTCATAACCGGGAACAGACGCTGTGTGGGACTTGCTCTTCTTTGTTTGCACTGTTTGTGCATAGAATTGTTGTAGTAAAATAGTAAGAGCACTTTTCAGCGTTGCAGTCCCCAGCCTGGCCATGTAGATTTCTAGGACAGAGGGGGAAGAACTCAACGGTCTGCTTTCCGTGGGATGGTTCCCAAGGGAACACACAATTCCCATCAACTTCAGCTAGCTTTGGACTGCGCTGGGGAGCCATCGAGTCAGCTAGGGAAAGAGACATCAGAGCACACTCCAGTACCTCCCCTGCTGCTATTTACAGAAGGGGGCAATCAAGTAGCTACATGCAGCTATATGGAGCAACACCCATGGAGAGCCACCCCCAGAATGCACAAATGGTCCCGGACGCATGTGAATAGCAACCTTGACAGTCAGGGGGAGGCCCCAAAGCTCCAGCCGCAGCAGTGACCCCGCTTTCCCTCCCCAACATGGCGCTGGCTTTTGCCCCCCCCCCAACACAGGTGGGGTGACTATAGCATTTTTGGCTTGTTGGAGGTGAGAACATTTGTCTTGCAGCTAGCACTGAGAATGCAAACCAGGAATGTGGAGCGCTTGCATCGGTCATTGGAAGGGCATCCAAGAGGAGCCAGTTTCACACGTCTGTAGATCTTTGGGTTCCCAGCTCTTAGCCACTTCCTCAGAAATGGTGTGGTCAAATGGAGCAGCGACCTAAGGGCGAGTCCAATGGAGTTGTCCATTTAATGCCCACAGAGCCTTCTTTTCGCCACTCCCTTCCCCCCTCCAATACCTGAAGTGCTCCTGGGTGGATGTTCATTGTGGAACCTCACAATTCACTCACAACCACTCAGGCGTGGTGTAACTTCTTTCTGTTGCATCCCTTAATTATGCTAATCATTTGCCAGTAATCAAAATATGCTAGTCTTCATTCCTGTGGCTTGGGCAGGCAGCTACGATCACGAGTGTATATCCAGGTTTGGAAGCCAGCACGTTTCTACGGCAGTGAGCTGGTGAATATCCTTCAGGACCCTGGAGCCCCTCTGATGCAATGTTCTCCATTGTTTGTGACTGGAGACCACAGCTGCATACAGGCGTTTGCCTCATTTCCCATCATAGTCCAGGGGGGAGGCTCTAAAGTGCTAGGGTGATGAGAACGTTCAGAGCTGCTTTGTCTTTGCTTAGCTAAGGTAGGTCGAGGCTAAAGTGTGCCTGGATTCAGTGGGTTGGCCCTTGTAGTGTGCTCACAGCCATTCTGGAGTGCTTTGTTTTCCTGGGCAAACCCAATCAGGCTGGAGCCCAGGACGCTGAGAAGCAGGTTGCACCTTGCATGAGAAGGGCTGTCAAGGATGCACAAGGCTGAGCAACAGGCTTGGTTTTCTCATGGCACACCTGGCCCAGCCGCTCAGGGAGGCTGTGGCACCTTAGGAAGTACAGTGAAGTGCAGCATGGAAACGTGGAAGATGGAAGGTGTTAGAGCAGAGACACAGGTACAAGATCCCAACCCTGCAAGCATCCCTGGCAGGTTAGGAGCTAAATTTGCACAACCTTGTTTTTTTTCAAGATGTTTAAGCATTGCTGAACTGTGTATTGCAGCCCCTAACTGATTTAGGAGCCTGCATTTCCTTTTCTAAAGGGATTTAGTGAGTCTAAATCCTATTGACAGAGGTAGGGTTTAGACTATTAAGTGCCAAACTCCCTGGTGAGGTTGGAGCTCCTGCATGAGTTAGAAGTTGTGAACCAACACAAAGACACCGAAATGTCCTGACCAATCTCCATTAAATGCCATTCAGAAGTTGTTACCAATTTATAAACAGTACGCTTTCACCCTGTATCACAGGAGTGTGTCCATGTCCTTTCCAGGGCACTAAATACAGGGTTTGTTGGTTTCTCTTGCAGACGAACAAAGCAGTAGCCAAGGGAGACTTCCACCACGCGAGCTCCAGCTCCCGGCGAGCGCTCTTCTTGGCGGTGCTGTCAATCACAATCGGAACAGGCATATACGTGGGTGTTGCTGTGGCCCTGATAGCCTACCTGTCCAAAAACAACCACATATAGGCCGAGGGAGAGAGGAAGACCCACCCGTACAGCTCTCTGCAATGCAGAACCCCACAGCAGCTCCGACTGTAATTTTCCAAAGCATTTGGGAGACACATGTACTGGTGTTGGACACTGGAAAGATGGATCTGTGGGATACAGTGGGTTGATGGTTTACGATGCGCAAATCCTACATCTTTTCCTCCTCCAACTCTTGTTTTACACAATACTATGACTACAAGAAGCCAGCAAAGGTAGCTTTACTGGGGACCTAGAACTTTGCACCCACCGCTGGTTTGCCTCTGGCTCGCTAGCTAATTGTTAGTCTGCACTGCACTGAAGTCTAGGGGAGCACAATCAGCTACTGGTTCTTAGACACAGAAGGATGCAAAGCTTGTCTTTGGAACATAGGACTCACTTGCTGATGAGTGAGGCTGAGGCAGTCAACTGAACGCCATGAGAGGCTTTCCTGCTTTTGGTTTATTGCAAAATTAAAGACTGAGATGATGCCATGAATATCAACAACTAAGCAGCCGCCAGCTCAGTAAACTGAACGTGAAGTGAGTCTAGCATGGGATGTTGTCAAATTACTCTTCAGTTCAGTCACGCTACATGAGTGACACATGCCGCAGGCACCTAACTGGTTCAGGCAGCCTCCACCATCCCAGGAGGAGGGTAGAGTTGGGAGGCAGGGCTCTCCAGCAGCTAAATACAAGCAAGCTACAGAAATATTTTATGGCAAAGCCTGGGACTAGCAAAGGGAAGGAATGCTTCCTAGCCCAGCCTGGTGTGGACTCAGATGCAACCAGAACAGCTGAGAGGACACTTGAAGCCCAACATACTGAGGGCCCACCTTATCCTTAGTAACCAGACGGCCAGCCTTGCTGCAGAGAGAGAACGTGCAACATTTTCTGTGTGCGCTGTGCTCCCAGGGAATGGTTTAACTGGAGTATTGTGAAGGAATTAAGCATTGTCCTCATTTCATTGACTGGAATAATAGGCTTAATTTCGTTCTGATCTCCCCTCCCCTTTTCTTTTTCAAATCTGGCATTTCTTTCATGTGAGCTGGTTTATCAACCATGCCTGTATATAATAATGGTGGAAAATTGCTCATTACAAATGGCTGGTTTAATATTGATCCATTTGCGTTCTATCAGCACCCCTTATTTATCAAAGAATATCACTGAGGAGCATTTGGCCCAATTCTGTACTTCGTCTGGTTTTCTCTAGACCAAATTTCTCCCTTTGGTTGGGGTTGTTTTTGGAGGGGAAGGGAGGGGCAGTGCAAACACATTCAAAACTATTTTTCTGCTAGTTATACAGTTTATTAAAACACATAGCCTCCAGCTCCTGCTGTACGTGTGGTGCTTTCCTGAGACAGCCACTGCTGCCGATGCATGGCTAGAATGGGTGCTCAGCGCTGTAATTCCAGACATCCCTCAAAAAGGGAAGAAGACATGAGTCTGTGGTGCAGAGAGGGCCTGACCAAAGGCCAGTGAAGCTCATGACATAACAGTCCCATGCCTCAGGACCGAGGCGTAAAGCAACATCTTCCCGTTGTTTTTCCCGAGTTCTGTCATTGCTCAGAGAAGCCCTGTGGAAGCCCAGGACTGAGGCAGGCTGGGAATCTAAGGGCACATCTACAGTGTAGGCAAATACCCACGGCTGGCCCATGTCAGCTGGATTGAGCCCCTTGGCTTGGGCTTCAGGGCTGTAAAACTGAAGTGTAATGACCAGGGCGGGGGAGGAAGATCATAAAGCCTCAGCTGCAGTCACACTAAACATCTACGCTTCCATTGGATGGCTCCCTTAGTGCCCACCCGTGGTCTGAGTCAGCTGACTCGTTGCAGTGTAGACCTACCCAGAGGCCAGTGAGCCTGCCCCCCCCAGGAGAGGAAATGGGGCCCTTCCCTTTCAGAAGCAGCAGGAGAGGGGTGCCCCCCAGTACCCCCCCCCCAGTGACCAGGGTGTATCTGCTTGCATGGGGCCACCTGGCAAGCTTTCTTCTGCAACACACTGGGCCCCTGCGGCTGTGTTTGCAAAGCTCCCCAGAGCAGTGGGTCTTGGTGTGAAACACAGCATTCAAATGTGTGATACAGTTCATGCTTCTCCAGGCTCTAGTTTCAGGCTGCCTGCAGACTCAGGCAGTGAGCCAGACGGCACTGCAGCAGTTATATTTGGGTCACCTCTTCACATCCAAGAACAGTTCACTTTAAAAAGACAGGGTGCTGCTAGTCTTCTGTAATCATGCGGCTCCAGGACGGGGGGAGCCTAGAAAAACTGCCCCTTACCATGGCCCTGTTGGACGCTAAAGCAGTTTGTTTTAGTACAGATTATGCACTTGGCTCATGGATGACATTTTGCTGATCAAATGTTCCCAGCTGAAGAGTAAGACAGCAAAGGTTGCTATTAAATCAAGCTTGGAATTGCAGCTTATGCAGCTAAGGTTTTTTAAAGATGTGCCAAATGGAGCTTTCATGATTTAGATTCATAGCCAGCATGGGCCCTGGAAGGGGGAAGAGCAAGATTGTAAGATGCACAAAGCGATTTAGTGCAGGGGTCTCAAAAAATGTGACCTGCGGGCTGCATGCAGCCCTAAAGCTAGTTCCAGTGGCCTGCAATGATACTATTGGTACCAATATTTGCACTATCGTTGTATGAAAAGGTTTCAGTGGTGTGGCCCTTGGGCTAATGTACTAATCCTCATGCGGCCCTCGTGGTGATTTGAGTTTGAGACCCCTGTATTTAGTCAATAGCTGCATAACACCAAGACTGCATTGAGTTTTCTAGTGTGAGCCACTGCACCAGAGTAGTTGTAGGTGCAAAGCCTTAACAGCAACCACCTGGAGTATGTTAAGGGCCCTGGCTGGCAACAGCTAGGCCAGGCATGCTGGTTAGCAAGGCCAATGGGGTGCAACCACTGTGTTGGCTGGGACACATCATCGTGTTGCCACACAGCAGAACGTGCATCACAGAAGGCAGGGTAGCTGGCTGGATTCAGTCTGGGGAAGGAGCTGGTGGGTCCTGTAGGCTCACAATATGCTGCCAAAGATGTTGTGCCCGGCAAAAGGGTGAGACCCACTGAGCAAGGGCAGGCTGAGCCGTAGAAGGCCCAAGAGTCAACGTTGTTGGGATTTTGCATTACACTGGGCAGGAGAATAGCGTAGCTGCGATGTGAGTGCTGTGCTGTAAGCTAAAGCGCGGCCATGGGACCCCCCCCCCCCCAGTAGAGGGGCACTGATCCATGAAAGCTGTGTGGTGTGTTACACGTGCTGGCAATGCTCACACAGCCACATCTGTCTACTAGTGGTGGCCCCGGGTGCCACCCAGCAAGCACAAATGTTCAGCACCCTTAACCAGCACACACCAGGCACATGCTAATGCTGGGCATCGAGCTGAGAGCCTGGTCACGTGTTGGGTTCAGCGTTCAGAGCCTGGGCACAGCCTCAGCTGGAGCCCGCCTGTGACACCAGCTCTGACCAGCCAGCACTGGGCCGCCCAGCTTGCGATGGCCAGTTCCAAGTCACCGGGGGGGGGGG
>ML682039.1:4340162-4399635 GCA_007922195.1 Podocnemis expansa
CCCCCCCCCCCCCCCCAATACCCCAAACGTTACAGGGCCTTGTCAGTCAAAAGCTTGTTACCAAGGTGCCCAGCCAAACCACGCCTTGGCAGAGGCAGGCGTTAAAGACCCATGGCACCAGAAGTAATTGTTAAGCAAGCCATCTTGCCCTCCTGGGTGCCGAATTACACCTGCAGAGGCCTCAAACGGGCTGAAAGCCACGTCTAATAATTGGTAGGCCAGCCCAATAAGTTGCAGTGACGTGTGCCCTGGTTGTTCATGAACCCAGTATAGTGACATGTGCTTGCCTGGCTTGTTCTTAACCACAACTGGCGACAGAAAAGCCGCATGGTCCTGGGCCATTTATTCCAGTGGGTCATTGCCCTGACAGCGAGGGCGTTTCTCCTAATGTCCACCCTATACCACCCAAGTCCAATGATAGGCCATGCCCAGGGCCTCCAGCTACCTGCCCTGGAGTCACCCGACACACTGCCACACGGCGAATAAACTGACCATAGCGTTCACGCCTCCAGAAGTCTGCTTCTCCCCCTGCTTCTTCTGGGCTGGGAGGTGAGCCCGAGGCAGGTCAAAGGGCCATGATGGCCACACTATGGAAAAGGCTGGCCATGGACCCCCTCCCAGATGTCCCTCAGCTCCTAGGCCAGGGACCAACTAACACTGAAAGTCTCCTACTAAAATGGAGGGCATTGCTTGCAATGAGGGGCTTCCCTCACCCCCCCCCCGTCTCACTCCACCAGACACATGCATACATCACTCTTGGACTACGAGACGGGTTGCAGTGCGGCACTAGGTGTTTGGGCTCCTGGGGCAAGCAGCAGGAAATGCAACCCCCACCCCCCCCCAAGAGTGCAGCTAGCCCCTGCGACCCCCTGAGCCAGCCTGGGGACAGCTCTGGCCCCAGCCACTGCCAGCAAGAAACTCAGCCATATCCAGCGCCAGCTCAGAATAGTGGCACGAATGGCACCTGCTTCAATCCGGCACCTGGAGCAAAGCCCCAGTCACCCCACCCTAGTTACAGCCCTGCAGGGTTGAGCACGGGCCCCCGCAGCTAGAGGGCTGAGATAATCTCTTGCACTAACGCCATCAAGTCACGGAAGTGAAGGTGTAATAGCTGCAGATTACCCGAAGGACTGGCATGTTTTCACACCTTGCCAGTGTCCAGCCACCCACAGTGGCAGTGAGGGTAAGGGAGCAGGGCCATACCATCTGGAGTCACGGCCCGTGAGAACAGGCTTCCTCAACCTTGGCAGAGCATGACTCCTGTACCGTCCCCGCTGCTTTGATGGAAGACAAAGGCTGAAGGAAAAATGGAAATGTTACCAGGCCTCTGAGGCCAAGCCTTGAGGAGCAGGAGCTGTCGCTGCTTTCAACAAGCCTCTTTTGGTTAACTGAGAGCCAGTTTAAGGTCTGCCGTTCACAGGCGTGAGCAGATGGGGTGGCCACCCTTGGCTGGCGATGAGCAGCAAGGAGAACTTGCCGTGTGCGTCCTGTATCACTACACACCTCCATATATCCCTTCCAGTGGCGAAACCGACTCAGCTGCCATGGACACACAGGCAGGATAGTGAGCAGGCAAGTGCACCAGCGACTCTGCAAATATCTAGGGCCAGGCCTCTGCCTATGAGAGCTAGCAGCCTGCAGAAGAGGGTGTGTGATATTCAGGCAGCTGGAGGGGCACAGTCATCCCCAGGATGGCCATGGGAAGCCGGGGGGGGGGGGGTGTTAACACTGATGCAATAGCTTGAGCACCCACCTCAGCAAGGGCTGTTAAAAACCCAGGGCACAAACCCCTCTCTGAGTGTGAGTCCTGAACATAAATGTCACCAGCCAAGTGCGAACTCCTCAGGCAATTTAACAGCCTGCCTTGAACACAGACATTGCCAGCCCCTTGGGTGCTCAGGGCTCCCTGCCCCAGGTGAGTGTCTCCCTGGGGTAATGGGTCCCTTGCACCAAGAGTCACAGCAATATTCGGGTTACTCTGAACCCAGTAGAGCAGTCCCCCTCCTCAGGTCAATGGCACTTTAGGGTGCACACCAGACATGATGCTTCCAGCCCAGCCTATAGTAAAGTGAAGCTTTATTAACTAGGAAGAGGCAAGCAGAGTATTATTTATGCGGGATGGGGCGGGGGGGAGGACAAGCAAACACAGACACACATGCATTACTGTCCTAGGATTCAAAAGGTAATAAACACTCCTATACTCAGCAAGCTCTGTTTGCCCTTTAGCACTGACCATGGCTAAGCAGCTGAGGATCCCTTGCTTATTACCTAGAAACACCTCACATGTCCCCCTCCACCCAATGCAAACCATCCCTGTGGTATAGACTTGCTAATTCCCGTCTGTTTCAAGGGTTTATCCGTCTCCTGTCACATGCCCTGAGCTGCAACTTCAGTTGGGAGAGGTCCATGGCCATGGCTCTTCTTCACAGGCAGGGCACAGACCTGCAAGCAAAGTCCTTATAAAAACAATGACTGTACTGTACTGCACCGTAAAGACTAACAAATTTCTTTGGGCATAAGCTTTTGTGGGTTCCAACCCACTTCGCCAGCTGCATGAAGTGTAAACAGCAGTTGAGAGGTATACAGACACATGGCAGGATGGAGGAGGCCAAGTGTTAACAAAGTCACTTCAGTGTGCACAATCAGACTGGGTCTGAACAGGGATTTTAGCACATTACAAAAAGTGATTTGTTCTGTTCACACATTCACTCCCTTTAATCAACTGGTGTGAATGGGCCCCCATCTGCCCTCTGAACTGACTTTGTTAACACTTGGCCCACCTTCACCCTGGCGTGCACACGCATGTGTATATATACATGCACATACCTCTCAACTGTAGTTTCCACTTCATGCATCTGTCAAACTGGGTTAGAGCCCATGAAAGTTGATGCCCAAAGAAATCTGTTAGTCTTTAAGGTGCCCCAGGATGCTCATTGTTTTTGCTGTACACAGACTAACACCGCTACCCCTCTGGAAATTTAGTTCTTGTGGTGATGATTTATCAGGTCAGAAGTAGGAAGGTTCCAGTCATAAGAGTGCCCCAAAGCCCGCCTGGTGTAGAGGACAAGTGTCTCCTCGTTTGGAAAGGGGTTTCTACACCTCTTCACACTAATTGGCAGCCATCCCTGAGTGGGTGACGCCGCTAGTCCCAGAGTCTCACAGAATTGCAGTGCAATATGGCCCATGGCTTTTACAAACCAGATTAGTGCAGACAGCAACTCACGGGCATTGGTAGCGTCCAACCACCGCTCACTTCAGCTAATACCAATACCTGTCCTCCCACTATAACCCTTAGATGAGCTAGACAGAGTCCAGGTCAGGCCTAGGGACCAGGCAGAAGCCGGCACATGCCCTGCCAGCCTCACAGAGGGCAGGACAGGATTGCTTCTCCAGTAGCAAGGGGATAGGGGAAAGAGACCTCAGGCTAGAAGGTGTAGGAGCTCACAGCTCAAGCCCTAACTGCATCCGTCACAGAGTCAGAAACCGTCATCCATAGCCTCCCACTACAGCAGGCTGCCGAGCCACATTGTGTTAGCCTGGGTTACGCACGTGGAGCACAATTTGTTAATAGTCATTGTGGGAAAAGAAATCTCTTTTACAGTGGGCGGGGGGGTCCCATGATTCATCATGTAACGCCCTGAGCTGCTGCTCTTTCCTTTATAACACTATTTATCAGCCCTCGAAGATCCACGTGCTATCACGTGAATAATTATCTGAAAACTCCTACCCAAGGTGCAGTCGCTTTTGTTGCTTTTTGTCATTCATTTGTAGTCTCCCGTCCCAGTTAAGAATGACGGTGTGACTGACCTGACCAAGCCCACAACAAGAACAGCAAACCATCCAAGTGAGTCTTTCTCAGATTGAAATCTGTTTGCTTAGACTAGCCAGCAAATACTGAAAAATAACAAAGACGTGACAGAGATTGGGCCCACTGTGCAAACAGAAAAAAATCCTAGCTTGCCTGGAAAGACAAGGCCCATTTCCCTGAGTGCAGGATGCGCTCTAGTGTGTAAATTAGCTGCACTGAAGACTCTTTGTCTGGAGTGATGATGAAGCAAAGCGTAGTGGCTGATCGCTCTCCCCATGGTACCAGCAGGGCCTAAAACTCAGTGCATATTGTCACCACTGAGCAAAAGATTCAAATGCCCTGTCAAGGTACACGGCCCCTGTATGGCGATACAGCCATGGCTGCTGCAACAAGCAGAGAACTCACTGAGAGCAGCACAGATTTCCTACAACACGAATCTGCCAATTCCCCTTCAGGCATCAGTGAGCTGCCCCATGACCTCACATCCCACAATCGCACCGCTTTCCGGAGAGCAGAGCAGCTGGATTTTAGTCAGGAGTGCTGCTGCTGGCTGCCCTTTTAACAATGCCATTTATTGTCAGGGTGGCTCATTCCCCCTGCCAGGAGATGACACTAACACTAATCTACTTCAGAAGTGCAGTGAGACTAGAGCTGTGGGGAATTTGGGGGCCAAAAAGTGCATTTGCCCAAAAAGGCGCAGTTTCTGGCAACCCAAAGCTATTCACATATTTGACACAAATAGCTACAGCCGTTCACAAGACAGCCCCAGTAGTGGAGATTGTGGTGCCACTGACGTCCACCTTCCAAACACTGGGTAACAGCATACCAAGGAAAGAGAGGTCAAATGTGATTTATGCCTCTGTTGTTTCGAAATAAGATTGCTGTGTGAACACACCCAGAGAGTAGGCATTTCTGAGGATTGGCTGCTACCACACTCTGGAAATGGGGAGAAAGAAACTGGTGTCAGCACTGCCTGCAACTCAGCAACATCTGTCATACCTTATTGATGTTGAATTGCCCATGTCTCTCAATATATATTCTGTACCATGGTATGAAGCTACCTAGCAGTTCCTCCCAGGCCCCAGCTGTCTCTCTATGACCTCTTCCAATGGCTAGAGCCCAGGGGCTGATGTCAGTCTTTAAGGAGGGTATTTTTTGATCAGTTGAAGGGTGCTCTAGGCTATTTAACAGGGGGTTGTTGTTGCTGTGAGGGTAATTAGAGCCACTTTCCAAGGTTTCTGGTGCACAGAAAGGCATAGCTTTAGCACAGAGCTTTGATTACACATTTAGCAAAGCAGCCAGACAGTCTTGTTTGGAGTCTTTCATCACAGTGCAAAGGCTGGCTGGAAGTGTAAACTATGACCACGGCAACTGGAAGGGTAACTGAGCCCTCTGTGGTAGGAAATGTGTTCAAAACTTGGCAAACTATCCTTCTAGCACTCACATTCCATGGGAACGTGCCTGAAGAGAAAGGATAGAGGCACTGTTTTTGGAAATGAGAGCTATATCCAACAGGAAAACTGAACTCTTAGCAAACAGGAGCTAAAACATATCAAGTAACATTCAGTGTCCCTGGGAGACCTTTAACGTCCATGTGGTTTAGGGCACCAGTGGGAAAGAGGTACCATTTGAGCAAGCGCCGCCATGGGGTCAAGTCAAGTCAAGTCAAGTCATAGGGTGGAAGGGACCTCATGAGATCATCGAGTCCAACCCCCTGGGAATTGAACCCAGGACCTTCTGCATGTTAAGCAGAGGTGTTAGCCACACTATTTGCAGGGTAGAGGACGAAAGGCTATTGCTTAAAGAAAGAGGCTCATAGGAGCAGTATACCCTGATGGTGCTTGAAACCACATGGCTGTGGATGTACCCAGAAATCCCTGAATAACCACATCTTGGACACACTTCTGGATACACTCTCAGCCAGCTGAAGGGACTGCACCCAGCACAGGCACATCGCTGACAATAGGCATCCTGTGCCCACAGGAAGGTAGAGCATCTGCAGGGGTTGTGTGTATTACAGCAGCACTACCACCAGGGTTTCCTTTGCCATGGCTGGGGTGGAGCCTCAGGATCCAACCAAAAAATGTTTTTCAATAAATTTAAGAAGAAACAAGCTTCTTCCCTTCTATTTAATTTACTTTCTTTTTTCACAAGAGTCCCGGGAGGGTGATGAAGCCTTAAAATATTATCATGGGTGGAAAAATAAACCCACTCTTCCTTTTAGCTAACCCCCCCAACAAAGTTTTCCCGCCAAATGGAAACATTTTACCCCAACCAACTCTTCTTCTGCCATTTTCCCTACATGACCAGAATGGCCTGGTCTGTCTGCACCTAGAGCTCCTCCTTCGAGTCTCTTGTAAGATCAGAAAATAACAGCTCTGTCCATGTGTCCCTCAGCTTCCCAATACCTCACAGCAGCCCAGGGCAAAAGTCTCTAGAGTTCTGCCAACTCTCCTGGTTTCATCCCGAGATGATATAGCAGCATGTGTCTCTGAGAGCCTCAGCTCCTAGAGTTAGGTGACTAGTTAGGTTAAGTCCAAAGTGAACAGCAAAGAGTTACAAAGAGATCTCATAAAACTGGGTGTCTGTCTGGGCAACAAAAGGGCAGATGAAATTCAGTGGTGATAAATACAAAGTGATGCACATGGGAAAACATAATCCCAATGCTGCATACAAAATAGCAAGGTCTAAATTAGCTGTTGCCACTCAGAAAAGAGCTCCTGAAGTCATCCTGAATAGATCTCTGAAAACATCCACTCAATGTGCAGAGACAGTCAAAGAAGCAAACCAAGTATTAGGAGCCATTAGGCAAAGAACAGCTAACAAGACTGAAATTTAATGCCACTACAGAAACCCATAATTCACCTACACCAAGAATGCTGAGTGCCGGGCAGGTTGTCCTGTCTCACAAAAGATGCGTTAGAATTGGAAAAGTTAGTGAAGGACAACACAAATTATAAGGGTATGGAACATGAGGGGAGATTAAAAAGACCAGGCCTGGTCAGCCTGGGGTAGAAACGAGTCAGGGGGCGGGGAAAAATATGATAGAGGTCTATAATGGCATGAATGGAGTAGAGCAGGTGAACAGAGGAGTGTTATTTAACCCCTTCCATAACATGAGAAACAGATCTCACCCTAGGCAATTAACAGGCAACATGTTTAAAATCAAAAGAAGGAAGTACTTCTTCCCACAACACATAGTCAACCTGTGGAACTCTTTGCTAGGGGAAGTTGTGCGAGCCAAGATTATAATGGGGTATAAAAAAGAATTTGGTAAGTTGCTGGAGCATAGCTCTCTCTTAGCGGCTAGTAGCCAAGATGGTCAAGGAGGCAATCCCAGGCTCTGGGTGTCCCAAGCCTCTGACTGCCATGAACTGGGACTGTTCAACAGAGGATGGATCACTCCATAATCGCCCTTCTGAAGCACCTGGCATTGGTCACTGTCAGCAAACTGGACAGGGCTCGAGGTGCCATTGATCTGACCCAGTGTGGCCATTCTTATGGTCTTAATCTCAGCTTTCTGGACCTCACGTGGCACTCGTTCCAGCATCCCTTCTGCCAGCAACATTTCCAAGGCAGGTGGACCCTCTGCCTGACTCCCTTTGCAGAAGGGCTCCAAACTGCTCCACATCCCTCAGCACGGAGACCCACAAGCCCCCAAGTCTGTCTTTCCCACACACCCCACCATGTCTGGCTTCTCCCAGGTCTCCAACGCTCGTCAGAAGTGGTGGGGAGAGCGCTAATAAGTACCCCACCCTCTTCAGGGCACCTCTTACTTTGGGCAAGACAGCAGCCATTACACCCTGCTCCCTTTCCCAGCGTGTCTTGCTGCCCCAGCTTGGGCTGCCATCAGCAACAGGCCTAGCCTGACTCAGGCCCCAGCCTTAAAGGCCAGCACAAGAGCATACGAATGGCCAGGTGATCCATCTCTATTCAACCTCTCCCAACCGTCTTGAGGCCCCTAATGGACTCAGGGCTCTGCTGTGTTTGGTGCAAACACACAAGATGAGACAGTCCTGAATTCTCCCGTGCTGGCTGAGCTCCGGAAAAACGTTCTCACACATTTCCCAGGTGTAGGTGACCAGCCAGGGCCGCTTTGAAACACCAGGACAGCCATCCTCCCTGCACTGTTCTTTTGATCAAGAGATGTCATCACGCCTTTTGGGCTCTGCAGTAAGCGCCTTTCATGAGCCCTTGCCCATCTGCTCGCTGGATGACATCTGAGATTTTACTCCATTAGTAGATCACACGCACAGAGCACCAATTTACACGGGTGACAAACTGTAAAGCACACCCTTTCCCTGGAGAGTGAGCCTCCCCCCACAGCAGAACTGATGCGGTGAGGGCCATTGCTTTGGTTGGTATAAGGAATAGCAGCAGATTCTGAAATGTCTCCTAGTCAGTGAGATGGCTCTGCATGGATTTCAAAAGAGACAGCAAGTCTGTTTCCCCAGACACATTCTCTGAAGCCTGGGGATGGTGCTGGTGACGCTTTCTGGCCTCTTTCTGTTTTTGTGATGAGCTGTAACAGTGAGCCAAGATGAGGTGTGACTGATGTTCTGCAATAAAGATCTGCCTTCCCCGAACACACAGGGCGAACTGAGAGAGAAGCAGTAAACTAAGCCACTGGCTCTTTCCTTGCTCCAACACTGTGAGGACATCCTCTGCGTAATATGCTGACCGGCCAAACTAACAGCACATTCTCCTCTGCTCCGTGCAAAAAGGACTAAAGCAGCCTTGGTGGGAAATGCCCACCCCTGCATCATCTCCTGCATCCCAGCACAATATCATTTTGTTATTACTGCTATCGACTCATTAGTTTCTGCAGTGTGTGGTGTCGCTCGTTATGGGGCTGGTATTATGGGGGGGTTTGCAGCCCGAGGGGAAGGGCTGCTGCTGGAGCACATTGCGCATGGATTATTCTCTGCTGCTCTAACTGATGCTGAGTACAGAGTAGGCCCACAGCTGCCCCAGCATATCGACCCCACAAACATGGCTTAAAGCCACATTCCTCCTCACCTGATGGTCATACCCTGCAATGAGAGGCCAGCATAATCGTGTGTGAGAGTGAGAACTGCATGATCATAGCTGGAAAGGTGCTGACACCTGGGAGCTGGCCAGGCTGCATAAATATGACACCTTGCACTCGGACATGGTGCAAACAACATAATGAAGTCCAGTGCTGGCCATAAATTAAGCTGCTTCTGTGGCTATGGAAGAGTTCCAGCTGCATTTTGAGTGGAGGTTAGTAGGGAAGCAGGCACTGAGGAGCAATGCGGCCAGGAACTTCACTCGCAGCTCATGTAACAGGGAAGCATCCACAGGAGACCAAACCACTGTTGACTGCTCCCTTCCCTTCCCATCAATGGCACATCTCACACACCAAGAGCACGGTCTCAGGACATCTGGAATTTATGGGTTATAACTAATGAACCAGGCTTCACGAATCACACTGTCAAGCAGCAAGCGGTGCAGAGGTAAAACGCCAGCCTCCTCGCCCTGGGACAGGAGGGCTGTTTGCCTGCCTAGTATACAGACGGCTGCTACTGTCTTTGACAAAATGAGCAAGAGGAAAATCAAAGGTGGCAGGGACAATGCAGCATTTATCTTGCCGTCTGCTGGGTGGCCTGCTGCTGGGCAGCAGGGGCAAAGGAGTAATTATGCTGTTAGCATAACTGCCTTTCACATTGGCTATATCAAAATAAAACAATTCCTCAGTGACAGATGAATCTTCAGCCCCGGCGGGTCAGTCACCCACTTCTGGGACAAATGATAAAACAAAGGTCACTGGAAAGAGAGAACAAAATAATTCTCTCAGTTTGGTGGCCTTGGACATCAAGTCTGCAGACCTTGAGCTAATCCTGCCTCTGCTACCATCCAGCTGGCTGACTTCAGCTAAGTCACTTCATCTCTGTGTCCTCTCCCACCTGTTCCCTGCTCTCGCTGCTGTAAGCTGTTGAGGGCAGGCTGTAGCTCACTGTGCATGGACACAGCACTTGGGGTGATGGGTCCCAATCTTAGCTGATGATGCTCCATGCTACCAAACTAGCTCAAATGGCTCTTCCTTATTCCTCTCTATAGCCTTTTTACCCACAGTCACCCTTGCATCCATCCACACCTTGCTCCAAGGGGCTAATGCCTTGTTCTGACTCCTGGCAGATCTCACAGACCAGCAGGCTGGGCCTCTACTTGGGTGGGAGGTGTCCGAGGGCAAGAGGAGGCTCACCGCAGCTCCAGGAGGCAGCGTGCTTCTCTGTGCACTTCCCTAAAAGGTGTCAGGGACAGAGGGATCTCACAGGTGTTGATTTTCTGGGATTGTGCAAGACCATGGTGCTGGATGCATGAACCCATGATCTGTTTTACAAGAGCAGTTTGTACTGGCCAACCTCTCATCTGTGAAATGACGCTCTACTGAGGATGGGTTGTTATGCCACTTGGTCCCTGGAATGGGACCCTCAGGGGTTGTAGGTCAATTCCAGCAATACCAGAGATCTCCTAGATGACCCTGGATAAGTGACAAGACTCAAAGCATGTAGGTGCCTTTCAACAGCAGTTAGGTGGCTACTTATTGCTGAGCATCTGGCCTTTCATCTCCTATGCCTTTGTTTTCCAGCCGTAGCCAGATACCATGATGAGGGAACTACGTAAGTGTCCGGATACATGACTGATTAATTTTGTGGCTACTCTTCCTGCAAGAACAGGGTGGTCCTCTTTGACATTCCTCCGGAGCAAGGATTGATTGGAAAGACAAGAAGCGTTTGATAGCATGAACTATGAGACTGGGGCCAGACTTCCTTGTTAGAGCAAAGAATTGGATTGCCCATGATATTTCCTGGAGCCACCAACTTAGTCATGACCTGTTCTGTTCTTTGTTACTTGCTAACCACTCGAGACATATGCAACATGCTGGGCTATTAGTCACAGGAGCCATCCTATGGGCTAAGGAATATAGATTTGCTTTCAAATGTGAATGCACAACGCAGCACTCAAGTGCTTCGGTTATGAATAACACTGTGCAGCAGTGAGAGACAAGTGACCTGAGAGAGGGAGGGACTTGAGACCACAGAAGCAGGAAGACAATGGGATATGGTATTAATAATCATGGCTGGGCAGGAAACTTTTTCTTGTCCCACAAATATTTTCAGGATGTTGGAAATTTCCCTGTCTGCATCACGATGAAATAAAAACTACTTGAAGTTTTTCAGTGAAGAACAAGACCTCCCAATGTAGCCTGGGTACTCCTAGGAGATGTGGGCAATCCAACTTCAAGTCCCTGCTCCACTACCTAGACCAGCTGTGGCAGAAGAATAGCAGGGAGCTAAAGCACCCCGCTGTCTTGTGCAAGACCTGGTTTTTCAAGGCCCTGGGCCAGCTCAGGTCCAGCAGGGACCTGAATGCAGGCAGATGCTCTAGCCATCTGGCTGTTGGCTCCTCTGGAATGAAGGGGCAGCTTGGTCTCTCCCTTTGACCCAGAAGACATTTCTTGACAAAACTTTCTTCCAATCTGCTGCTTTGTCACCAACAGTTTCAGTCTCACTGAGTCGGGTTTTTCCAACAAAAGCCATTTCACACCAAAATCCCAGACCAGCTCTATTCCTTAGACATAAAGCACCCCACCCCCCAGGAGGTAAGTGCCACTTGAAACAGGGAGCGATGCAAATATTTGGGCAGGCTTTCTAACCCACAACATTCCTGCAATTTGGTGATGACTCCCTCCCGCCAGAGAAAGTCACTGCAGAGGTAGATTAGCCATGCCCTCGGCTGCTCTTGTCATTTGTCTCCCATACAGATGAGAACATTTGTGCACAAACAACAGTGAAAACAAGGAGGCCACATTACTCAGGAAGATTTCCAGGGGGCTTGGAAAGCAGCCCAGAATGCTTGTGTTTTGCTCCTGAAAATTATTACACCCACACGAGGTGAAAGTGTAACTAGCTCCATGTGGCTCTGTCGCCCTTTAAAGGTGGCCGGGAGGGACGCCTCCAGAGACTGATTAGTTCACTACAGGGTTGGTTAACACAGCTGGGTCCTCAGTTCAAGTCCTGCTCTCAAAACATGGGGACATGGCATGAAAACTATACTCAACCTATGGTCAGATTTGATTATCAAAACAGTGTAAAGACAACACCCACTCATTGCTTCCAAGAGCTTCTTGGCTAAAAATCTCCTCTGTAGGACCCAGTTGGGGGCTGCAGTCCCCTCCCTAAAGACATTAATAGACCCTTTCTACTGCTGGCTGATTACTGTTTGGTGTCGTCTAACAGATCATTTGGATGTGCCACTTTCCCTGGACCCAGCAGCCACAGTGAATGAGCACAGAAACAGTGGGTCAGAAGGGGACGTGGAAAAGTGAAAAGCAGCAAAACGGGGCTGGCCCTGAATGAAAAGGTCCAAGGTCAATAGCATGAGTCACACAAAACCAACATCTTGTAACACTCACAACCCCATAGTGAACAAGGTCGCCAGCTGGCAGGAGCCTCGCTGCAAATGGGAACCTGGCCATTGTCTGCTGCAAGTATCTCTGTCAGACAACGTCCCGTATCTCAGCTGACACCGGATGGAGATCAACCATCTATATGGTAAGGGACTCTGAGAATATCCTCCCCTGGGAAGTGGTTTCCCCCAAACATCTCTCACAGCTGCACATGGAAACCTCTAAAGCCAGAGCCCTGAAGACATATATTTTAACAAGAATTATGGTGTCATGGGTAAGGCCCTGGACTAGGGAGCTGGAGTCAATTCCTGGGTTTGCCACAGATGTCCTTTGTGACCATGGGCATGTCACTTAATATCTTTGTGCCTCAATGCCCCTCCTGCAGAAAAGGAATAATATTTCCTGTCTCCCTCCTCAGTTTGGCTTATCTACCAAGGCTAGGGTTGCCAGGTGTCCGATCATCATCCAGAACGTCCAGTCATAAAGGGCATTGCACAGTATCCAGTCACCGCAGTTGACCAGACACTAAAAGTCCGGTTACCACAGACGAAGGGAGGGCTCATCAACCCATACCCACCATGGGTGTAACTAGAGGAAGCACTGCCCCACGTTGCCTCCGAATCCCTGATTTCTGTTAGTGCCAAGCAAGGCTTGCTCTGCCTGTCCTGTTGGGGGGCCAGGGGGTAAAGGCCTCTGTCCAGCCCTGCTGCACAGATACTTCGTCCCTCTCCCCAGCTCTGGGACACTGCGTCCTAGGTCCTAGTGCCCGTCATTGTCCTTTCAGCGGGTGCCAGGTTCTGTCCCGGTACACCACTGCATGCCCGTGGAGGGGCAGGGAATTGAGGAAGGAAGGGGATGGGAAAGGGCAGGGTGGAGGGAGATGGGGGAGTAGGATGGGGTGGGGGACAGTGGGGCAAGGAAAGAGGATGGGACGGGACAGGGAGAGGAGGGAGACAGCAGATGGGGCAGAGAGAAGAGAAGGGAATAGGATAGGGTTGCCACACATCCCAGTTTTACTGAACAATTTGGTTTTGGCTTCTGTGCCAAAATACCCTAGCATCAGGTATAGGTTTACCTGTCCCAGGTGCCATAGGCCCACTATAACAACACAGGTGCAACCCCTGCTCACTCTTACTCTATGTGAACACAACTTTCAGCAGCTTAGCTCAGCCTCTTTCCCATCCAACAGCGAAAAAGGCCAAGGCAACCCTGACACCAAAATCAGTATCCAAGTGAGGGTTACACCGGCATCACCACATCAATTAAAATTCAGGTTACTGTTTATACCCACAAAAGTTTCACATGTAGACAATGCTGCAGATTGTAAGCTTCCCAGAGCAGGGAATGTCTTTTAATATGAGTTACCACAGGGCCTAGCACAATCGCAGCAGGAGCCATTATGTACTTCTCTAATAGAAATAAATAATGATGATGTTGATTCTCTGCTTTTAGCCATAACAGATATCAGGGTCGGCTCTCCCATCAGAGAAGAAATCAGTGATGCAGAGTCTGTGCGTGTGTTTGGTGCAACTTGTTTAATTTGCACACATACATCAATCCTGGAACAGCAGGTCAAGTAAATCTTTCTGTCTAGGATCTCAGCACCACACCAATACCCAGCTCACATAGAGCAACTTTGCCTCACGTGTCACAGAGAGCACACTGCGTTGCTCCTAGCCACAGCACCCTCAAAGAACTGCATCAGAAAAGCGTCTGATGAAGTGGGATTTTCTCCCACGAAAGCTCATGCAGTAAATAAATTTGTTAGTCTTTAAGTGCCACGGGACTCCTTGTTTGCATCAGAAAACTAACACTACAAGATGTCTTCCAAAGACTGAACATTAGCTCAGCTGCTAAGGAAAAGCATTCGAGGTTCGAGGGGGGAGGGGGACCAAAGCCCACAGGCAAGTGGCAATGTGGGAGATCTGGGGGAAGGGATGGAACTTGGGAGGTGCTGGGACTCTAGTACGAGAAATAAAGGAGAAGGTTGTTGGAACATGGGGGGGGAGTCAAATAATTGTCTTAAATGTTCCACTGAAGCCCCAACACGTGAGGAGAGTGAGGGAGGAGGACTCCAAGAAAAAATTTAAGGAGGTTCATGTAATAGAATTGAAAACCAAACTGACAAAGTAGGGCAAGTGACCGGGTACCTTAGGTGCCTATACACTAATGCGAGGAGCCTGGGAAATAAACAGGAAGAGTTGGAAGTACTAGCGCAGACAAGGAACTATGATATCATAGGAATAACGGAGACGTGGTGGGATAGTCTGCACGAGTGGAGCTCTGCCATGGATGGGTATAAACTGTTCAGGAAAGACAGGCAGGGAAGAAGAGGGGGAGGAGTAGCACTATATGTAAAAGAGCTCTATGACTGCTCAGAGCTTCATTATGGAAGTGGAAGCGTGCCTGTAGAAAGTCTGTGGGTTACATTGAGAGGGGAAAGCAACAAGGGGGATGTTGTGGTGGGTGTCTGCTATAGACCACCAGACCAGAAGCAGGAGGTGGATGAGGTGTTCTATGGACAACTAGCGGAAGCTTCTAGATCACAGGCCCTGGTGCTGATGGGGGACTTCAATTTCCCTGACATCTGCTGGGAGGCCAATACAGCAGTGCATGGGCAATCCAGGAAATTTTTAGAGAGTGTTGGGGACAACTTTCTAGTACAGATGCTGGAGGAACCAACTAGGGGCCTTGCACCTCTCGACCTGCTGCTCACAAACAGGGAAGAATTGATCAGGGACGTAGAGGTAAATGGCAAGCTAGGCAGTAGTGACCATGACATGGTTGAGTTCAGGATGCTGATTAAAGGAAGGAAGGAAAGAAGCAAAACAAAATCCCTGGACTTCAAAAAAGCAGATTTTGGCTCCCTCAGGGAACTGATGGGCAGGATCCCTTGGGAAGCTAGTCTGAAGGGAAAAGGAGTCCAAGAAAGTTGGTTATATTTTAAAGAAACCCTGCTAAGGGCACAGGAAGTTGCCATTCCAGTTAGAAGAAAGAATAAATATGTGAGGCAGCCAGAATGGCTTAGCAGAGAACTCTGCTCTGAGCTGAAGCATAAAAAGGAAGCTTGCAGGACGTGGAAGCTTGGTCAGATGACCAAGGAGGCATATAAAGATATTGCTAGGGACTGCAGGGATAAAATCAGAAAGGCCAAAGGACAAATGGAGTTGCGGCTAGCGAGGGATGTAAAGGATAACAAGAAGGGGTTCTACAAGTATGTTAGTAACAAGAAGAGGATCAGGGGTGGTGTAGGTCCCTTGCTGAATAGGGCAGGCATCTTTGTGGTGGAGGATGAGGAAAAAGCTGAAGTGCTCAATGCTGCTTTTTTGCTTCCGTTTTCACAGGCAGGGTCAGCTCCCAGCCCACTACCCTGGGTGTGGCAGATTGGAGAGGAGAAGAAGAGTGGCCCTTGGTGATGGAAGGTCAGGTTAGGGACTTCTTAAAGAAGCTAGATGTGCACAAGTCCATGGGGCTGGACGAACTGCATCCAAGGATGCTAAGGGAATTGGCTGATGAGAGAGCAGCACCGCTGGCCAGTATCTTTCAAAACTCATGGAGAACTGGGGAGGTGCCAGAGGACTGGAAAAGAGCAAATGTAGTGCCTATTTTCAAGAAGGGGAAAAAGGAGGATCTGTCAGCCTCACCTCAATCCCTGGAAAAATTATGGAGCAGGTTCTCAAAGAATCCATCCTCAAACACTTAGAGGAAAATAAAGTGATCAGGAACAATCAGCACAGATTTACCAAGGGTAAATCATGCCTGACCAATCTCATCTCCTTCTATGATCAGATGACTGGTTTTTTGGATGCAGGAAGAACCGTTGATGTGATATACCTTGATTTTAGCAAGGCTTTTGATACAGTTTCCCACAGCATTCTCATTGGCCAATTAACGAAGTATGGGTTGGATAGGTGGACTGTAAGGTGGATAGAAAACTGGCTAGATCAACGGTTTCAGCGTGTAGGAATCAATGGTTCCATGTCTAGCTGGCACCCAGTCACGAGTGGTGTGCCCCAGGGGTCGGTCCTGGGGCCGGTTCTGTTCAACATTTTCAGCAATGACCTGGATGATGGAATAGACTGCATTCTCAGTAAGTTTGCGGATGACACCAAGCTGGGGGGAACAGTAGACATGTTGGAGGGCAAGGACAGGATTCAGGGAGACCTAGATAAATTGGAACAGTGGGCCAATAAAAATCTTATGAGGTTCAATAAGGACAAGTGTAAAGTCCTGCATGTGGGAGAGAAAAACCCCATGCACTGCTACAGGCTGGGGAACATTCAGCTACGTAGCAGCACTGGAGAAAAGGCCCTGGGGGTCATGGTGGATGGGAAGCTAGATATGAGTCAGCAGTGTGCTCTTGCTGCCAAAAAGGCCAATGGCATACTGGGCTGCATCAAAAGAAGTATTACCAGCAGATCAAGGGATGTGATCATTCCCCTCTATTCTGCACTGGTGAGGCCACATCTGGAATACTGTGTCCAGTTTTGGGCTCCCCACTCCAAAAAGGACAGGGACCTACTGGAGAGAGTTCAGAGGAGGGCAACCAAAATGATTAAAGGGCTGGAGCACAAGCCCTATGAGGAAAGACTGAAAGCATTAGGCTTATTTAGTCTGCAGAAGAGAAGATTGAGGGGGGATTTGATAGCAACCTTCAACTACTTGAAGGGGTGCTCCAAGGAAGATGGAGCTCGACTGTTCTTGGTAGTAAAGGAGGACAGGACGAGGAGCAATGGTCTCAAGTTGCGGTTAGGGAGGTCGAGGCTGGATATTAGAAAAAACTTTACTAGGCGAGTGGTGAAACATTGGAATGAGCTGCCAAGGGAGGTGGTGAAATCTCCATCTTTGGAGGTGTTTAAGACACAGCTGGATAAAACCATGAGTGGGATGGTTTAGTGGGAGTGGTCCTGCCTCTGGCAGGGGGTTGGACTAGATGACCTATGAGGTCCCTTCCAACCCTAGGATTCTATATGACTTTGTATAACAGTGCAGCCTGATGACTCCTGTCATAACAGTAGTAAGTCATATTTGGCAGCAATAAGGTAAGGTTAAGCATCAGCTGTCTCTTAGTATAAGTGGCAGAATTTTAACAAGACATTTCTCTGAGCTGCTGCAACCCTCTGTATCTTCATCCTCCTCCATCACCCAGACGCATTGATTTCAAACCAATGGGAGCCAGCAGCATCTGGCCCACAGAATGTAAATGTCCTTAGTGACTATTTAAGGACAGAGAAATACACATGTACCCTGCGTGGCCTTGGGGAGAATGATTTACAGTCACAACCCTCATTTACATTCAAGGCCAGCCTGGCATCCTGACAAGCTCATTTCCGCACACAGCCATACACCACCAACACCCTAATTGGTTTTAATTATCATAACCCGACACAACCTGCTTTTCCACTCTTATATACATTGCTCTACTTATTCTGTAGCAGAATGACAAGTGTGTTTGAAGAGGATCTGGAGTGAAAGTCAATAAGAGACAAAGGCTATCTTTTATCTTGTTGCTTTATCAGACTGGTCCTGTAGCGTGCCTTTGAGTTTGAAGTCAATAGTTCCTTAGCAGTTATTGAGTTCTCAGCAGCACAGGCTGATTAACAGAAAAAGGACAAAATTCAGCAGGAATTATGGACATCTTGCTCCCAGAACACACAGGTGATTAGGGATGGTTGAAAATTTTCAGCCAGAATGTTTTGCCATTTGAAAATAGCGTTTCCACTCAAAAGAAAAAAACTATCCCATGGGGCCACTTCCATTTCAATGATATCTAATTTTTAAAAAGAAAGAACAATGTATTTTGGTAACATTGAAACAGAACATTTTGCTATTTCAGTTAGAAATGTGTTTGATTTTATATTATAAAAACCTTCACAAAATACTAGCCAAATTACAACAAAACATTTCAGTTTTACTGGGACAAAATGTCTTGACTGAACCAAAATGAACTTTTTAGACATTTCGATTTCTGAGAAATTTCTGACTTGCCTGTTTTGTTCCAGTTTGGAACCAAAACACCTTCTCAAGTTGTTACTTATTATTATTTGTGTTCCCTTATCCCACTGATGCTGGCACTGTAAAAACCCAGAACAAAAATCATGGACTTTCCCACACAATGGAAATACCTGTTCTCACACAGTTTTACTGATAACAAACCTGGGAAATTGATTTTCACCAACTCCTTTAGGAACAGCCATCATGGACCTGTGACAGATTCACATGCACTCTCTACTAGACTAGCACCTCCTGCTGGTGTTCTGGGGAAATTAGCTCAGGTCAACCCCCCCATCCACAGCCCATGCTTTGTCACTCCTCTCAGGGTCCACTGGTGGACCTTTCACCACCACCCAGATCCACAGTGTCTTCTCCTGGCCTTGGCCCTCCAGCTGAGCCACACTCCAGGTCTTCCCACATTTGGGGGACTTTCCTGCAGTTCTAGATCTGCCATTTATCCCTGTAGCCACTGTAGCCCACTACTACCTTCAGGGGAGGGGAGGAAGGACCCAGGCCCACCCATTTCTCCAGGCCCCAGGCCCAAGCCCTTATATGCAACCCATTTTCACTGCCTCTTCCCCCAACTCCAGAACAGCCTTCCCGGGGCCACTTTCCTGTGTCCCAGGACTCCTTGTATCAGGGCCGCCAGCTCATGTAGAGGCCCCATTAGTCAGCTGCTGCTCTGTCCACAACATTGCCCCCCTTTAGCCGGCAGGCCAGCCAATGGTCCCTCCTTGAGCCCCTAGGTGTGACTGTCCCTGCTCTGCCTGCAACTCCTTTTTATAGCAGGTCCTGGGCACTGATTGGTTATCCTGCAGCCCCTCCCCATTGGCTGCTTCTCACCCAGGGCCCTCTTAACCCCTTCTTAGCCAGTACTGGGCAGACACCTCATCAGGACCCTTCTTGTCTACTTTCCTGTCTCCAGCAGTGACCATCCTCTTTTTCCAGAGCTAAGAGGATGAGTCTCTACTGCCACAGCTAAAGGCTTCTGTCTCAGAGCAGGCAGAGGCACAACTTTATCCTCTGTGGATCTGACACACGGGTGAGGAATGTAGCTGGATGAGGTGTGCAAATGCGCTTGCAAGGATGGCTGCAGAAAGGAAGGAGCAGTGTGCATTCCCACCCCACCACCAATGGCCAGAAAGAGAGGCTGGAGGTATGGTCATACCCTCAGCCCTGACTTTACCCAGTCTGTAGGGAGAAGTGCTGAGCTGAATTTCTGCTTGGCTCCTCTATGGGTCCCCCAGGGTGGCCAGATTGTATTCAGTTCTACACCGGTTCTTACACTAAACTCATCACAGTCACATGGATGCTGATCCCTTTACCCTCTGGTGCCTCTTTGTAATTCAGGGCAGGGTTCTGCTTTAGTCTCTTGATTCTCAGACCCTGACCATCCTGGGGTACTTGAGCACCCTCCGGGAGTGCCCGAAGTCCTAAGTGAGACAGACAATGCATGACTAGGGTTACCAGTTGTCAGGCAAAAGGAGGACATGTCTTCCTTTCTTCCTTCATGTCCTCTGTCTGGCAGGCATTTGTCTGGCTTTTTACTTATAGGGGTTAAAGCACACTGGAATGGTGCGGAACACCTTATTTTATGGGGAAAGCATCCCAGGGCCCCCTAAAAACAGAAGAATATTACATCAATACTACATTTTGTCCATGTGTCCTCCAATGTTCCCTCTAATTACTCATAGACTGTGTGCGCAAAAACATTTCTTTGTGTGCGCAAAAACATTTCTTTGTGAGCACCAATATTAGCACTATTGAATTTTTTTGTGCACGCTTTATTTTTTTGTGTGCACAGGTTTCATGACCTGTGTGCGCACGCACAGCTTAGAGGGAACAGTGCCTCGAATGGCCTCCTTCTCGTACTTCGCTGTCCTCCCTTCCAGAGTTTGGTATCTGGTAGCCCTATGCATGACAGAGAAAGCTGAGGAAGAGAGTGGGGCTCGCAGCTCTGGAATTGCTTTGCCAGGACTGGTCCTCCTAAGCGGGCGGGGTGGGGGAACTGAAGGAGCCAGGCAGACGGTGGGGAGACAGAAAGTGTGATAGAGAGCAGCTTAAAAAAACAAATTCAATCTAGTTATCCCCTCCCCCTGCTGCCTGGCCCAGCAACCAGCCTCACCATGAGATGGTACAGAAGTTGCTTCCCAGGGGATTTCATTTTCCTGCTACATGCACTTTGGGGAATAAAATTGCTGTCTGGAAAAAAAATGTTCCCCTGCGAATGGCATTTCTGAGGCTGTTTGCCTGCTGGTATGTTCAGCACACAAACCACCTCAGCTCTGAATGCAAACAAGAAGCTCTACAAAGATGTGTCTGATTCTCCCCCATGGGGTGGTTCAAATAAATCCTGGAGAGTGAGCTGGGCTGCTGTAATTTGGCAAGTTTGTGTTAACCAGCGAACTCGCAGTGAGCCCCTGTTGAACTTGCCCTTCTGTGTTCACCAGCACCCCTCTACCAAGCCAGGAGACCTGAGTCTTCCCCATAGCACTCTGCTCAGAGCAGGCTTCAACCCCCAGCCGGCCTCGCCACACCGCTATCTTTCGACCAGCCAGCAAACAGATCATCTGGGCCTCCTCCCAAGGAGCCCAAGGATGAGTGCCAGCCAACAGACCGGAGCCACTCCTGAGCTATGCCTTGCTCCTTAATGCTGATAGCTTCTGTATCTGTCATTCTTTATATTGCAGGCACACCTAAAAGGTCCATCCCAGATCAGCCCATGTGCAAGGTGCTGTACATGCCTAGTAAGAGACAAAGGCTGCAGCACGGCACTCCCTGGCTAAACACAGACAAAAAGAAGAAGCATGCTTTTCCCTTTACATACAGGGAAACAAGGGCACAGAGCAATGATGTGACTTACCCCTGGTCACACAATGTCTGCTGCAGAGCCAGGAATTGTACCCAGGTCTCAAGCCCAGTGTGTCACCCACTAGTCCATCCTTTCTCCCCTAGAGCTAACAACTTTTCATCTTACCCTGACACAAATGCATTGAGAACAGTTCTGTTATGACTCAACTCTAAGACACCAGCCTGAGATCCAGAGCTGCCAAAGGTTCTTGCATATGAGCCCAGTGACAGAGTCAGCCCTCTGCATTTCTGCTGGACATCATTCATGTCCTTGGCTGCTCAGCAAAGTCAAAAGACCTTGAGTACCGTGATGCAGATCCATAAGCCTGGCAGGCAAGCCAGCTTTTTGAGCCCAGTGCAGAAGCGCCTTTGGGTGCTACAAAGACAGTAGGTGACAAGGCTGACCACATTGACTGAGTGAGCCAACCAGCTAGGAGGCCTGCCAGTGGGCCAACCGGTGTCTTACGCTGGAATGCTGTAGAGATAAATGGGTGTAGTGTAGCCACAGCTGTGAAGACCCCCAGGATATTAGAAAGATAAGACGGGGAGGTGCTACCGCTTACTGAACCAACTTTTGTCCAATAAAAGGCACCGAGAGAAGTCAGTCCCATAAAAGAGATTTCTTTACCCGCCTTGGAGAGAAGAAACCACACTCCTCCGATCAGAAGTTTGAGCTGCATCTGCATGACAGTAAAAGCCCCACAGCACAGACCCACGAGCCCATCCAGGTTCTTGAGTCTTGGGCTAGAGGGTAGTCTTAGGTCACTTTCGAACCAGAGGTGTCATGTACTTTTATCAGCCTCCAGCCTGAACCTGTGAACCTAAGTCAACTGATCAGGGCCAGCCATAGTTCTTTAACTGCAGCATAGACATGCTGCAGAGCTCAGGACCCCGGAGTAACCATAAAACCATTCCTTTCTTTCCTTTCCATTTTAAAGAGGTGTCAGACTGCTGGATTCCCCACAGGGGAAGAGGAATAAAATGTTCCAGATCAATTTCCATTGACTTTTGTTGAAATGATTAATATGGGAAACCACCAAAAACACTAAAGTAACCAAACATTCCTTATTAGAGCCAAAAGCCAAATGCTAATTGCACACTGACTTTAAACATGCCTAAAGAGCCTGAAGAATAAACGATTTACTGTGTCCAAGCAGTAACAAAAGTTTGGTACGCATTTGATTGAGCTACTTAGGAACAGGCTAACCCCAAAGGTGCTTGGACCCATGTTGGCTGGCTCCAGCGTGGTGAAGCAGGTGTTAGCAATGAGCCCTTTACTAGTTAACTTCTTTATATCAGACAAGGGGTGTCATTGTCAATCACTGATTTCAGCTAAAGCCTCTTGAAAACAGTTCTTATATCCAGTCTTAATCCAGTGCTGCATCAACCGGCTCTCTTCCTCCCCAAGGCCTTTCCTCTCTCTCTCTCTCTTCCTTCCTTCTTGCTGCCCAACAGTTTTCCCATTGCATTTCCCGGGCTCACATAGGCTCACGGGTGTGTGGGTTGGGAAGGGCCACATGGGTTCATTTTAAGACAGATTCTCTTTCTCACCCTTCTTGGGCACCATCACAGGCCTGCTATTCAGAAACTTGCCGTTAGCACTCTAGTTATTCTTCACCATCAGACACGCTCCCTGTTTCATCCCTTCTGCCCCTAAACATCATTAGTTTCAAGGCCAGGACCTTTCTTTACAACACTCCCACATTCATTAACCAAACTTAAGCTAACTCTAGCTCTTTAATTTCCTAGTTGCCCTACAACTTTCCCCATAATTGACAGGGGTGCACACGGGCAGCCTGGACCCCAAGGCTCCTCTTCAATCCCAGATTTGATGGTTATGTCCACACTGTAGCGGAGAGCCTCCTGGTGCTATTGGACAGAGGGGCTGCAGACCAGCGTGGGCACTGGGGCTGTGTGAGCAGCAGCCTGGGCTGTCCATGTGAGCTCAGATCCAGGGCACTGGTGCACCTGTATATGGGCAGGCAGCCAGCCTGCGTGGCAACATCCATGCTCCCATTAGCTCCAGCAGAAATTGCACTGGTGTCGGCACCAGCTGGTCACGACCAGCCACAGAGTCACCATACCCTTAGGAGGATCCTAAATCAACTCCCACGCTAAGCTATGGCCTGCCCGTGAGATTTCAGCTCCTTCCACGCTAAAACGTCCATGCAGCTCAGCCAGCTCTCAGTTCTGGGGGCATTTCCACAGGCTGACAGCTGGAACCCTCCCCGGACCTGATCAGACTCCTCCCTCACTGCATAAGTCTCTTGCATGCCAGGTGCTAGCCTCAGCCCAGGGCCTGGCTTCTTCCACTTGCTCTCTGGCTACCAATCATCACTGATGCCCAGAGCAACACATGGGGCAACACCTGCTTCCTCCCAGTCTGATCCTCCTGCGAGACCAGCCCTGCAACTTCAGCACAGCCACAGAAGCAAGCATTGCTATTACTGGAAAGACCTGCCAGCCTCGACGTGCTAGGCACTGTCCAGACACAGCGAGAGACAGACCAGTGCATGGGAAGGGGTGGGAGGCCCAGCAAGGAGAAGGCGGTGACTTGCCAAGATCACTGAGCAGCACAGCGCCAAAGTAAGACACAGGTTTTCCAGTGGCCAGACCAGATCCTACCCACAAGACTGCAGAGCAGCAGTTTCACATTATTTCCCCAGACACAATCTGAAGGTGCAGCATGTTATCTTCCTCCACCAAGACAGACCCGACGAAACCCTCCGTCTGCCCCCAACGCTGAAGTCTAGCCGTGAGCTCCTCAGTGTTCCCAGCAGCTGGCATCATAGAATCGTAGAACCATAGGGTTGGCAGGGACCCCACGAGGTCATCTAGTCCAACCCCCTGCCAAAAAAAGCAGGACCACTCCCATTAGATCATCCCAGTCAGTGTTTTGTCCAGCTGGGACTTGAACACCTCCAGAGATGGAGATTCCACCACCTCCCTAGGCAGCTTATTCCAATGCTTCACCACTCGCCTAGTAAGGAAGTTTTTCCTAATATCCAGCCTGGACCGCCCCAGCTGTAACTTGAAACCATTGCTCCTCGTTCTGCCCTCTGTTACTACTGAGAACAGCCGAGCTCCATCCTCCTTGGAGCATCCCTTCAGGTAGTTGAAGGTTGCTATCAAATCCCCCCTCAGTCTTCTCTTCTGCAGGCTAAATAAGCTTAGTTCCTTCAGTCTTTCTTCATAGGTCTTGAGCTCCAGCCCCTTGATTATTTTTGTTGCCCTCCACTGGACTCTATCTAATTTGTCCATGTCCTTTTTGCGTCCTTCCAGTCTCTACAAATCCTTAGCCCACAACAAAGCTGAGGGCAACTTGTGGCTGATGCCTGAAATCGCACCACAGGCTCTAATTTTACTATGTCAGTTTTGGTTCATGTTTCCTCTGTGTTAATGACAGGTCATAGTGTGGTGCATGGAGTGCTTCTGGCACCCTGGCATATGTCAGCATCGTGTGCTCCATCCTTGAGATGTCAGTAGGGGCATGGACTTCTCGAGTTCTTCAGGAATGTCCTTTGCGGTGGGCTGCTTGGGCAGGTTATCTGTTCAACACAAGCGTGCATATTTCAGATTTGTTTCCAACTGTACTGAGTGGAATCATAGAATCATAGAATCATAGGGTTGGAAGGGACCCCACGAGGTCATCTAGTCCAACCCCCTGCCAAAAAAAGCAGGACCACTCCCATTAGATCATCCCAGTCAGGGTTTTGTCCAGCTGGGCCTTAAACACCTCCAAAGACGGGGATTCCACCACCTCTCTAGGCAGCTTATTCCAATCCTTCATCACTCGCCTAGTAAGGAAGTTTTTCCTAATATCCAGCCTGGACCGCCCCAGCTGTAACTTGAAACCATTGCTCCTCGTTCTGTCTTCTGTTACTACCGAGAACAGTCGAGCTCCATCCTCCTTGGAGCAACCCTTCAAGTAGTTGAAGGTTGCTATCAAATCCCCCCTCAGTCTTCTCTTCTGCAGGCTAAATAAGCCTAGTTCCTTCAGTCTTTCTTCATAGGGCTTGTGCTCCAGCCCTTTGATCATTTTTGTTGCCCTCCTCTGGACTCTCTCTAATTTGTCCATGTCCTTTTTGTGGTGGGGAGCCCAAAACTGGGCACAGTATTCCAGATGTGGCCTCACTAGTGCAGAATAGAGGGGAACGATCACATCCCTCGATTTGCTGGCAACACTTCTCCTGATGCAGCCCAGTATGCCATTGGCCTTTTCGGCAGCAAGAGCACACTGCTGACTCATATCCAGCTTCCCATCCACCACGACTCCCAGGTCCTTTTCTCCAGTGCTGCTACTTAGCTGATAACTCCCCAGCCTGTAGTAGTGCATGGAGTTTTTCTGTCCCAAGTGCAGGATTTTGCACTTGTCCTTGTTGAACCTCATGAGATTTCTATTGGCCCACTGCTCCAATTTGTCTAGGTCTCCCTGAATCCTGTCCCTGCCCTCCAGGGTGTCTACCGTTCCCTTCAGTTTGGTATCATCTGCAAACTTAGTAAGTGTGCATCTATCCCATCATCCAGATCATTAATGAAGATGTTGTCCTTAAGCTCCTCCAGGCAGGGCCCATCTCCTTGTTCTGTGTTTGTACAGCACCTAGCACAATGGTAGAGAGGGCAAAGGCACCTAAGTGCTGTGGTAATACAAACAATAAATAATAATAATAGTAATAATACGACAAATGGATTCATTGTGTGACTACTACACCAAGCAAGCTTAATTTTGCTTTTAACATACCATGGGATTTTACATCACTAGCTGCCTGGCACTCAGTTGAAGGATCAGTTTTGAGCCTTTACCTTTGTCTGTTCCCCAAGTCTGGAGTTGAGCTGTTGTAGCCGTGTTAAGGGATCCAGTAGAGAACTCACTTTTCATATTCTCGTCATTGTGGCTTTTTCCTCCAGCAGTACACTCAGGAACGTATCTTGCTTCTGTATTTATTTGCAAGTCAGGAAGGAGAGACCACATGCAAAAATGATTGCTTTTATTGCAAGCGCAACTGTGCACTGCTCTGAATTGTGTTGCATTTGCCTCCACATTTACTGCCCACACGTGGGGCCTTGCTGACTGTGTACCATGATGTGGATTCCTAATTAAATGCACTTCCTTTTGGCTGCTCTTTGCTGTAGTTTTCACCAGCCCTGCAAATATGCAATGTCCATTCCAATGTCAAGTTTGATTTCTGGAGTAACCTTGCTCTGACTTGAGTATCAGTTTCATCACAGATAATGCAGTCTCTGACTGGTCCAGCTATTACAGCTTGTCTTCTTCAAATTCACAGGACTTGGCATTTGTACACACCACTGAGGCACAGTTCAGTTGCCTCACCTGGCACCTTTTACTGTGGAGGAAAATGTGCCTTTCCCAGCAGACTTCCTTGCGAACAGCGCAGCATGTCACAGATTTTCAAATTACTTCATCTCCCTCATGTGTAGCAAACCCAGCTGGGCTGTCCACAGGAAAAGGAACCTGGGAGGCCTCGGTCTAAGAGCAGAAGCATCTGTCAGTTGACTTAGGCGACCACAGCTAGGTCTACACTACAGCCTTATATTGGCATAACAACATTGCTTGGGGGGGGGGGTGACAAATCCCACACACCAGAGTGACATGAGTATATCACCCTAAGCCTGGTGTAGACACGCTGAGTCCACAAAAGAGCTTCTCCTGTTGATACACCCACTCCTCTCATCAGCACAGTACAGTCTTCACTTGAGCACCAAGCTTCACTTGAGCACTTGGCTAGTAGCTTCCAGCCGGTGGACTCAAATGTCTTTCCTGGTCCAGCCACTAGAGGGATACAACCCCCAACCTGTGTTCACATACGTTTGCTTGTCGATTAGGGTTTCAGCAGTAATTATGGTTGTACTGTAGCTCCTGTAGCCTAGAGAAGCGATACTGGTTTATATTAAATAAATAGAAATGTGCCAAAATGTAAGTAGAGAGTCTGGAGTCTAAATAATAAAGGGGTAGGAGGAACTGTGGAGGAAGTGAAGTGAGACAGCTCAGGGGCAAGTGAGACATACATTAGAAGCCAGCCCAGCTCATGCTGTAACCATGTTTGGTCTAATGCAGGGGTCTCAAACTTAAATCACCACAAGGGCCGCACGAGGACTAGTAGAGGGCCTCATGAGAACTAGAACATTAGCCTGAGGGCCACACCACTGAAACCTTTTCATACCACAATAGTGCAAATACTGGTAACAATAGTGTCATTGCGGGCTGCAGGAAATAGCTTTAGGGGGCTGCATGCGGCCCACGGGCAGCGTGTTTGAGACCCCTGGTCTAATGAGAGTTTCAGGTGCCGTGTGAATATCTTTGGAAGAATACTATCTGGAGTAATAGCAGTGAATGGATATTTACACAGCTGTTAATTAAAGAGGATGTTAATAGCCAGTGAGGGAATATTTTAATAATACAACTATTTTAAATACAATAGCAGGACTACAGCTCTGGTAAAAGGCAGGGTTAATGTTAATTAATTACAGCATTATTATGCCTGATTATAAAAAAAAGTAGCATGCTAAGTTTAGCTCTGTGTGCTCCAGTAACACAATGGGAAAGCCTATAGCTCCAGTCTTCTCACCCAGCATCTGCTCACCCTATTGCGCCATTTCATTGGAAAATGCGAGGTGCTGCACAGCCAGGACACAGAGGTGATCCCTGCTACCAAGGGCCTTATAGTCTAAGTAGTAGACCAGCGACAACAGGTGGCTCCAGGTGGACAGCAGTGAGTCAATACTGATCACTTGACAGGCAGCAGTCTTCACACCAAACAGCTTCACCAATGCCAAGAGGTTTGCAGAGGCCACACCAAAGGAAAATCTGAAGGATAACTAGGTAGCTAGCTCTGTGGATGTTTGGGGACTCCCTCCATAGCTCCAGGGATGGCAGCATAGGAGAAAGCATGTAGGGGCTCGTTTGGAAATGAAGCAAGAGCAGGCATCACTGGAGCGTAAAGGCAGGAAATGACATCCCACCAGTGGCTGCAAGTTACATATACGTTGGGAACAGGCTGCAAAGAGCCCTGAAAAGTGAAGACAAGCAGCTTGTGTTTGATGCTGCAGAGAAGAGGAAGGCAGTGGAGGGCTGCAAGGGGGAGGGTGATATAATCAAACCAACAGGCTAGGCAAAGAACCAGCACTCTGACTGGCTAGAAACAGGGCAGCCTGCATTCAGCAAGGCCAGGGACAAGGCTGGGACAGTCACGGACACAGGAGTAGCTGAGACATAGAGGGGACAGGGTTTGGTGCGTTCTGTGAAGACTAGTTCAAGAAAATGATGCTCTTCCTTGGGATCCACCCGTTAGTTTTCTACCATTGTCTGTCTTCTAGCCAGCCCAAGAGCTTCTCCAAATTCTCTCTCACCTTTTAGTCTCCCTTGAGCAACTTGCGAAGCCTTTCCTCAAACAGAATCTGCTGTTTGCTAATTTAACTAATTAGATTTAATGACTAATTTTTCATATTACTGCCATCCTCACGTTATACATGTCATGGGAATATACTTTAATTACAGTAGAATATCAATCAATGCATAAATTAAAATATTCCAATTTTATTACAAGCCTGATTTCCATATTCATGTAGCTAAGTTGTATGCATGGAAATTGAACCGCACACTGAAGCTATACTGTGAATGATGTACAGCACGCCTGCAGGCCATATCACAGGCGGGGCATGTGGGGAAGTGCCCAGCTTGCAAAGCCGCAAGGGGTGAAGAAATGACAGAAGAAAATGGAAGGGGGTGGAGATGCTATGCCACCATTGATAGTGGGGGGTGGGGCACAGTTTAAAGGCTGGAGGGGCTTGTGACCACCCCACAGCATTTTCAGCATGTGGGGTGTGGGCAGTGAAACATTTGGGGGGACAAGCAGTGTTGGTAGCAGGCTCAAGCCGTGGGGCCAACTCCTTGGGTGGGGAGGGAGCACAGGCTCCACCTCGACTCACCTCACATGGCCACCCAGCCTGTACAGGTGGGGGGGGTGCAACAAAAAAATCTGGGGAAGGGCACATGACCCTACGTGCCCTGCACCCACATCTCTGCTGGTAGGTAGCACAAATACATTTGTTCCCCCGGGTGCTAAAACACCCAGCGATAGCTCTGTGCACCTGCTGAATTAGGACCCGGGCTCTGGAGTGCCTGAAGCCACCCTGGCTGCTGTGTCTTGCACTCACGAGACCTGATCTGAGCCACCAGACGCAATGGGAGGGACTCCCAGTGAAGTCAGCTCAGGCTCACCCCCTGGCCTCCCCTTGGAGGGGGGAAGAGAGCTCCAAGCCTTGCCCTGCACACCCGGGCAGAGCCGCCATCACCTGCTCTCTTCAGCAGCCTCTTGCCAAGGGAAAGCCCCTATTCACCCAGTGCAAAGCTGACAGCCGCAGGCAGGCCAGATTTTCATCCTGCAGTCTGTGCCGAGGCAATTCCACCCCCCCCCCCCCGAGCACTGCTCTTTGATGACAGGGTCTGCATCTGACCAGGACTCGCCCCATTGTGGGGGCCTGTTCTCCAGCCACAGGGAAGGGTCAGAGGTCTATAGAAGAGGTGCAGGAGCATTTCTGAACAGGCTTGATTCCCCGTGGAAACACCTGCCTGCTATTTCTTCTAGAAATGGCCAGCTTGCACCAGAGTGTACCCCTGCATTGACCCAGGAGTGATGCCTGTGCGCATGACAGTGGCCTCAGGCCCTGCTTCTGGCCGTTGCAGGGACACACTTGTAGCTTCTGCACTCAGCTATGGCATGAAACAGCCTAGCCCTGATTGGAGACCTTTTCCCTGTGACTGCACCGTGAGAGCACGAAGCCAGGTCAGAGGACCAGAGTTTGGCTTTCAATGTACTGATGAAGAGTTGCAATGTAACGCTTGACTTCTGACTTGATTAACTTTGAAGCCATTAAAAGACAAAGGAACTGCATTTGTGGGGCGAAACACCAGAAAATTAGAGTTGTTTGGAAAAATACCTGAATTAAAAGAAGAGTGTAATTTTGTACAGGTGTCTGAAAGCTGCAGCAATTTGGCTCAAGCTCTGTTTCAACATGCGGTTTTTACCCTCAACAGTCCCAGGGTGTTTTGGCACCTGAAAAGCTGTGGCTCAGCATGAGCAGCTCATACCCCCAAATCCCCAGTGGTTTGGTGCTTGTTCTAGACACGTACCTGTCAAGCAGGATGCTGAGAAGAAGCCCATTAACTGGATCCATTTTACAGCTGGTTGCTGAAACTTACAACTACATGGCATCACTAACAGCCACATCCCGCAACTGAGTCTGAAAGAGCAAGAGCATGCGGGAAATCAGCTGCCCGGGCCAGTTCTGTGGATAACAAGAATAGCTAGAATTACAAGGGTTAATGCTAACAAAGAGCTTTTAGCAGGCATATAAAGTTCTGTGGTCCTGGGATTAGGCCAGTGCCTAATGTTCTGGAGCTAGGGTAGCACTCCACAAGCCCAGGTTCAAATACCAGCTCCCCCAGACTGCCTGGGTGACCTATGGTAAGTCACTTACATCAAGGTTTTCAAGAACATCTCAGTCTTTCTGCAACCAATATGAGCGGTCTTGGAAGGCCCCAGTTCCAGTGGCTGAGTGCTCGGTGCTTTCTGAAATCTCAGACATCCTTCAGGTGACCTGAGCTGGGAACCCAAACGCAGAGGCTCCAGAAATCACTGGTTGCTTTTGAAAGTTTTGGCCTTAATTTGCATCTCAGTTGCCCATCTGTACAATGGGAGCAATAGTCTCACAAGGTTGTTGTGAGCATAGGCACGGTGGGGGGGTTACAATGTGTTCAGGTATGATTGTCATGGAGGCCAGGTTAGTAATTGATGGATGGGGGGGGTGGAGGAGGACAGATCACCACATGTCTGCCAACGGAGGCACTTCTCACTCCTTCCCTGAAGCAGTGGCTCTCAAACTTTTTAAATGGCAACCCCCATGGAGGTTTATGTAACACATGCCCCCCCAAGTGGTGGGGTGGGAAGCAGGGATGGGCAGCAGAGGCAACAGGGTTGCCAACCTTGTCTTTCGGTTAAAAAGTAAAAAAATTGCAGCACTGTGCATGTGAGGAAGAATTACTGTGGTTCAGCAGCTTCACTATCTATGCCAGCGGTAGGGCAGACTTGAGCAGCACAGGGAACAGGGCAGGCAGCCAGCAGCTGGGGTTGGCCAGCGGGTGAACAGGGTCTGGAGAACTCGGGCAGACTCGGGGTCAGGTGCCAGGTAGCTGGAGAGAGTGTGGGGAGCCGGTGGAGCTGTCTGTGGGGCATGAACTGGGAGACATGCTCCCAGGGTCACTCCTGGGTGGCGTAAGGCTTAGCAGAGGGGCTGGTCCCAGGTCCAAACTGGGAAGGGTGAGCCCAGCATGGCACTGCAGAGTTTGAATCCCACGCCCTGTGGGCTGGTGGCAGAAAGGGGATCAGGCCGCACAGCGTGGCTGGGTGGTGGGTGTCAAAGGAGGCGGTGCAATGGCAGGCAATACAGGCAGCCTGGAAGCACTTACAGCTGGCACCCCCCAGGATCCATCTCGCAACCCTCATGTTGAGAAACTTTCCTCCGAAGAATCTGGTGTTGGCAACTGTTGGAGCCAGGAATCAGACTGGATAGAAAGTCCTCCAGTCTGGAAAGCTGCGTGTTCCTATGCTTTATCTGATGGGGTCTCAGAATAAAAGGACAGAAATAAACATCTTAATAGAACAGACCTGACATGGAGAGGAAGGGTGACCTTTGGCAAAGGAGCGGGCCTGCTGCCTAAATGCTAATTAAGTTGCTAAGTCCCAAATACCTTTACAGATCTGAGCCACAGTGCTTCCCATGAAACTATGACCCACGGACATGCTCACAATAGTGCGGGGCTGGGGGCCTCCATAAGGAAGATCTGGGCACAGAGGTACGGCCTAATCAAGGGTCAGACAGACAGACACACACACCTGACACCTGCCCAGGTTTTCCTTCCGAGAGAAAGAAGCAGAGCCATTTTTTTCTTCCCTACCAACATGCCTGGTCCCCCAGCAAGAAGCTACTGAGGGACGTTGACAACTCCATCTCCAGCCACTGCCCCTGGTATCTTGGGAGGCAGACACTGCATTGTTCCCACGCATTATCTTCAGCTGCAGACTGTGCTCACATCGAGCCAGGCGTACAGAGACAAAGAACTTGCTAAGCTTTGAATAAAGAGAAGATCATTTTGCCTAATTTGCGTCTTTCAAGCTGCCGTGCGGTGCTATCCCTGAGCAGCAGCAAAACGGCCCTGTAGGGCTAGACTGCACAGCTTTTTCTCAGCCACAAATGCCTCCTCTGACAAGTACCCCCGCTGATTCACTGGTGTCAGCGAACACTTGCCAGCATGAGGGAGGGCGGCACAATCTAGTTGTTGAAGAACACTTAAGGAGCTGCAAGAGAGCATCATAGCTGGACCAACACCAGCTACAACAGTGACATGAATTGCAGTTCATTGAGCCCAGAGATCTAGGTCAACAGTTGTGCAGCAATTATGCTAAATGCTTCCACAGTAGCGTGTCTGGCTGGTAAGTCTTGCCCACATGCTCAAGGTTCAACTGATCACCGTATTTGGGGTCGGGAAGCAATTTCTCCCAGGGCAGATTCGCAAAGGCTCTGGGATTTTTTTCACCTTCCTCTTCTGGACGGGGCATGGCTCAATTGCTGGTGGATTCTCTGTACCGTAAAGCCTTTAAATCATGATTTGATGACTTTAATAACTCAGTCGTAACTTAGAGGTTTATTGCTGGAGTGGGTGGGTGAGGTTTTGAGGCATGCATTGTGCAGGAGGTCAGAATAGATGATCACATTGGTCCCTTCCATCCTTAGAGTCTATGAGTCTATGACTGATTTACACACTTTCAGCTGCTCAGCTGTGAACAGACGTTCTCTGCAGACCCCTGACTGCAAAAGATGAGACTAGGCTCATGTTAGGGCCTACCACCTTCCACATCTTCTTTATTCAGATCAGGAAAAATAAAGGCATGACAGGCTGCTCCCTAGCTCTGGTCTTGTATGCCGCCGTGACCCCAGTCTTGGACCCGACTCGCCACACTTTGCCAGGTACCACGCACTCCTGAATCAGTCCACACCAGCCTCTTGTGTGAGATCGGTGCCAGACAGCGAGTGCATGCTCTGGCCGTTCAGGCAATGGTCCCCTAGAGCAGTGGCTTTCAAACATAGGATCAGGACCCACTACTGGGTCACAGATCCTCAGCCACTGGGTCGAGGCTGCCACCACCAAAAGACTGGAACGTGTTGCTCAGAGATGTAATTGCAGGGTCGTGGGCATACGTGATTTTTTTCAACTGGGTCCCAAGAAAAAAAAATGTTTGAAAACCACTGCCTAGTGAGTACCCCTCAGCCCCAGATACCATGGTAGAAACTTCAGTCTTACAGGTACTGGGATTCTTCTCCAGTCACCACATACTCATGTCTGTCCTTTTAACAAGAAATGGATTGTGCCCAGCCTCCCACCCTCATACCCTCTAAAGTCCACATAGTTTTAGATAAAAGGAATACTAGTTTATTGATCAGTATATGATTTTAAGTGAGTATATAGCAAATCAATGCACAATCATTTAATAGGTGTCAGGAGTTACCACAAGAAAATAAAACATGCATACTACACTATAACACTACTAGAAATACACTCATCTCATCCCTCAAGCCCGGCTCTGATAGTTTGCAGCTGTCTCTGCCTCTCCCAAGGCAGGGTTCAATTCTTCTTGCAGATGTTTCAAGATAGAGTTTTCCAGGGGAAAAGCCCCAAGCCATTCAAAGTGTCCCTCTTTGTTTGAAGGCTCCACCTGACCCCTCATTCCTGGGACAAGGTGCTCCTTTTGTTATGTACCTCTCCAGCCTCTGCTCCCAGCTTTGGCTGAGTTCTGTCACCTGCCCCTCAAGCCATGCAAAATATCCTACACATCTGTACACATACATGATGCTGCAGAAAACATGAGACTATAGCAATCTTGCAGAATAGGTTATCAGCATTCATTAAGGAATCTTGCATGGCATATTGGGTATCAAACTATACAATTGCACTGCAAAAGTGAACAGAAAAATCATATAGATCATAGCTCAGGGGAGCACAGACGTGCATCCCATGACAAAAGGCTATGTTAAAGAATAAGTTGGGATACTCTACATGTACTGGGCTGTAATACTAAAGGTGGAAAATTGCTGAATGATAAAAACATAGGCTATGTTTTGTCCATTCAGAGTTAATAGTACATGAGCTCTCCACTTCTCCCACCATGCTGCCCTGACAATTGATGGGGCCTGCGCACCTTCATTAACGAATGGAGCCTGCTGGTAGTCGAACTGCTCTGGCTGAATGCCCTGCTGCTTTGAGCTCCCAAAGACCAGCGCCAACCTCACCTGCTTCCTCCTCTCCATCACTCTAAGCCCTGTTGGGCTTTTTATCAGCTCAGTCAGCCGACTGTCCCTTTGCTCATCCCATCCCAGATAAAAGCTGTGGAAAAGGGCCAGCAAGGCAGATTTAACTCAGGACCAATGCTATAATCCCTTCCTGGAGAAACTTTGTGGGACTCCTTCGTTACGGAAAACATACACTATAAAATGGCCATAAGGTCAACACTGGGGAAAGGGTGCAGCAAGGCCTGTTCATGAAGTCCTACCACAACGGCTAAGAGAATTAGGGAGTTAAAGGTGTGCCAAAAGCCCCATGGGGCTGGCCCTAGAAACTCCAACACAGGCCTTCAAAGTAAAGCAAACTTGAAAGTGCAGGCTTCCAATGGCAGTTGTGACACAGAGGGACAATCTCCAGTGTTTCCGCCATTGCTATCCTGCTATCTGAATGCCCCTCTGAAGGAAGGGTTGATGGTCACGAGCCAGACATGAGCCATTATCTCTTGGCCATAAACATCTTCAAATCATTGCACTTGTTCTTAGCCTCACTGATGGTGCTGTGGAGTCAGCCAATTTGCATCACTCACAGGCATAAAGTCTTTCATTCAAAATTGGGTGCCTAAGAGAGGCTCCTAAATGCCCACTGACAATTCAAAGTTTGAGCTGATTTCTCAAGAAGTGCTGAGTACCATCAAGTGACTGTGGGTTTCAGCATGAACTCAGAAGATTGAGCATTTTAGGCACCTGCTTGTAAAGCCTTATCACTGGCTTTGCATTGCAGGGTCCCAGGGTTGGCAGCTAATTCCACCATGAGGGTGCTAGGTAAATGAAGCCATCACATTCATCCCAGCTGCCCTGCTTTTAAATCCACCTGACACGATGGCTGGATCACACACGATTTTTCATGGGTCAAAAATCTGGTGTTCAAGTGACTAAATTTCTGGCTCTAGTATTCGGATTTGAGCCATGAGTCACTGGATGTTGAGAAAATTTAGTACCGACCACTGCACAGGATTAGACCTTCCAGGCTAGATTTCCATGCACTCGGGATGTACAATTAGGGCTGCAGCGTCAAAAGAGTGCCGTTCCCTTTTAGGCACCTAAATAAGGGCTAAATGTTCAAAAGCGCTCTGCACTGCATGTACATTGAGTCTGCTGAGCCACTAGGAAATGAAGCCCTTGGTAACAGGGAAGTTTATTTTGTTCAGTGTTATTAAATCTGCATAATAATGGGAAGATTGCTCTTCATTATTGTATATTATGCTATTCTTGTACATTGATGACAATGGCCATTGAACAATGCCAAATTAATGAGTATATTGAACCAAACGGCAGCTATATCCAGAATGTATAACTAGATCCTGCTTTGACTGTTCCATTTTTTTCAATGAGCGTGGGAGTGGCATGTGCATTCACAACGTATAATAGAGCAAATACTGAAGAGCTGCTTGTTTGCAACCCCTGGAAAATTTAGGAAATTGGATTAAGAAGGAAGCTACCTCTATTGTTCATGCAGTTTAAAGTGATGCCATCAACTTAAGTCCTGGTAAATTTGAAATACACAAATACAGGCAGTACCTTAATATTTAGTCCACACTGACTGTTCTGGAACTTCATTTTCTTTTCACTGTTCACAACTTTACCTTGTGTTTTTAATTGTTGTTTCTCTGCATTAGTGTTTTGTGAATCACATCTGCAAAAGAGCAGGCAGGCACTGAAAAAAATCTGCACAGAGCCTGGAAACAAACACAGTTGGGTAATGACCTTTTCATCATATGAAAAAATTCAGCCAAATTAATTTTGGTTTTTGGTCGAAATTTTTTCATTGAAAGTTTTCAGCTTTTCTTCAGAGAAATTGAATACTGAATGTTTATTTTGCCAGCTCTCATAAGCTGCACAGTAGTTGGCCTTTTTCTTAAAGCCCCAAGTTAGCTTTCATCCAGCAGTTAAAGCATAATTTGACTGGCCCCAGAACCCTCCTAATCTCTGGGCCCCCTCCCTGTATTGTCCAGGCCCCCTTCAAGCATGTGCGAGCCCAGGCACAGGCAGGCATTTGCAACCACTTCTTAGTACCATACGCATTGGTTATCCTTCTATAAAAATATGGTTATCTCTGCATAAAAATATTGGCCCTGATCCTTGCTTCACATGCTGCCTCCTCCATCTCTCTGCACCTCCCTGACCTCCATCCTGGCCTCACACTCTGTCTCCGTCACCCCCTACCACCATCCCAGCCTCACACACTGCCCCCTCCACCCCCCTAGATCATACTTCGTCCTGGCATGAATGCAGAGGACTGGGCTCAGTGACCTCTCACTGTCCCTGGCCAGGCCACTCCCACCCTGAGCATGCATCAGATCATGTTCAAGGCGGGAGATTTGAAAACTCACTCAGCCTGGCTGCAGCTCCCGGGCCAGGGCAGGGCAGAATGCGCGTTCCCCCTAATTTTTCTATTTTTCAGAGCCCCAGAACTCTGGCCCTCTTAAATTTGTGGGCCCCAGAACTGAAGTGGTGACATGAACACAAACGTCTCTTGAAGGTTTCCAAGGTACTGTTATGTGATTGTGGCATGAAACCAGAACGAATAGCTTCAGTCCCATTAACTATTATGTAAGAAGAATGGTCCAGCGGCTAGAATGCTAGTTTAGGAATTAGGGGACCTCAGTTCACTTCCCTGCTCCACCATAGTCTTCCTGGTAAGTCTTTGCCCAACCTTGCAGGGCTGCTATGAAAATAAATAGATTAAAGAATGGCAGGCACCCAGTCATGGGCTGCCCTAGAAAACTAAATCAGCATAACTATGGGGTATGAAATATCCTCCTCCCTGGGTGAGATAAAGCCTAATAGCCAGGGTCAGGGCAAAGGAAGAAATCTTCTATCAGCCTAGCTACACCTCTTGGGGCGAGGGAGTACTTACACCATGGGAGAAAGCTGTGGCATTAAGTGTAGACATACCCTCTGATATTCGTGACAGGGTCTGTAAGGAAAGAGACAAAGTTGCCTGGTATTTGTGAAGTGCATTAACTATTCTTTCAACATCCTCACTCCTAAGTACTATCGTTAATATTCATCATGATCCTCAAGATCCCTTCCTTCCATCTTTCAAAGTAGGGAGCATCTCCTCAGACAAGTGAATTCTGTGTTACAGCCAGCCAGCTGCAGAGACGCTGCTTGAGCCCTTATATGTCTCAAAAATGACCACAGTGGTTTAACAATTCACAGCCAAACAAATCACTCAGCCAACACCTGGCTCCAAGACTGGTTCACCGGGGCTAGCGACACAGCTACATTGGCTCTGTTCTACTGATGTCAGGGGACCTGCACCTTAACAAATCGGCTAAGGATCCTGCCCTAAACAGCCATAAGTTGTTGGTTGCAGGCTCCTATTTTGATTTTTTTGTTATTTAATTAGTATAAAGAAGTAATGAAACATGACGGCACCCACCTCTCTGGTGCCCCTTGTGGCCTCCCCCTCTAGGCATCTCCAATGGGTGCCAGTCCCCTCTCACAGCCTCTGGGGCAGTGGCACTTTAGGAAGAAAGGAACATTTCAAGCTCAAGAACAGGGTGGCCCGAGGCACCTGCAGCAGGACCTGGCCCTTCGGCTCATGGCTTGCCTTCCGGTGACCAGTCCTTTTGCATGGTGTCCCCGGGGCTGGTCCATCAGGACGCTGGTTCAGGCAGCAAGCTTCCAACTCTTCGGTGCAGCCATGCTTCCCAGAGCTCTGGTCTCCTCTCTAGGCAGCCCCACGCTGAGAGAGCCCTTCTCTTTTTAACTGCCCTCTCCACACCCACCATCCACTGCTGGTGTCACAGGGAGCCAGGCAGGTCCCTGGCCCTCATTAGCCTCCTCCTGGCCATTGTGGGATCTGAACACCCCATCACAAGGAACTAGACCAGACAGCAGCCTGTACTGCAATCAATCTGCTTCAAAAAACTAACCCCGAACCTGGGACATAGGGACATTTGTCTTGTATTAGACTTCTTCCTGTTCTGTCTCATTAAGAAAAGAAGAATCATTGACTGGAAAATAGCTTCAGACACAGAGAGGGAAAAAAGTTCAGGACAAGGTTAGACAGCAAGACGAGTGAACCAACAAAAGAAGCTCACCTGGCAAAGTGACTGGCAAAGCTCAGTTCTGCTGTTCCCTCGGGGGGAAGAGACGTTTTGTGTCCTTATTTTCTTCCTCACTGCTGGCATGGTGCTTTTGCTTGTCTGAAAATTGTATTTCTTCAGTGAGGACCATTAAGACGTAGCTCCCACTGGTGTGATCAGCAAAGATAAGACACTTCCAACATCACAGCTTCCCATCCATTATTTATCATCGGTGCCACACTCACAGCTGGAGGCCTTGGCCAAGACCAGATTCACATGGTGCCAGGAGTTGTATGTTATAGTTGGTCCAAACCTTTTCATGGAGATATGCCAAGATTTCAGAAAAGTTGCTCAGAGTCAGAACACATGCTAGCTAGTTGGAACTTTAAAAGAATTCTCAAATTTTTCTTGCTGGAAAAATGTAACCATTTACATTCTGTTTTCTTGAAAGAAAACCCAGCAGCCGGTGGCCCCAGCTTCCAGGCGTTCCCTGTCAAGAATGGGGAGTTGCAGCTGAGTCTGGAACCACTAACTGACCAGCAGGTGAACACCCAGAGCAAACTCCTGGCCTGCCTGAGAGGCGTCCCCAGACTTTCTCTTACGCCCAGGTGGTGAGCACTAGCCCAGTGGGTGTTCAACGTTTCCACCTGCTGTTCCTACCTTCGCACCAAACTTGATACTGTCTTGTTCCCTGCCTTCCTCCAGTCTGCTCCTATCCATCTTCCCTACTGTCTCCGGACTCCAGCTTGACTCCTGGTTCCTCCTGTTCCAAACACCAGACCTGACGTCTGCCCTAGCCATTAGGCATGACTGCCCATGCCTCAGCATCAACTAGGCTGTGCCCATGGAGTTGAGGTCAGCCCACAAGCTCCCCAGGACTCAGGCGGAGTCCCCTGTCTAAGAGCAGGAGCCTACAAACCCTGAAGCACCTAGCTGAATGGCAGGGATCCTGCAAGCCTGTCACAGCCTGAGGGCCCCCAACTCTGGGGCAGTCCACATGGCGTGTGTGCCCCAGAGCTGCAGACCCTGGAAGCCCAGGCTCCCTAGCAGCTGCCAGATGAACAAGTAGGAAACAAGGTCAGAACTTGCTTCTGGTTTGTCAGAAATTGATGAAAAGGTGTTGGGTTTCACGAAACACTTGGAGTTCAATAAATCAGTCTTTTTGAACAAATTGCCAATCAGCTTTACTTTACATACATAAAGCAGGAGACAGCCCTTGCCTCAAAGAAATCTAAATAGACAAGAAGGACAAAAGGTAGGAAAAAGGCAGGGTTACTATCCTCAACGTACAGAAGGAAACTGAGGCACACAGAGATTGTGGGTAAATTTTTTGCAAAGATTTGATTATTTTGATGGAAATTCCATAAGGGATTTCCTCCCAGAGACAAGAACTGCTGTTTTTCTCATTTGATACCTTTGCGGTACCCAAAGAAATTACAAATTAGTTTGGCCTCATTCAAAGTCATTTAACTCAATTCTCTTGCAGCAGTGAGCTGTCTGAGAAATGTTAGTTACAGGGAAAAGCCGTTTGGCTGGAACACCATGGGAACTCAGTGGGAGTTCTGCTTGTGCAAAGACTGCAGGATCAGGCATCAAGTGAAACCCCTTCTATACCTAGAGTCTATACCCAATTATTATGGTAGCAACAGCCTCAACCCCGATTTGAACCATCTTGTTTGTTTTAGGTGTGAGCCACACACAGTTCCAGCAGTCAGGGTACTTAAGCGCAGGAACAAACTACCTGGACTAGTCTGGTGTGGACCCACCATTGCTGGGTGCTGTTACAAGCAGGTTAAATCAGCACCTGGCAGGAACTGTCTAGTAATTATGGAGTCCAGCCTTACATCCTGAGTTGTATTTTGAGCATAATGACCCTGCAGCTCAGCCCAAGGGGCGTCTTGTAACTTAACGCCTCCCCAGTGGTCCCATTATGGCAAAGCGTACCATGCATACCCCTGCATTTCCACCTGCCCTCCTTCACCAGCCCCACAACCCTCCTCTTTGTCACCTCTCCTGCACCATGCACCTTATAAATGCTTTTCACCTACTTTTTTGGCTGTTATTTTTCCTTTTCTCCCATAGAGAAGCACCCCTCCCTCCCTTTCACCCTCCCCAATGACGGCAAGCATTAAAGGAAACATAAGCTTTCTCCTTGAGGACACCCAGCATTTCTACAATCGTTCTATCCCCTGAGCAATATAAACATATCCTAACACTAACCACAGTGACAGCTGACTTCTGGAGCCACGTGCGGCCTGAAGCAACTCACATGCACACACAGGCCCAAGGAGGACAGGCTGGGGACAGCTGCAGTGCAGGCATCAGGAAAAAGTATTTGCAACTCTGGATGAGTCTAAATGCAAGGCAGGGTAGATTTTTCAGATCCTGTTTTCTAGTTTAGTCTTGACCAGAATGGCTAATGTGGTGATGTCTTAGCCATGCTGGTCCCAGGAGAGTAGATAAACAAGACTGGTGAGGTCATTTCTCTTACCCAGGAAAGAAGCTGGCTGAATAAAAGATATTACCTCATCCAGCCTGGCTAATGTCATTCAGTTAACGGGCCTGCAAGGTTAAGCCAGTGGCTTTCCAGTACCTTTCAAGCCATAGAAAAGCATGTTGTTTCAAGTGAGTTAACTACACAAAATTGAGCTATATGGATTCACTCCCTTCATGTTACATGCAGGGAGCATGCATAGAAATGGTTACATGCTCCCCATTTTGGAGTCAATCAAGTATAGTGGAGTGAGCCCTTCCCTCAATAACATCCAACCCCAAAGAGGAAGGCCAGGCGTAGGTTTAAAGTACTAGATTGAGAGTTGCTGTCTCTGTGAAATGTCCAGGTGTTAAAGCAGGGTGGGAAACAGTTTGCCTGTCCCATGAGAACTGTAAAGGTTTTGAACAGTTCATCCCCCTGCAATGAGCTGTAAAGTCAGAACTGTAAAACATTTTGTGAACCAATAATTCTGCAGACAAAAATTGGGGATCTGTCAATTGAAACATGCCCTAGTGATTTAATTCTAAATGTTTCATTTTGATTTCAACCTTTCACATTTGTTGCTACCCAGTTTTTTGTAAACCTTAATGAAACCTTCACATCAAAAAACATTTAAAAACTGGAAAAAAATTATTTGTTTGGGGGAAAAAATGCCTTGTTGGAAAACTCCCAACTTAGCTGGACCCGCCATCAAATCAGCCTTCAAATGGGATGCATGTGGCAACCTTCCCGGGCAAATCTTCAGCTGATGTAGTTCTTCGCAGCACAGTTTTCTGAATCACACCAGCTTAAGCACTGTAGCCATTCCTTACCTTCTCGTGTTCCTCTTCCTTTCTTTGGCCTACCCTCTCATTAAACAGGCTCGCTGCTGGCTGTGATTGTTATTAAGAGAGGCAAGGAGCGTGAGATAATATTGTCTACTGAACCAACTCCTGGGGGTCAAAAGGACAACCTTTAGAGCCACGTGGAGCTTGTCTTCACCACCAGCACACCCTCTGATAGGAGCAGGAGCAGCCCATTCCCTGGCACAGGCAGCCCCAGGCCAAGGATGTGACTATTCCCCTGACTGCACATGGGGCAGCCACCAAGGAGAGGGCTTTAGGTAAGGCTCAGTGGACTGAGTTTCCCGATGGTCGTCCAATTCATGGAACCAGCATGAGTAGGAACAGCAGCATGGCCACTGTAGCATCCCCGGAGGCCCACATGGGCCAGGCGGCGTACACAGCCATTGATTTCCAGCTCCGCCAGTCCAGCGCTTCTGTAGTTCTTTGGGGGCTGCTCTCTGTTTATCCTATCTCCTTCCTCCATAGATATCTTGTCCTGCAGTGGCACTCACCCTTTCTCCCCCTGCACACATGCTGGGCACAGCTTGGCACAGCAGAGTCTAAACCTTCCTTCAGCAGATGTGAATACATCTTCCTGTATTGCCTACTGCTTTCCTCAGACCATAGGCCTTCACACCCTGACAGCAGACTTACACCTGCCAAGGGTCTGCCTGCACTAGCGTAAGTCAGTTAGCCAGACTGACGGCGGGGACTATGCCGATTTAGTCCAGCTGCAGATCTAGTCCAGGCTGGAGAGTGACCAAGAGTAGCAGAGAAGGAAAAACACTGCAAGAGAACTCAGCCGAGTCTGACTAATAACAGCTGCATATTAAAATCAGAACAAAACAAAACAATGGAACAAAGACACCGTGAGGCTCACGTGAGCCTCCTGAAACAGACACCGGAAATGCAGAACTAACCAAGGAGGCCGTACTTACAAATGCTGACATCTTGGCTAAGTTTGAAGAACAGACTAGGATGACAACACTTTAATTTATTGGGAAAAGACTGCCCCCAAGACCCACAGATCATACAGTGCCCCTATTGTTCTGTCTGCAGATCTTAATGACAGACAGAAACTGCTTTTAATTCTTCAGAAAGCAAGGATTAAATACAGGCTGCATGGCCAGTTAAATTGCATCAAGCTGAATGCATTTATTAGTGACTGCCTGGCTTACCTGCCTGGTCAGGTGCAGTTTTCAAACTGATGTTTTAAATGATGGTGACACTCATATACCACAGTAATGGGTGTAGTACAAAATACACTATTCTATTCTACTTTGGGTGCTCAGCACTTCTGCTAGATGGACCAGTTACATTTAACCATGCATTTAGGTTACACATCTAACTTTAGTCATCTACATTTGACAATGGTGATTTAAAACTACAGGCTGCAGCTATCTATCCACACTAGAAATGTGCTGTACTGAACAACATTAGTTCCAAGAGCAGCTCAGGTAGCACACATGAATCAAGGTCTTAACACAGGACTGAGTTTCCCCTGTATTACAGCTTAATTCCAGCATGGATGGAGCTCCATTTTTTACCTAAGCAGCTTAAGGCTAGATTGTATGCATCTGGCTGGAGGATCAGGGTCTGTGAATCAGAGTCTGACATTAATGATTGTCACTGCTGCTTGGAATTAGATGGGCCCAGACTGAAACCCCAGATCTCTACAACCCTTACGTTGGGAAGTTGAGCCTGTGGCAGTGCAGTTGTTCTGGTACGGTGCCACAAGGCTTAAAGTAGGCCTTTGTGTGGCAGCCAATAGGCTGCTGGGGCTCCTGGGTCAATGGGGGTGAGCGGCCAGTATTAAAAATGGAGCTGCAGGGACAGCTTAGGCAGTCTACCTTGGGGACTGAAGAGCAAAGGTCCTCTCACTCCCTAGCTGGCTGGTGGCAGGAGTCAGTCCCCTGGAGAGCTGAGCGTGGGGCACCACAGGGAGCTGACCTGCACTGAAAGGAGCAGATTGTGGCAGTGGCCGGAGCAGCAGCCTGGAGACAGGGAGCCAGGAGCAGATGGCAGCTGGACTCCAGCAGGGTGAGGAGCTGCTGGGAAAGTGGCCCAAAGAACTGACTGTTGTGAAGAAGTGGGCAGGCCTGGGTCCCTTCCCACTCCCACAGCATGCCAGGAACAGCAGAGGCTTGCTCGCCATCGACTCTTAACTAGTGGCCAGGACCAAAGCAAGCCGGACTATACGCTGGAAGGGAGGGACTTTGAAAGGGCTTAGCCAGAGGACTAAGGCCCAAGAACAGGACTCAGGAGCAGAGTTTGGCATGGCAAGAGTTGGAGAACAGGACAACTGTAAGGGGGCCACTTGAGCATTGCCCAATGTCACCAGCAGGAGCCGCCCTGCAAGTTTGTCGAGAGCTGCCAAGCACCTTACAGAGCCCAGAGGCTAAGTTCATGGTGGCTCCTAAGTCCACAAAATAGGCTGAACGGAAAGCTGGGTTTGACCAGCCCAGGCTTTGGGGTGGGTTACATCCAGAACAGGGTCCTGGTCCATGACTGTGACTCCTGGATGCTGCCACAACACGAAACAAAAATATTAATTCCAAGACGTTACACAGACCCCTGTAATGAACTGAACGAAAACCCAGACTGGACATCTGAAAATGGAGGCACTTCTAGTATCCACAAAACCAAACTTCTCCAAGCCAACTTCACAGAGCCAGCCGTTGTTCTTACAGGAGGTGTTGATAAAGCCAAGAGAACCCTGTGGGGCGCTTGGCAGATAAGCTTCTCCCCACTTGCCTTCAAAGGGACAGGACTGCATGGGAAGGAGCTCAGCATGTCGCCCTGAGTACTTGGATCAATGCTGTTCATGGCAGGCCCATAAGGACGCAGTGGTGAGAGTACAAACAAATGGTTTTATCTCCAGGATTCCTTTTAGCCTAATTGTAGCTACCAGTGGGTTGTAATAGTTGAACTTTATTTTTCTCCTGGGTTTAACTCTCTGTGAATCTCTTTACAACCTGGTTCTTTCAAATCTGCTTTCTCAACAACAGCTTGCCCTTCACTCCTTTGATTATTCTCCTGCTTGTTTTAAACAAAAATGAAAACCAAAAAAAAAGCACCTCAGTGCTTGGCCATGTTGCATCGCAGTTCTGAGGCTTTGCCAAAGATTGCCTACTGCCATCATCCACAAGCAGTGATCTGCATGCCTGCCTGGTGTATGGGTTGGGGTATCAGGGATCTGAAAAGGATTCAGGCATCATTGTGGATTAGCAAATGAACATGAGCTTCATGTGCGATGCTGTGGATAAGAGGGCTAATGTGATCCCTGGGAACAGAGCTTTGATAAGACCAATACTGAACAGCGCATGCAATACTGGCATGCACATTTTAAGGGCATGCTGAAAAACTGCAGAGGGTGCAGAAACAGAAGAGCCGCTGGCCCGGGAAACGACCCAGGGCTCAGCACGCTGAAACTCGGGGCTCGAGCAGCGTAAACCCAGCACCAGTGACATGCCTGTGCAGAAGAGAGCCACAGCAATGACTTAAAAGCTAGAGAAGATGCCTGACAGTGAGAGCCAGACAAAGCTCAGCCTGTTAGCTTATCAAGGAGAGCTCTTGAGGTGACTTGATTATAATGAGTAAGCATCTTCACGGGGTGAAAATGCTGGTAGCTAAAGGCACTTTAATTTAGCAGAGAAAGGCAGAACAAGAACAATGGCTGGAAGCTGAGGCCAGACACATTCACATGAGAAATATGCCACAAATATTGAAGGGCAGGAGGGGGAAGGATCAACTCTGGAACCAGATTGTTGAGTCAGGACTGGATGTCTTTCCAGACGATCCACATTAGCCAAACACAAATTACTGGGCTCAACAGAGAGGTAACTGAGTGCAAGGCAACACCCTGTGATATATATGTGGGGGCGAGATGAACTATTGGTCTCTTCTAGCTCTCCAGTCAACAAACTGCTAATGGTTATCCTGTTCAAGGGAGGCAGCTTTGATCTCCATCCTTCAAAATGAACCTGAACCTCCTTCCACCCTTAAAACAGACCAAGGGTGGCTTAAATGGAACTACAGTAATTCATTCAGCTGAGCAACCAGCCCTAAGGCTTAGGGGGTGAGACAGGTCCTATAAGACTTTCCAGTCCACCTCCTTTTCCATTCCAACATCACTGGATATGTTTTAATGTTGTGCAGCCTGGCTATACATCTCAGACACCAGTCCTTGAGAGCTGCCTGCCCTTATCCAACATGTAACAGGCAGAGCCTTCTTCTACTACTGCAACAAGCGCTGGCTGGGAATTTTTCATTGGGACATTTTTCTCTTGGAAAATGCTAATTTGTCAAAACAGAAGCTTTTCATGGAAACATAGGTGGGGATGTTTACCTCAGGGATACAGAGTCTGCATGTGTCAGTCTCTCCTGTTCAAGCTGTTCCACTTTGTGTAACAAATAAAAATCCAGTGGGTCAGAGAGAGCAATACACAGTCATTTGTGCATGATTCTCCCCCATCCGCAGGGGGGCCCTTCCTTTCCAAATTATTAGCTGTTCTGCAGAGAGGCTCACTTTCATCCTTTCATTAAAAAAACAAACAAACAAACAAACAACAATCAGACAATCTCAGTTTCATTTCAATGCAAAATTAAAACTATTTTGCAAACCTGAAAACTTTTCGCAAATGGGAATGTTTCTTTTCCAACCAGCCCTTCCAGAGTCTGAATTAAGGCCAGACAGAAGGTGCTGGACACGCACACACACCATTATGATTGGCCTGACATGCAAAGTCTTGTAGCAGTTTTTACCCAGCCCTTAAATGGGTGAAAAAATCCCATTGTCCTAGGGCTTGGCCTATTACTTTTATTCTGGCCAAGAGGTGCCTGCCACATTTAAAATCCCACTGATCCCACACACTATTTGTATGACTCTCCAATAACCATGACTTAGGGTTATGCTGTGGCCCTCTGAATTTGATGGGAACCTTTCTATTGACTTCAGTGGGCACTGGATCCACCCTGCTTACCGTACAGATGGGGAGACCAGAGTCTACACCCTGCAGTGCCCACAGCCTCCCACGAGAGGCCACGCAGACTGTAGCTGTGGTATTCAAGACTCAGTAACACCCTGTGCAGAGAGAACTGGACCAGGGGTACTTGCCAACACAAACTTAATTTAATTCACAGCAGACGAACAACCTAATCTGAAATTCCCCCCACTGGCAGAACGTGCCCCAGGAAACTGGCACAGTCCTCTCTCAAGATCATTAAAGAAACTTGTCACTTCATCCTGCCATTTCAGGCACTTAACAAACTAAAAAGAACAGACTTTCCTTAAGAAAAGCAGCACAGAGCTGTCAGACACCACAGGGCGACTTGTCAAGGTGAGTTTTGCAGTGTTCACTTGGGCCTGCAGCACTGAGTTTTTCCAAAGCAATGTACAAAGTGTTAGTTTAAAGGAAGAACACACACAGTCCTTGACAGATAGTCTTGAAATACACCGCAGTGCTGCTCTCTGTGGCACCTCAAATGCAAAGCAGACAGCTCAGGTAAGAGCTTGCTGTTCCAACACCTATCTTAAAGGCCTGCCTAGCAACTGTGACTCATTAAGTATTTCCCTTTGTGACTCTCATCCACGTTTACACTTCTGCCATCTGCAGCCTTTTCTTTTAGCTTCACGCCCTGAGCAAGCTCCTTAAACTGTGTGCCTAGAAGGATGTCCATGGTGGAGTTCCATATGGCTAGAGGGAGGGCCTCTTAGCTAACATATGACAGTGCACTGCTCACCGCCACTCTGCTCAGATGTGCTACTTAGTGAGGAGCCACTGGTGAGAGAAAAACATCCACTGCTGGCCAGGAACGCCGGGTGAGTCTCCTTCCAAACCATGACCGCTGACATGCTCAGCTGAGCACCCATGCCTCTGAATTCTAAGAAATTAAAGCATTACCTTCCAGCCCTCCAACAAGAGTATTTATATTTCCATCGGACCTCTCTGTGGGGCTGCCAGGAACACCAGTGCCACCCAGCATAAGGCAAGGCTGTGCATCATCAGCTTCCCTCCACCCCCAAGGGTATTGTTATCAATGGATCAGCATAAATGTGGCTCCATGCCCCCTGCCCCCCCAGCATGGCTCTACTTCTGTGCTGACCTCCCCTGAGCCAGCCAGGAGACAATTTCCATTGCACCACTGCAAGGGCAACCTATGGGGCACTGCCACATGTGGTTTAACTGGTGCAGCATGGACCTTGTGCCAGCCCTTTGCACCTGAGAGAAGTTTACGCTGAAGGAGAAGCCAAGCCAGGATCTCCTAGAAAGATTCAGGCCAGCATTGCACTGAGGGTCAAGGAAGGCAAGAGTTGGACTGGTGTTCAGGGTTGGGTGCCATGCAGGGCAGGGACAGGGCCTTCTTTCATGTCTGAAGAGCTCCTAGTGCCTTATGGAACCTGCTGGACACCAACCAAGCCTAAAATACACAAACCCTAGGCACAATGAGGGATAGATATCCTCTGTCCCCAGCCGCCTTTTCATTGATTATACAGCCTTCATGAAATCTGCCCACCAATAAGCTCCACATGAGACACTACAGGAGTGAAACCTCAGCCCTCTTGAAATGAATGGCAAAACTCCCATTGACTAAATATAAAGCCAGAGTTTCACCACATGTGCACCATGCATGTACACCATCAGGCGGGCAGGGCATATTGCACCCTGGGCCGAGAATTACTAAAGTGCCCAGCGTCCCAGCGAGCTTGAGTAGAGTGTTAGCAGCAGCTTATTCTGCTTAAGCTACCTTGGCAATTTGAGCAGAGGGCAGCTTAATTTTTCAACTGGTCACTTTCCTGAATTTTACATGATCAGAAGCCAGAAGTGATCAGCCACAGGCCTGCTAAAAAATAAGTCCTGGCTAGGCCCCTGAGCTATGTCTACACTAGGGAAAGTTAGTACAAATTTGTTAATTCGAACAAATCAGTTTGAGTTTAGTTCGAACTAAACTTGAATTTACTAATTTGAATTAACAAAGCGGACTAATTCGACTTAACGTTAAGTCAAATTAGTCCACTTTGTTAATTGGAACTAACTGCCCTTAATTTGAATTTGTAAAGTTTGAACTAAGGGTTAATCCTAGTCTACACCAACCTTACTTTGAACTAACAATTGAACTAAGGACTTAATTCAAACTAATTGACGGGTCTTACTAATTCAAACTAAGCTTTCATTATTCGAATTAAGGAATTCCTTAATTCGAACTAAAGAAAGTCTAGTGGATACAGGTACTAAATTAGTTCAAATTAAGCCTCCTTAATTTGAACTAATTTGCAAGCATAGACATATCCCTGGATATTAAAGAAACCTTTTCCACTAGGAGGGTGGTGAAGCACTGGAATGGGTCACCTAGGGTGGCAGTGGAATCTCCATCCTTAGAGGTGGTTAAGGCTTGGCCTGACAGAGCCCTGGTTGGGATGATTTAACCGGGGTTGGTCCTGCTTTGAGCAGAAGGTTGCACTAGGTACCTTGTGAGAGTCCTTCCAACCCTCATCTTCTATGATTCTATGATGCATGGACATAGACTATACAGAGACATGTTTATACACACACGGAGGCTGTCTGGCCAAGTGGTTAGAGCACAGAAGCCTGCATCCTAGGCTCAGTTCTATCACTAGCCTAGCAGGCAGCCATGATAGTTGCATCATCACCGTGAGTCAATTTCCATTATCTTTGTGTGAAATGGAGAGACTGATGCCAGCCTTCTCTGCAAAGCACTCGGAGATCTACGGATGGAAAGCTCTTCATAAAAGCTGGATATTATGACCTCTACTATTATAATACAATACATACACAGACATATTAGAGCACTTGGAAATGATTTTCCCTATGACAAATATTAATAAAATGAAAAAGTATTTTCATTTTCATCAAAAATGTTCTATGAAAATTTTCCAGTTCTGGGTGAGAACCTAAAAGCCCCAAAACCTGAATAATTTTTGGTTTCTATAGGAAGTTTTTAGTTGCCAAAAACATTTTGGTTTGGGGGCTTTCTTTCTTGTTCCCTAATAATAAACTTAGTATTTTCTCCAAAAACAAAATTTTCCACCAATAATGCACTTTTGATACCACCCACTTTCCCAACAAGAACATGTGTCACCATCTAAAAAGTTGGCTACCTATCAATGTATGTAGTTGCTAAAACATATGGCAGATGCCCTAGAGAAGAACACAAAACATAACCTTGCTATTAGAGATGAAAAACTTTTCAAATTTAAAAAATGTGAAGAAAACTGTAATGCTTCATTAAACTGACAGGTGGAATTTTTGGATTAAAATGTAACAATTCTCCATCACATCCCTTTAAAAAAAACAAAGAAAGAACTCTAGCACTGGTTGTTTCAAATTCACAGTTACAAAGAATGGTAAAAAATATATTTAATTTTGATAAAGAAGAAGTTTTCTTTGAAAAAACTTTGCATCATTTCATTTACTTTGTCAGCCAACTGTATTTATAAAGTCCAGCGTATGCAACTAGAGTGTATTCAAGGTTTACCAACTGTGGAAGAGCTAAAAATATGGGGCTAGAGGGAAAAATATGCATATAGGAACTTAAAATCTAGAAGAAAAAACCTGAAATCATCACAAATTTGCTCCATATAACCATTCTCTATTGAACATTTCTCTTTAAAATCTGACAACAAACGAGGCTAAGAAAATGCCCATATGACTAGAAACTGTATGTAATCACATGCTTGAAAAAGTACTCTGAAAATAACTCTTCAGATGTTTGGAAGTTGCACTACACATTTGTCCTGGGAGCTAGCAGGAGTTCTCATTTTGGAACTGATTTATTGCACACTCATCAAAGATGCAGGCGCAGATCATTACTTAAAGAGTCTTTAATTATCCACGCACCAGGTCCAACCCAAAGCAACTGCAGTGTAGCCTTTTTCAGCAGTGCCCCACTCTATGCTCCCTCTAAGCTGTGCACGTGTGCGTGTACACACAGGTCATGAAACCCGCGTACACAACAAAATTAAAGCATGCACAGAAAAATTCAACTGTGCTAATATTTTTATACTACTTTAAGAAGGTGGTTTCAAGTATTATTTGCCTTATACACACTTGCTTCATTGTGCTCACAAGTTTGACCACACTCACTGGAGTGTGCACCAATTTGGACACTGGTTCCGAAAATTTGCACAAAAGGAATTTTTTGTGCACACAGCCTATTAAAAATTAGAGGGTACATTGGTCCCACTAATGCATGCTAGACAGTCTGGACTCAGCTGTGATGAAGACACATACATTTGACTCCTGCTTTTCTTGTCCAGTTAGGTTATGGTTACAGGGACTGTATAGAACTGACTGACGACAGTCGGTTTAAACACATTGCTGCCTTTGTTCTTCAATCATCCTGGATCAATTTGCCCTGCCAGGCACAGACAAGATCTCTGTAAGTCTGATTTGCCATTCCAAAGGCTGTAGACTCTCACTATTTACACCAGTGTGTTGGATAATGACAAAGATAGAGATGAAAAGGAACCTCTTGAGAATTCAGACTTTAGAGCTCGGTATGAATTATTGCACTTTGAATCACTGGAGAGGGAATGTGTGTGTGCCCAGACCTAGCAATAGAAAAGAAATCAAAGAGCTTGCTGATGGAAAGAACTCAGCCAGGAAGGCACATTTTTTAAGTGAGTAAGTTTTCTCAGTAAGGCCAGGGCAAGTTTTTCTTGGAGGAGCTGACTCATTGTAAATCTTGAATGTCAGACTAATGAGCAGAGATCAAACAAGTCAGAAGGAGATTGTGTCAGTAATTTAGCAATGATGACTCAGTTTCTTCTACATAAACTGTGGGGAAGGAAAAAAACCCAAGCCTAAATGTTAAATAAGCCATGAGATCCTAATAGCAATAAATAATAATAATAATAATAATAATAATAATAATAATAATAATAATAATAAATTATTTACCTCTTCTACTGTGCTTTTCATCACTAGGTTTCAAAGTGCTTTTACCAGGGAGGCGAGTATCATTTACCCCATTTTCCAGATGCAGACACTGAGGTGCAAAGAGATGATGCAGTTTACTAAGGTTATCCAGCAGGTCCGTGGAAGAGCTGAAAACACAACCCATACCTTTGAGATCTAGTCCACTAGATCACACTGACTTCTCTAGTATGGGCTGTGCACAGAACCAAAATCAGGTTGCATCTCAAGATCAGCAACTGGACATGCTGCACCCAGAGTCTATGTAGGCCCTTTTTTAAAAAGTTTGTTTCCAGCCCTAATGGTCTCAGAAAAAAGACTGGAACTCTGACCCTGGAAAGACTCAAAACACAAGAAGGCAAATGAAGCCAACATTCATTACTCATTCCATCTGTGTTTTAGTAAATTCCAAAGTTTTCAGGTGAGGAGCTGCCTGAAGAAGTTTGGTTGTTTGGGGTTGGCAACATGGTAAGAAGTCCTGCCGAGAGTTGTTCAGGATGGGATTGGATTTTTTAGAAATCTTGAGTACTCCCATGCCATCACTGACTGGAAGAAGCAATTCTGAAAATCTTACAGTCTGAACAATGAAGCCATTTGGACAGATGCAAAACCTTGGAAGAGTGGAAACTTCAAAAAACTGAAATCCTGAAGTGTGCCAGATGCGCCAGGCACATGGCTTGGTGCTGTATGCAACCTGTGCCTGTGGACGCTGGAAGCCCCAGGTGACTAAGGCAAAGTGCCAGTGTATTGATACAGATAGGCGGCCTTTGAGGGCTGGTACCTGATAAGCCTGAGCCTCTGTGTGGACCTTTGGTTGGTTTATGCAAGGTGTTCTTAGTTGTGTTTTTGTCGTACACATCCATGTACTTTGCTATGTAAAGGCTGGCCGGCCCTGGCACTTGCAGTCCGAGCCCTGGGAAAGCGTGAACCTGCAGGGGCAGCACTAAGGTCACAGCCGCTGAGAGATGCACAGCAAAGGGCAGGTGAATTGCAGCCTGATTCCCTGGTCTGGAGGGAGACCCGCAGGACCCTGCCGGTGGTGGAGTGGGGGGCAGGGGGCAGAGAGAGAGCCCCCCACTCCCACCTGGGGGATGTTTGTGTTCCTCTGGAGCCTTTTCAAGCATATTATGTGATTGACCCTGAGCTCCTGGGGACCACAGCATGGTGCATGGCGCTGTGACCCTATATACCATGCTGCTCACTCCATCTTGGTCTGCCCGCCTCCTGCCATAACGAGCGGTAGCCAGGCCAAACTCGAATGGTGCTACAACCCCGGCTGCCAGGTCACAGTGCGGAGCCAAGCCTAGCTCCATATGGCAGGCTGTGGGGGGAACACAGGGCTGACTCGCTTTCCAACCCACCATCAGTGACTCCCACCAAAGAAGTCATCTCCTCAGCAAACCCCAGAGGCTCAGTTAACTCTGGTATGGTGATAGCCACAATGTTATGTGTGAGCCTTCGGGCCACTGCCCAATTCACCTAGCTGACTGCAAAAACAGGCGGAGAAAGTGTGGGAGAGGCTGTTTGTGGCCTGTTTGAAATAATGTGTTCTGTTATTTTAGGTCTGCATGTTGGCTCAAGGATTGTGATTTTAAAGGGATAGCTGGTCCTAGGCAGGAGGGCTGAGCCAATTGTTAAATGTTCATATTTTAAAATTTTGCATTCATTGTGCTGATTTTAAACCTGGGTTTCTTTTATATTTGTATGGGGCTACAGCTCCAGACTGACGCTATATCAATAAACCTGAGCCAGTTGAGGTCATTGTATCTGAAAATTAGATGGTTACAGTCTAAACTGCAAAGCCACAAGAATTCACTCAAAAATGAAGACCAGATTTGCCCCTAAAGTGGACCCAGAGTCACCTGAATGCTGTGCCCACTTTCGGGAACCCTGAGGCACCTGATCTGAATCCAAAACAAGGTAAGTTTAATGTCATAGACCGTTCCAGACATTTCAGAAAGTATGCTCACTTCTCAGCATGTGCTGAATCAGTTGTACACGATCAGCACTGAGTGTGTCTCATTATTTAGACATCTGCACACCTGAGATTGTATTAGAGTATAAATAACTAACCTCATTTCAGACACCTCCTGGAGCAACCACAAAGGACACATCATGTGCAATCAAGACACAGCACAATTAGTGTGAGCTTTGGGAAATAACAGAGTTGGGGCCAGAACCAAAGTACATTGGAGTCAGTGCGAGTTCTACCAACTTCAGTAGGTCTGGGATCAGGGCAAGACCTGCAGTACAGACAGAGGGACCATCAGCTAGCGAGGAAGTCAGTGGGTTGGGAGAACTGACAGGCAAGTGCTGCAGATGGCTGGGAGAGCAGACAGGAAGAGGAGATTGAAAAGAAAGATGAGACTGCCATTCTGCCCAGAAGGAAGGTGATTCTGCAGAACACTACGGCAACCTGTAAGGTGAAATCCCAGCTGCGCTGACCTCATATTGAAACTCCCACCGATTGTAATGAGGCCCTACTTTCATTGCTTAGTTTGCGGCCAGAAGGGACCATCTAGTCTGACTCCTGGATAGGACACGACGCCCGGCTTCTCCCACTCATTGCTGCACCAAGCCCCTGATCAGCCATGGAGCCAAAGTGCAGTGTTCACAAGACAGAGCCAATATAATCAAACAAGACAATGAGCTTGAGTCCTCCCTATGGGCACAAAGGAGGGCAGGGCACGTATCTGTAGTCCTGGAGGGGGTGGTGGTTCCCAAGTCCCACACGAATGCCTCTGCCAGATTCTGTCTGGACTAGTGACTTCGCTCCTGTTTTAACTCAGCTGGGAGTAAACCCCAGATATCTGTGTCTTGGGGAATGCACCTTTACTGGGGGCCTAGCCCCCCCTTTGAGAGGTCTGACCCCACCTCACAGGTCTCCTTCTCCCTTCCACTGGATTTCTCTTTGCAGGCAGGCCCCCCACAGTTCACTGCAGCATGTTTGCTTTACAGCGTCCCATGCTGCTCTATGTCCTGTTGCCATGAGGTGTCTCCCAAGTGTCAGGGTACTCCACCAGGCACACGAGTGGGGCTCAGAGATACTCTCAGCTCAGATCCTGAGGGTCTTTGCCTGTTTTCCAGCCCCCTCCCTCCATCCCTTCTGTCCCCCATTTATCAGTCCACTTGGTCGCTGGCTCAGCTAAGATCCCTGCAAATAGTGTCGTGGCTAACACCTCTGCTTAACATGCAGAAGGTCCTGGGTTCAATTCCCAGGAGGTTGGACTTGATGATCTCATGAGGTCCCTTCCAGCCCTATGATATGATTTGATTATCTCCCCTTTGGAGGTTTATGAACCATACAGAGCGGTGAGCCACTGGGCTGTTTCCCCTCTGAGACACCTGCCTTTAATGCTCATGAGGCAAGTGCAAAGGGGCTGCCTGGGACTCAAAACACAGCCTACATCAGGGAGGGCTGGGGGCTCCACTTGTAGGAACCAGAGCCTGAGTCCTCTGACACTGCACAGATCTGGGCGGGTGCTGTCCCCACATCCCCTTAGGATCTTAACACCACAAACTGCCTCCCAGATTTCAAGCTGATTCTTAACTTTAAATCACTTGACATTCACTGGAGAGCTTGAACCATTTCAAGGCGGAGGGGTCGGCCAGCAAGGAGACAAGGGAGAAGAGCCAATGCGACTCATGAGGGAGTTTGTGTGTGAGCAGGAGCTGGGCACTGCACAAATGTGCTGTGCTGGGGAGATTAGCTGAGGAGCAAACGAGTACACTGAGCATCCAGCCTGCTGGCAGAGTGGGTGATAAGCAGGCAGCTCTACATCACCTGCCAATTTAGGTGGCCATCGGTAGGAAATACACAAGTTACTTAAAATAACTTGCGGTACCTGCCTTCAGCTTCCCTGTGCCTGGCACATCCACTGTGCTGAGTCGAAAGGAGGGCCATCCCTTCCACTCAGCTCTTCTCCAGTTGCCAGGGTGCTCTTCAGCAACCAACTTCCTGACCGACTTAAGTCACATAAGCTAGGTGGGGCGATGGAGCTGGCCAGGAGCAAAGCACCCCATCACAATCCTGTCACGCCTTGGTTCTAGAGAAGCCAACAACCAACCAACACCACAAAAAAGGCATGAACTTAACCTTAAAAGAGCTCTGTTCAGCTCCCCTTTCAAGACCAAAGCAGTGGGACCCAGCAGACTAGCTGATGGTATATGCCGGGTGACAGCCTTAGTCCCAGGGCACCATTCTGATGGCGGGGAAATAGCTGAGACAGAGAGCCAGCTTCTGGTCTCCCACAGCAGTGTAAAGCCAGAGCGACTCCACGTTTACAATGGCCACAGGGGTCAGAATCCAGCCCTGGTGGAGTGGAAGCCAGCCAGCCAGAGGCCTGCATTGGAGGATGGGGTGCACTGAAAGGCCGCAATCCAGCAAAGCATGGACTTAACCTCAAGCACCTGAGTAGTGTCACTGAAGGATACTCACACCATTAAAATGATGCATGTGGTTTGCTGGATTGGTGCCTAAAGAAGCGGGTACCAACCTGAAAAATGTTCCTAGCTTTCTTCATGGGGGAGAAGGGAATAGAAAAATATCGGAGACAAGTCCAAGTTTGCTCCTATGAGCTAACTCACTCCCGACCCTATGAACCAATGGCCATCAGGTTACTTGCATTGACTACGAGAGAGAGGGCTCTTCACTGCTGCTACTGGCTGTTCCGTTCCCCTCACAAAACTATTTTCTTAAAGTCTCTTGATTGATTTCTCAAGGAAAAAACATACAAAAATGCTGCAAGCAAGCTCCTTCCATTCACCCAGCAACTGGAATCAGAACAAAGTCACGGAAACCATGGAAATCCTGGGTGTCTGCCTCAGGAATAACATCTGGCAGCATAGTGGCCTTCCGCCTGATGCTGCTCAGCCGTAGCACCTCTGGCTTTCCTGGAGCGTTCCCTAGATCTCAAAGCGCCGTCTGAGGGCAGGGAGCAGCACTATGCCTCCATTACAAGTGAAGAAGTCCAGGCACAAAGAGGTGAAGAAACCCATCCAATGTCACCCGCAGAGCAGAGGCAGAGCTGGGAACAATGCACATCTCTGAAGTCCCAGCCAAGCCCTATCACAGTAGGCTGGCAGGTTTGGGACCACAACTTCATTGTGACTCTCCACGGCCATAGGAGACATGAGGAAGAGAAGGATACAGAAATTGTCCTTTTTACTCTGGCTCTGACCTTCTCTACAGAGACCCTTTCAATAGTCCCAGAGCACCAGGGGCCCGAAGAGTGCTAAGATCATTGGTAACTATGGCTGTGGGCAAACATCATCCCTTGCACCATAACCTCTGCCATGCAGAATTCATCAGCATCCACAGCTGCAGAAACAACTTTGACATTATTACCAAAGAGGCTGACAAGAGAGATGTTGTCTCCATCATGAATAAGTCAGATCATGAACAGGAAGCTAATAGACAACTCTCCAATAGCACATTCTACAAGCCATTGCTATCCGACCCCACTGAGGAATACCAAAAGGAACCATATCATCTACTCAAGAAAATCCCCAAGATGGTGCTGGAACAAATCTACACAGACACACCCCTAGAGCCCCAAACAGGGATATTTTATCTGCTATCCAAAATTCAAAACCTGAGCATCCAGGGCACCCCATCATCTCAGGCATCAACACTCTTACAGCAGGCTTGTCTAGTTCTATGGACTCTTTCCTCAGGCCCTACTCTACCAGCACTCCTAGCTATCTTCAAGACACCAGTGACTTCCTGAGAAACCTACAATCCATTGTTGACCTTCCAGAAAACACCATCCTTCCCACTATGGATGCAGAAGCTCTTTATGCCAACATCCCACACAAACCCATCAGGAACAGTATCCCAGATGATGCCACAGCACATCTCAATGACTTATCTTGGTGTCTCTCTATTCACCCACAACCATTTCAGGTTTGGAGATGATTTATACCTTCAAGTCAGCGGCACTGCTATAGGTACCTGCATGGCCCAACAATATGCCAACATTTTTATGGCCGACTTAGAACAAAGTTTCCTCAGCTCTCATCCACAAGTGCTATCTCCTTTATTTGTTACCTTGATGACATTTTAATCATCTGGACACAAAGAAAAGAAGCTCCTGAGGAATTCCACCATGATTTCAACAATTTCCACTCAACCAACAACCTCAGACCAGTCCACGTGAAAGATCCACTTTCCGGACATTACAATAAGAACAAGCAATGGCCGCATAAACACCACCCTATTCTGTGAACCTACTGACCACTATACCTAGCTACATTCCTCCAGCTTTCATCCAGGACGTGTTACACGATCCACTGTCTACAACCAAACCCTAAGATATAACCACATTTGCTCTGATCCCTCGGACAGAGACAGACACCCTCAGGATCTCTATCGAACATTCTTAAAACTACAGTACACGCCTGCAGAAATGATGAAACAGATTGACAGAGCCAGGCAGGTACCCCAGAGAACTACTCAAGGAGCAGCCCAACAAGGAAAATAACAGAGCACTATTGGTCATCGTTTGCAGCCCCCAAGTCAAACCTCTCCAGCACATCATCAAGCATCTACAACCTATCCCGGAAGATGATTCCTCACTCTCTCAAGCCTTGGGAGATAGACAGTCCTCACTTACAGAGCATCCTAAAACCTGAAGCAGGCAGTCACCAAGAGCAACACACCACTCAACAGAAACACTAACCCAGGAACCCATCCCTGCAACAAACCCCACTGCCAGCTCTACCCACATATCTATGCCAGTGACACCATCATAAGACCTAACCAAACTAGCCACTCCATCAGGGGCTCATCCACCAATGTGATACATGCCATCATGTGCCAACAGTGCCCCTCTGCCATATACATTGGACGAACTGAACTGTCTTTGAGCAAAAGAAATAAATGGACACAACCCAGACATCAACAATGGTGACATTCAAAAACCTGTAAATAAACATGTCAATCTACCTGGGCAGTCTGTAACAAGCATGCTAGTTACCTGACTTCAGCAAAAAAACTTCAAACCAGACTCCAGGGTGGAACTAGACACTCTCCCACTGGGCCTGACTAAGGAATTGGAATGGCTATCTCATTACAAAGGCAAAGACTGTGGGTTCTTTCCCCATTACAACAGTTAATTTTGCCTTCCTGCCCCCCCTCCACCCTGCTAGTTGCCAGGCTTTACTGTTTGAATCCAAAGAACTGCTTTGATTTGTTCTAATTGTCTGACCTGATCCTACAACTCACACTTCCCTGCATTTATTTTCCTCCCATTCCATAAGTTCCCTGTCTTCAAGTGGCTGACAAAGTGGGATTTTCTCCCATGAAAGCTCATGTGATATATAAATTTATTAGTCTTTAAAAGTGCCACCAGACTCCTTGTTTGTTTTGCTCAACTAGACTACCATGGCTCCACCTTTGGAATCCCCCTCTATTAACATTCTCACCTTCTCAGTTATTGCTGCATCTGAGAAATGGCCTCTATCCCACAAAAGCTCATGCTCTAATAAATTGTTTACTCTTTAAGGTGCCACAGGACTCCTTGCTTGTTTAGATTAGAAATAAGACACAATTTGTTCACAGTGAGGGTAATTATCCATTAGAATAATTCACCTAGGGACATGGTGGGTCCACCGTCACATGAAGAGGTAGAGGCAGGCTGGATGTTTTTATATAAAATATGATCCAATTCAAACAGAACTGACA
>ML682039.1:4399645-4509764 GCA_007922195.1 Podocnemis expansa
CTGGATGTTTTTATATAAAATATGATCCAATTCAAACAGAACTGACAGGACTAATGCAAGAGTCACTGGGTGAGGTTTCTGCTGTCTGTTATGAAGGAGGTCTTCCTAGAAAACCATAATGGTCCCTTCTGGCCTTAAAATCTATGCACCTGCAAATAACTCTGTGTATTTCACTGTAATTTCATACAGGAACCAATGTTCCGGATCCTCTGCTGGTGCAAATCTCCAGAGCTGCACTGAACTCACTGAAGCTCACTAATATACATCAGCTGACCAAGTGGAAACTTACTGAAATCAAGCCAATTAACTATTTCTCAAGCTTAGCAAAATTACTTTGGCTCTTCTTCTCCGAGAGAGCTAAGAGCATTTGCGCTTTTATGGCTCTAATTATGCAGTACTGTGTAGAGTTCTGTCGCTTAGAGGTTTATAGAGTGCCACAGGATTTAGGCTATTAACCTAGACTATTGTAATTATTTACTGCTTTCATTTCTTCTTCTTACAATTACAAGTGATGCTTGTATTTACTATTTGCTTTATGATGATTTTGTGGGTTCTTTTACACAGAGTAAGTTAAGGTAGAAATATAAAGAACCTACTGCACTCCTCTTTAGGAATCCAGCAGCTAGATCAGTCACTTCATCAGCCAAATTTTTAATCAGGACCAAGAGGGCCCAAGCACAATTTCAGTTTCTTACATGCCAGCATGGCTGGGACAGCAGATACATTTTCTCCTCCTTTTACTTCTCCTTGAAGTCAGGACCTCTCTAGGTGGAGGTAATCCCCATGGGGCCATATCAAATGGAACCATCCTTTCATCTGGCCATTGTAGGAAATGACTTCCAAAATAGTGCTCCCACTGTTTTATATACAGCCATTTCCATCGTATTATTAGCTTGTGTTATCATTGCATTAGTAGGTTCCTTTGATTTATCGTTGCATTTATTCTAGTTCTGGAATGGGCTGAAATTTATGTTTTCATATATATTTATGGTTTAAAGGGACCTATCTGGGTTTAGTTTGGACTATGTCTCTCTCACTCTTGGTTCTAATTGCACCCTTCTACCATTAGTCTTTGCAATGTGCCAACTCTTTTACACAAGCAGTATTTAATCACATAAATACAGTAAAAATAAAGGAAACTTGGTAACATCCAACAAACAACTTTGGCACAAGCAAACTTTTGTTTTTACAGACAATAACAACATATGTGACTGCGAACTGGATTTTTAACGGATTGAATATTCTAGCCAAGATTTACAAACGGGCACTTAAACACCTTGCTGCACCTCCCATGGAAGTCAGTGGGTCCTCAGCACTTCCAAACATCAGATGTCCATCCTAGCATCTGTCAATGTGGATTTAGGAACCTAAATTCAGGGTCCCGAGGAGGACCCAAATCAGGTCAATTTTCATAACAGTCTCTGCCAGTAGCTCAGAGCATGACTTACAGGGGAAAATCTGCTTACTTGGGAAATCTGCTCCAATGTCCATTGATGGCAACACGGATTTTGCCATTGGTCATGTCGCTCTGCTGGAGGAGTGAGGTGTCAGCTGAGGAGAATGATGGGGGATGAAGATCAGTGGGGGAGCCTCACATCAAAGGCATAAGCCAATCTGTGCCCATTGTACATTCACCTTTTCCACACAGAGTCATCCCACCAATCTGGGGTAGGGAGAGCTCCAGTTTATCTTTCTTTCTTACGCTTGTCTCCAGTCTCCACTGCAACTACCCCAACGTTTCCTTTGCCAAAAGCCTTTTTCATAACCTCCCAGGTGTGTCTGATCCCCACTGTACAGAGCCTACACTTCCTCTCCTTCCCTGAAGAAGGTGCTGTATGCACCATGCAAACAGACTGACCAGTGGCTCTAGCAACAAAATGGCTCAGAGCACTGGCACCCTTTTTTTTAAAATAAACTCATGACTGAAGCAATAACTACAGATTTCAAAGTGAAGTGAAAAAGCAGGAGAGATGCAAGTCTGCTCCTGCAGCTGTATAGCCCTGTCAAAAAGGCACATTAGTGCTGTCTGTCTCTAACAACCCTCCACAGCATCTATCCAGAGAGAGAGAGACGGCAAAGTAGCCATTTCACACTGCTGCAATGGAAGGGAGTTCCCTTGATAAGCACACTGTTTGTTTAATAGGCTCCTCTTCAGTAGTTCCTCGGGTATTTGTCTTCATTCTACCTCCTAAATGGAGAGAACCATAATCTGTTTTTCTTCTGGCTTTAAAAACAGATGTCAAACTGTTCAGTCTCAGTCTATTTCCTCATTACTAATGACAGGCCAGCTGAGATACACTGAGAGTTTATTTATCCATGGGGCATGAACCTATCCCGCACTAGCCTGCCACAAGGTAACTGACTGATCTAGTCCTCGAGGGAACGTGATCAGATCAAAGCACATTTGCAAATGATTAATGCACATCAGCAGGGTCCACATCGATAATTCCTGCATGACAAACTAAGACAGGGTACATGCATCTTCCCGAGAACCTAATGTTCATGTCAACAATCCCACCAGCAATATTGTCCTATTAGGATCAAGTTTCATCCATTTGCTGTATGGTATAAAAATTAAAGTACACCCTAATTTCATTTTGAGGTTAGATTTTGACTAGGATGACTGTTATCATTTGTGTGTGTAACAGGAGCACCCAGAGGTCCAGGCTAAGATCATTCCCCATTGCGCTAGGTGCTGCACAGGAGCTCATGATGTAAGCAGTCAAGACAATGAGGAGATCTGATTCAGCCAGCAGACAAGTGGCAGGGCTTGGCTAAGAACGGAGGTCATCTTACTTGCAATCCAATGCCCATAGCACCAATCTACACAGTCCCCTCTTGGACTAGGTGCCCGTGCAGAGGAGCCACGTTCCCTTGATACAGAGCTTCTCTGCATCACAGCGTCTTCCAGGGCGGCAGCCCTCCCCAGGGTCACACAACTTCCATGGCCTTTTTCAGGCTAGATGATGACATTATACACCCCCTGTGAAGCACCTTGCAATCAATGGTGCTGCTTGCAGAGCAAGGCACTACTCCATGGGAGCCAAGGTGGCCCATTTTGGCCCTGAATTCTCACCTCCTCAAGCTGGTCTCACTTCCTGCTGACAAAGGTGGGCTCTAAGCAGCACTCCCAGCGATTTGACTGGACTTTGGCCTAACACATGGTGCCCAGAAAGCAGCAGGGTTAAATGTAGCACCCCATCAAGCTCTGCTGTAGCAAATGCTATTTCCTGCTTCCCTTCACCAGTCATTTCCACCCAGCAAAGCCTGTGAGCGGCAGATGTCTCCCTGCCCCTTCCTGACGGCACTGTTGAGCTAATATAACATTAGACACTCGGGGACCTGGCAACTAACTAAACAGTGCTCAATTTAGTTCAGTATCCTGTCCCAGTAGCCAATGCCAAAGGTGCAAGGAACCCTAGGTGGACTATCAGGGACCAGTCCAGAGCCCCAAAAGACACACTCCTCCCCACTGAGGGCAGCTGAGACTGGATCGAACTTGTGTGAGACAGCACGCCCAGAGCGACAGTATATTCCAGGCCCCCACTGGTTGGTTCATCTCAGAAACATGAAGGATCGTATCCCTCCACAGGCCACATTTTACTCTTGGCCCATTCAAAGGCCAGTCCAAAGAGTGATTCTCTCCAGTCCCTTGAGCACACGCTGCTGGAAGCAGTACAGAGATGCTGGTAACCCAGGGCAATTTGCATGGATTTTTGTACGAAATGCGGCAAATTAATCTCTTTCTTTAGGCACAAGGAACACTACAGTGTCACTTTCCCAAGACTGCACCACTTGCTCTCTGCGCTCAGAATGCATTTTCCAGATCAGCCATTGCATTTCAGAAAAATTGAGGAGTGGAGCCTTTTTGAATTTTCCCTCTTGAATCTAATGCTTTTTCAGCTGCCACAAACTAAGAAATGGCTGCATTTTGAAGTTGAAAGTTGTCTCCCTGGTACACTGTAAATGAATCTGAGCTATCAGCATTCTGACATTCTTTACAACAGTTTCAGCTTGCACTCTGGAGATCAATGGCTAAAAATGATTTGTCAGGCAAGGATGATGGAAATACTTCTTCTGAAATGCCTGTGTTTTAAAATGGGGATGGAAAAGTGCTCAAGTTTAAAATGTCAAAGGACAAGAACAGCGGGAATGCCCTTCAGTTCAAAGTTCAAAGGGCAGCTCCTTCAAGTGACCTTCTAAGTGCACTAATGAAAGTGCTGCATATGTGGAGCTACCGGATTCCACAAGATCTGCTTGTATGGCAATCCTTTCATGGAAACCTTTTGCATGGTGAAAATGGCTTTTCAACCAAAGCAAAAATGTTTGTGGAATTTTTTTGGTTTAGTTGCAATTGGGTTTTTGATTTAAAGAAAGAAAGAAAGAAAGAAAGAAAGAAAGAAAGAAAGAAAGAAAGAAAGAACCCTTGAATATTAGAAAGTTTCCAAGTTTCCCCCAGTGTTTTTCCTCATTCGTTTTCTTTTCCTTCTTTTTTCCACTGGCAAAGATGAGGAAAGGACACAAGACAGAGCAATGCGGGGGCAGAGAGATCTGAAAATTTCAGCTAATTTCAGCTATAACAAAAATGTTTGGTTTCATTTCATGTGTGTGTTGAGAAGGAGGGGACCTGTAGAATTTTTCAGCCAGCTCTATTTAGCTTCCTTCAAAATCAAGCCTCTTATTCAAGTATCTAAGTTTGGATTCAGATGATTAACTTTACACATCCAACTTTTTAAATGTTAGCCTAATTTCTCTCTGCTGCCATACGCCCTTCTGTAAAACAGTAGAATCATTCCTACCAACTAGGGATGGCATGTGACCAATTTTACAGTCTGCTGAGACTCTTCACTACAAGACGCTACATAAATACAAAGTTCTGTTGTTGTAACTACAAGCCTCCTGTAGGTGATTAATGCCAGGAATAAGGGCCAGGTTCAGTATAACTAAAGAGGCTTTGAGACTTGCATAGAGAGCCAGAAAATCAATATGCACTTCCCTGGGTGACCTCCCCACTCACAAGCAGCCTGAGATCCCACACAGACAAAGAAACCCTTCTTGGGGAAACAAAATGGAGTCAGAAACTTAGGAAAACAGAACAGATTTGCAAATGAAGAGTAAAATGTCCCCTTCCAGTGCTTTGGCATCAGTCTGTCTCCCCCCAGCCACTGATAAGGATGGTCCAGAGTCTCTTGACTACACCACTTCACTTCCCACCAAAGCCCAGTCACAACCTGTTCACCAACTTCATTACCTCTTTGCACAAAATCCTCAGCACTTAAAACTTATGTCTAATCTCAGCTGCCTAAACATAAATACTTCACCAATGTAAGAACAGAACTCTTCTCTCTTTCTGAGAATCTGTGAATTCACTACACAGAAAATCCAAGATCCCATCTATTTGTGGTGAACCACCCCTCCAGAGTCTCACTAGAGCAACTGTTGGTAAGTAGCCAATGAAAATGAAGTTGTCTATGGCAGCACTTTTCCCTAACCAAGCGAGGAGAGAATTGCTTCCTTTCTGGAGCTCTGGTCATGAACCCCACTATACACTTTGGAGAAGGACTGTTTTGTAATACAAATTATGACAAAACATGAATGGCTTGTGATTAACTAGGAATCCCTAAGTCTTCTGTGTATATTGTCTTTTATCTGACTCAGACTAGTTGTAGGTTTCATGTATACTAAAATACGTATCTCCCTTGTTGGTGCAGGAGTACATGCCAGTGCAGGGAAGAAGTTGGACTATCTAAAAATATGACCAATGCTTTATGTACATGGCTGCCATCACCACAATATCTGAGTACCTTGCAGTCTTTAGTGAAAGCGGGAAGTGCTATTGTCCCTACACACAGCTGGGAAACTGAGGCTTAGAAGCCCAGATCCTCCAAGATATTCAGGCTCATCGCTCCCCTTGGTTTCAAATCCCTGAGAATCTGGACCTAAGTGACTTGGACATCTGGTCACGTAAGTAGCCCAGCACTGGGCTGGTAACTGATCCAGACATCCCCTGTCCTGATCAAGTGCAGCAGTTGTTAGGAGCCCATCAACAAATCAAAAGCACTCCCTTCATCTGTGACTTCACATTGCCTGCATTTAATATAGTGCTGTATTCCAGCAGTTCTCAAGCGTGTGTTGGGACACATTACTGTGTCACCACACAGCAGTAAATGTGTCACAGGGATATGGCTGGATTTGGCCTGGTGGGAGTGGGCTAGTGCGTCCTGTAAAGTCACAATATGCTGCTAAGTGTGTCCTGACTCACAAAAGCTCAAGGACCATTGCTGTGCTCAGCCATTTGCCTTACATTGTGTCTGGAAAATGTGTTGATGTGTTTGCCTTGAGTAGTGGCTATTCTGTTGGAGGCCCCTTGACTCACAGAGCCATGCAGCTTCTGAATTCAGTTTCTGAAGATACCTCTTGGTCTGTACTAGCTGTCATAGACTTGTTCCTGGTTGAGTCAGTTCCAGGGGTTTCTTTCTTTCTTACAGTTTGTTTCTACACCTGTGGTTTGCACACTGCTCAGTAAAGCACAGATTAAAAAACATCCTGCCAAGCCTGCCTGGTTCTGGGAAAGAATGCTCATGTCACAAATGCCTGTATTTTATGGTATCTTCCATTATTCTTGAGTGCAATCCCTTCCCAAGGTGAGCCACAGGCTTCCTGAGAATTCAGAAGTGCAGTAGGTTAATCAGGAATTAATTATTGGTGATATGGTGCTGGCCCATAAAACCACAGTGGCTGGTATAATAATCGTCTTGGCAAAGACTAGTTAAATACCTAAATCAAATCAGGCAGCAAGTCCCTGAGGATGACACTGCTGACAGAGCCAACACTGGGGTTCCTTCTTTAGGAGCTGGGGCAATTCGTGGTTTCTTGGAGACCACAAAGAAGACAACTGCAAAGCAGAAAACTGATTGAGAGTAGCAACTGCCTTCTCAATTCGGAGCCCTCCCCCGAATGAGGGGCACAGCTGCCTTCCTTTGGAGCTGCAAGCCAAAGTCCTTTGGCCGCTAGTGTCACCCATTGAACCATGGAGTGGGTTGTTAACTGTGAAGCTAGAAGCTGGAAGGTCAGGACCTATTGATATAAACTTCAACTGTCTGAGCAACAGGTCCTGCTTTTGCCAGATAAAGCTGTCACAGACTCATTGAGCGGACCCTCTGACCCAGCCACTGCCAGATGGGGATGGCTCATTACACGGAGTGGCTGTGGCTTACACGATTTGCATGCCAGTAGACTCTGTTCTCCATGGCTCAGGCACCCAGGAGGATGGGTAACACATGGTGAACAGTGGGTCCATGCTCACACCGCCCTTCACCGCTGAATAACTACTTGAAAGCAGTTTGCAGAGAGACTTCAGATGCCCCCCTCGTAGACGTATGTGCATCCAACCCACCACGAAGGAACATCAGGCTTTTGTGAGGCGGGGGCTCCTCCCCATGCCAGCATTCACTGCTGCTCCAGCCAGTGCCAGCCACAGAAAAGTGCTTTGCTTCGCTCACAGCTGAGTCTGACCCAAAGCTGACCGATGCTTGGGTGAGTTTTTCCATAAACTGCACATGTTTTGGTGTGGGATCCTACAGCTCCATCTAATACCGCGCCTCAGGACATATGCACTCCCCTAGACATCAGCAGACCTATTCTAGATGAACTGGGACCCACCGGCCTCACTTTGTTTCTGATACAGGGACCCCTGAGGGCAGCATTTAAATCGAGAGGGTGTTTATGGGTATGTGTGTCTTTATAGAGAGGGAACTGCACAGGGTTCAACCGGTTTCAATCCACTCTTGGCTACTTCAATTCACTTTGCTGAGATGTTCCTCCCATGGTAACTATCCCCCATTTTTTGGAACTATGATACAATCCAGGCAGTTCTCATTAGTGAAAAGTGTGTGTTGCATATCAGAATGCTGTGACTAACCCAGCCTAATTATAATGTCTCTCTTTGTAATCTCAATTCATATCACTGCTATATGCATAAAAGATTGTGAAACACTTGGAGACCTACTGAGGAAAAGCAGTAGACAAGAGCTAGGAATTATTAGCACAACTCAAAGCATAAATTTCAGGGTTCATAGTCTGGTGGCTTTTTCTTCCCATGAGCCTGGATATTTTACTTATACTAATATGTTGTGGATAACCATATTCTCTGCACTATTTATGACACGCTTCCTGTGATACAACCCCAGATCTGCTCAAATGCACAATCTGACTGAAGAAAATACAAAAAGCACCTTAGGACTCCTGCAGAAGAAATGTCAATTGGTCAAGAAGAGTGTCCAAAAAGAGAAAAAATCAATTTAAAAGTCATTTTTTAAGGCAGAACGATAGAGAGCAGCACTTTTCTTCCCAGCCCTGGCTACATGCCTATAATCTAGTTAATTTTTTTTTTCCTGCTGATAAACAGCCAAACAAGAAACACCTTTGCTTAAGATTTTTGCGTCTTTGGGTAGCTGCCTAGAAATGTGGGGGGAAATAACATATGCCGTTGTGGCTATTATGCCAGTTCAATCTTGCTGATATCTTAAAAAACAAATGAAATAATGACCTTTTATGTGTTCGACTGCCTCAGGGCAAACACACTGAAGAAATCGTGAAGATGCAAACAGGATGCGAAATCCAGCCTATTGAAAGTCCCAGCATTGCTTTTCCCTTACATAGCAGAAGTGGCTGCATGCAGTGACACACGCTTTTCTGGGCAGAACTGCTTCATCTAATCACTCTCCTGAAAGGGAAAAGAAAGGCTATCCAATCGCAATGACGCAGCCTCTCAGAGAGAGGCAAGGGTCATTAAGAGACGCTGAGGGAACAAATGGGGATATGTGCAGTTTGTATGCAGAATGCATAGACTTAGGAGCTGGGCCTGAGGCAGTTTGGTGCACAGCACCTACAGATAATCAAGCCCCTTTAAGGTTCATTCACAAACTGAGACACCCAAGAGCACATGCTGCTTTTAAAGATTTTGGCCATGGTTGTGAAACAGAGCATCACTTTCCATCAGCAGGTGATTGTGACAGAAAATTCAGCCAGCTGCTGAGTTTAAGAGTGCATTTGTTGGCTCCTCTAGCCATGCAGGTGGTCTGGCCAGCCGAGACATTCTGTTGCAAGCCAGCCATAGCTCAGCTGCTCCCTCAGGAGACAGAGTTAGCAGGGCCCTGGCTCAGTTGCCAGGCTTCATTAGAGATGGGGGAAAAAATCAAACAAACAAATAAAAAACAAGGAGTCTTGTGGCACTTAAAGACTAACAGATTTATTTATCGCATGAGCTTTCATGGGAGAAAAGACAAAGAGGGATCTTCTCCCACGAAAGCTCATGCGACAAATAAATCTGTTAGTCTTTAAGTGCCACAAGACTCCTTGCTTTTTTTGCTTTACTAGACTAACACAGCTGCCCCTTTGGAACATTAGAGGTGGGCTGCATCTCTCCTGGCTGTTTCAACTGAAGGGTCTTCAGGCCCTGCCTGCTTCGCTCTGGGTCCATCTGCACTGCAGATCAAGGCAGATCAGAAGCATGTACAGAAAAATGTGAGCTAGCTTTGAACAACGCTAGCAATGAATGTGGTACAAACTCACGCTGCTACACCTGCTCCATGCCTGTTATCTCAGCTAGCTCCTGTCTGGGAGCAGCTATGCCCTGGCTTGCAGTGTCAGCATCCTCTCTGCTTGTGTGTACAGTGCTGGTACAACAGGCCTCTGCGCTCAGGTGACTTCTCTAATGCAAATACTAAATAATCCATCTGGCCAATGGATAAAGACAATTCTATTTGCGTGGCCTGGCATTAGGGCACCTCTATCTGACATGTCAAACCATTGCGGAAAGGGCTTTGCTCTTCCTCTGCACATTTTTGTCCTTCCTGGGCCTCCTGCCCAGATTTTATCCTGTGCAGTTTGCAAGGTGGTGAGATTTCTCCTGCTGAGCGACAGCCTAATACATGCAGCATGTATTTATTAAGGATGACTCCCCCAGGACAATGCCATGTGTCAAGAGCCATTACTAATTTAGTGCTGAGAAATGTGGGCTGGGTGTTTTTTTATTTATAAAGTCATTAGTCACAGTTAATAGTTTATTTGACCCAAAAGCATATGATTATTATTTTACCTGGTGTACTTTTGAACACTTGCCTCCAGAGTTGCCATGACGACATGCTGAGTGCATTTGACTGTAGTGTCTGCACTGAGCAGCGCTGAGGATTTGTATAAATCTGAGCTTCTGACAAGTGGAAGAACTTTTTAAGACGGCCGGAACTTGTATCTGTGCTGCCGTGTGCCATGGTCATGAGGGTTAGCTACTCCTCAGACCCTCTCGGGCCATCACCTCTGCCAGGGAGCCAGCCCACAGTTCTCCCACTCCTAAACTGGGGCCTGGGCCTCGATACCCTGTGTATTGACCATGCTTAGCCAGGAGGCCTGGCTGTCTTGGTACCTGCCGGCCATCCATAGGGGCATGACTAGCAGCTGGCCTTCAGCAGCCAAATTTTAATGGTAGGAACGAAGTATAGCATAAGAATGAGAGGGTTTTTAAAACACTGCACACTTCTCTCAGCTAAAGTCCTGCCACCCTAGGCAGATCACTCTTTTCTCTCTCTCCCGCCACCAGTACCTCATTGGAGAGGGGTCTATTTATCGCACACGTGCATGCACATACACACCCCTTTCCCTCAGATTTCTGGGCTTTTAGGTTCTCCAGCATTCACATCCTGGGACATCCCCGTTCATAAGCTAGGCCAGTGAACGAAGAACACGGCTGGAGGCAGGACAGCAAAGCAAATGCCTCCGTGTCAGCTGCTGGGTGGTGATCTGAATTCACCGGAACATGTCCTGCTTCTGGGCAATCAGACACTGAGTGAATAACCACTGTGCCTCACCATACTATCAATCCTCTTGTAACCATCAAACCCTAGACTGAGCATGAGCAGCATTTAAATACACACCAGCAGACCCACCATGTCCTCCGCACTCTGTCCAACCTGAGTCTGTTATTCCCAGTGCAGCAAAGTCTATTTTCCCCACCACATTTCCTCGAGGTACTGGCAGCTCCCACGTGCTTTCTTTACCTCAGGGATGAATCACGCTTTGGCGTTTTTAAAAAGTTGATGGTGCTCCTTGGAAAAATTGCCAGCAGCATGCATCCCAAATCATCATCTTGAAATCTTTTTGGAAAGAAACCAATTTCAATCAGAGATGCTGTGCACTGTTGAGTGGTACAAATGGATTGCATGCAATTAGACAATTAAAGTGAAGGTTAACAAGCTTGGAGAACACCAGGCAAGAGCCCTTGCAGAGCTGTTAGATGCAGAAGAGCTAGATATGGTAATTGAACCACTTAGTGCACCCAATGCTTTTGGGTTAGGGGCAGGGTTTCCTAAAACAGCAGGGAGGGGCTGCTGGCAAAGTCTCTGAATGTCTTGGAGGCTTTTTGGATCCACGCAAAGAAGGAGTGGGACTTGGACAGTGCGTTCACAGAAGGGAGCAAGATCCCCCTTCTCTACCCTGCACCAAGTGGCAGGGGTAGCAGCAAAGGCGCAGAGCTCCCCACAACCCACCAGCCAGTCAGTGGCGAAACGGGGGCATCCAGCACACGGGGACCGGGCCCATCACGCTCAGTCTGCCCGAGATGTCAGGCTCCCATAGCTGCCCAGTCAGGCCCCCTCACGCGTTCCTCTGCAGCTCCGGAAATCAGACCTCAGGCACCCACCCAGTCAGCAATGGGGACACAGCAGCCCGCAGGGAGAGGGGCCTGCCTTGCCCCACACCTGCACAGTGCTGTGGCTACATGGGGCTGTGGTACAAGTAAATCCCACTGCCATGTCCTCAGCTTCCCCACCACCACAGGTGGCCCTGGGCAAGTTGGTCCACCACTGCTGTGGCATGAACATCAAGAGTCCCAGAAACTGGTTTAATCCAGAGCCAAATTCCTCAGAGCTGGAATCTGAGGAGCCCAAACCACCTTGAGAGATTCCTGGGGCTCTGGCCTTCCAGCTCAGAGGAAGGGTGGGTGGGTTGTCACACCTGTATCCTGGCCCTCAGCCCCAGGAGAGCTGCACCTCAGCTGCCCATCTATGCAAGCGAGACAATGACACCTCCTGCCTCCCACCCTTTGTCTTTGTCTACTTAGACAGCAAGTCGCGTGGGGCAGGGACTGCGTGATACCGCACCCAGCAGAGAGGGGCCCTGATCCTTGGATGGAGCCCACGGCGCTAGTGTGTCAACAGCAGCAGCCCCTCCGAGGGCTTCTCCTTCAGCGGCGACTAAACGCAGGGGCGTGCAGGGCCAACAGAAAGAAGAAACCCATCCTATCAATGGATCATTAAAGACTTCTGCAAACAACATGAGTCCTTGCCAGCAAGGTCAGGCCAGGTACCCTGGAATCCCGGGCCCTGGTTCTGATTCTCCGGCAAGAGTCTCAGGCACCATTTTGTAGTAAGCAGATGGCACATTCTCTCTCAAAAATGACCACTTACATTAAAATGTGCTCCTGCCAAAATCCTGTATAGTGGATTCCATGGCACCAGATAAAATTAACCAGAGCCAGCAGCCAAACTGAGCTGCACTTCCAGGGGGAAGCAACTTGTCGCATGCCCTTGAACCAGGGAATATGAGAGGCAGGGCTGACAGAACCGCCTGTTATTAACAGTTCTCATTATCAAACCCTGTTTTCAGATCTTTATTCCTTTACCAGACGGTAACCTTTTGGGCTGAAATTTTCTATGCTGTGTGTCTGCCTTAGGCTGAATTATTTTAGGGAACTTCAGCCAAAATATTTTGGCCATTTTTAGGAATGAGGCTATGGAAAAAAACACATGAAAAAGACTGGGATGGGAGAAGCAGCAGGACGGGGGAAAGGAGAAGGGAGGGGAGGGAACACAGCTCTGACAAGGAGCTGGGATGCACGGGAGAACTGAGATTGGCTGGGCAGACTGGGGCAAGAGATTGGGGGAGGGTGGGAGAGGAACACTGAGATTGGACACGGATCCCAGGGAGGGAGCCCAGCTCCCACTGACTTCTGTTGCCTCTGGGACTACTGTATGCTTGCAAATCAGCTCACAAGTCTCAAAGTGGGAGCCCAGAAAATGAAGAACACACGAGTGACTTTCTGTGAAAAATTTCGTTTACATGACTTGCCCAGCACCATGCAGAAGCTCAATGGCAGAAGTAGGAATAAATCCAGTTCTCCACGGCAGAGTTCAATGATCTGAACCATTAAGCCATCCTTTCTCTTCCTGCCAGTCCATGCGTCATTCATGAGATGCCTTCCAACTTTGCATCAAATAAGGGAGGATCCTACAAACAACCCTGATTTCCCCCAGAGCAGGTGCATCTGTGCACTGAATGACACAGGGTCCTGTGGAAAAACCAGTCTGTGATCATGGAAATGAAAACAAAGCTGCATATGCACAAGGGAGACAAATTAAGGTGGCAGGATCAGCCTTGATTTTGGCATTTCCTAGCCTTTGAGAGCTTGACTTTGAAACCTGTTATATTAATGTAGGATTTTGTGTGCATTATTTCTAATAACTGGATCCCCTGGTCACAGTGTGTATACGAGCTACTTGCAGATACAAAAGGTTTTGATCTTAGTGCTGATACAGAACGTAAAGTACTGCTGGGACTTCAGGACTGGATTGGTTGAAAACTCCTATAGACATTGACAAATATTTTCAGAACCCTACTACATCTACTGTAAACTACTTGCTAGCCTTCACACTACCTCTTACACACACCGGGGACAGCATCCCAGCAGCTGAGAAAAGAAAGACGGCAGTAGTATGTACAGATCTAAAATCCTACTTTCCACAAACATCCACCCACTAAGACCTAGTAAGAGAAAAGAAGAAAAGTTCTGTTTGCTGCTAGTCTTACCCAGATGTGCTCAGCACTTTGCAAACACACAGGCAGCCACCATGCTCCCACTGCTAGAAAAATGGGAGACAAGTATGTGACACAGCTCTACAAGCCCACTGTTGTTAGTGCCGCTGTCCTTGGAGCACCGGTGTCAGCTGCGCCAGGAGTGAGCTGGTCCAGCAGAGCTTGACATTGTTTGTGAGGACGGACCACAGGCTCAGTCCAGCAATGAAGGTGCTTGGCTGGGTTCATTGCCAGCAAAGCCATGGCCAACAGGTCACAGGGACACATGGATACATGTATGCCCTGACAAGCAATTTAACAGGGACCTGTCCTCTCGGCCGAATCAAAGATGCCCCTGCTAGCACTCCTCCTTTCATACACTGATATAAACAAGTTACCTTGGACACTCCAAACGCTGCTGGTCACCTCCCTCACCTTGGACCCAATACATCAAAACAAACATCTCATCCATTATCCCGTCATCCCCTCCTTCTCTTGATGAGGGTTGCTTTGTTCTGTACCCAGATACTGGAGAAATCTACGGGTTTTTGTACCATCCTGTCTAGTCAGGGACATGCTGACTTGGTTAGCAGACACCTGGCATGTGACACCTCGTTCTGCCAAGGCCTGCTCTGCTTCACACTTAGCTGTGCTCAGGACTTCAGAAAGGCCACCATGAGCCACAGAAAACCTGAGCCCCCAGCCTCCAGGCTTCTCATAGGCACTATGATCCAGCATAACTGGTGTGCTGCCAGCCCTGCCCATGCTGCCTCTGACCTGTCTGGTGCTGTGTAAAGGGCACAGAGAGGGACATGCTGCTGCTCAGAGCAGGAGGAACTAACGCTGCTTATCACAGGCGGCACAACTGCTGAGTCTTGTAGGAGGCAACATGCTCCATACATAAGCCATTCCCCAAGCTGGCCTATGTCTGGAAGGCCACAGCCCAGTTTCCTGCAGTTTTGCAGCCAAAGCTCTAAGCAGTGATTTAAATAGTGTCCAGACAACACCCAACTTTTATGAGCAGAATTCCAGGATCCATCACCCCACTGACTACTGACATGTGCCAATCCACCCCTCGCCAGAGGATAGAATGGAGCAGAAACTGTGACCCTGTGTTAACTGCAATCAGCTCCTTTCCCCCGGATGTGCACACGCTAGGTTTTGACACAGGGGACAAGCCTTTGACCGTGCTCCTGGAACTTCTCCTGAAAACAGAGTCCTCAGCCACACATCAAACCTTCTTGGGGAACTGACTTTCCGACACAGCACATTACTGCCATCACCTGTGGAAAAGATCATGCAAAAGCCACCCAATACACACAGAACAGATTTACGTGAAAAGGCCAGCATGTTACAGAAGACTGACTGCTGGCATTATCTCAGATATTAGAGAAATGAGATGCCATCCATCTTGTAGCAATCTGAAATCATATTACAACATACCTCATGCCCACCTAGCCTATTGCATGCTATACTAAATCCTTTTACCCACTGCAGAAAATTAAGTGAAACAACTCAGAAAGGGGATTAATCCAAAGAGGGTGATGGAAGAAGATGCCAACTGAGAATAAATAGACTTGAGAACAATCAGATTCACAGAACGATGGAGTCTAATTCCTCGGGTGTACAGAAGCAAGAAGTGGAGTATTTTATTGTATTTCCTAGTCCATCCATAACCATAGCGAATCATAATCCTGGCATGAAATCCATCCCAGTTCAAAGGCCTGCAAAGGCCACTCTCAGCCCTTCCCATGGGTATTAAGTGGACATTGTGTGGCACATGGGGAATTGTGTAAACAGCATGAGTCTCACTGATAACTAATACTTCATGTGCGTTATGGTCCCACACTTGTGACTGTACATCAAGGAGTTACTAAAAGAATAGCCCAAAAACACAGTAGCGGGGGAGCCACATTCTTCACATTTTTGACTCTACGATGTCTCTCCTAATGTTGCCGAGAGCATAAGAAATGAACTGTCTGACAAAACAGGCTGCTTCTTGCCATTCATCTCCCATCCACACTCCAGCTTATATCAACTGGGCCCTGGACTGCTGCAGGAGAAGGGGGAGGAATCAAATGCATGCTTAGTGAAGAGCAACTCATACTCCAAGGCACTGCTAGTGCATCACCTTGCCATGGACACTCTTGGGACAGCAGAAAGGAGGAAAATTTTGGGCTAAGACAAGGGTGTTTCCCCTGGGAATAAGTACACTGTTGGACATGGCGACTGTCTTTGTCTGAGTAAAGGAAACATACTCAAGGAAGGACATTTTCAGGAATCATGAATAAATGTTCCTAGAGCAGGATCCAGGAAGCTAAATGCTAGCAAGAAGAGAGACAGGGTTCTCTAGAAGGATAGGGGCTGATTCCCCACCTCCTTATTTCTTATGTTATAATTTGTACCAGTGCTAATGTAAAACACTGCCAGACCAGAGTGGGGTACACAGCACCAGCACTCTCTGTGGCAACTCAAGGTGCAAGACACTGCAAAATCAGGCTAAAATTGTCTTCCTGGTAACAGCTTCAAGGAGTTCAAAATAACATATATAGACCTGGCACTGATCCAGAATCCCATCTATAGATCCAGCACCAAAGTGCAGCACCGTATATGGACGTGGCACCCACCCAAAGTCCCATATGTGGTCCTAGTGTCAGCTCCCAGCATTGCATATAGCACTGTCCCAGAGGACCATATATGGACTGAGCATCAATTCGCAGTACCACCTATACAGCCTGAGCTTCCTCCCACCACAAGTTCCTAGGCTTGGTGCAGGAATAACTGGGAGAAGCTGAATGGTCTGTGTTACACAGGAAATCAGATTGGATGATCTCTGGTGGGAGCTATCATCACAGTCCTATCGCAATCCTGCCACTTCCTCAGTGCTGGGGTGTGGGGGGCCTGGACCTGTTCACACCTCTGGGCCCTGACCCAAGGACCCTCTAAAAAGAGGCCTCATTCTGCAGCTCCTTAAATTCTCGCCAGACTGCTGTGTCTCCCTGAGCCACTTCACCATGGATCCAGCACCTTTACCTATAGCTCAGGGCATGCAATGATCCAGTCCCAGCAGACAGCAGTCCTCTCCCTCTTTTCGCCAGATCCCTGCCACCAGTTGCTCTCTCCAAGGTGCCATGGGTCTCTCGGCAGAGACTCCTCGAGACACGCTCCTCGTTCCTCGAGCTCCATCAGCAACCAGCTCTGCTCTGTCTTGCAGCTCCTCTTGTCTGAGCCCGCTGGACTCTGATTGGTTGCTTCCTGCAACTCCTCCCTGATTGGCTGCACCACACGTGGCCTCTCTGGGCTGCTCAGAGGACTCATCTCCCCTGCTCCTTGCTGAGCTTCACCTTTTCTGGTCTTGTGTGGGGCAGACACCCCATCACACAATTGGTACAGGACACCTTTATGCCAACAGAAGCAAGGAGTCTTGTGGCACTTAAAAGACTAACAGATTTATTTATCGCATGAGCATTTGTGGGAGAAAATCCCACTTCAACAGATGCTTTGAAGAGGGAGAACTTACAGAATGGGATGAAAAATAAATGCAGGGGAGTGTATGACATGGCATAAGGTCAGACTGCAACAGCAAATCAGAGCATTTGTAAGGATTCAAACTCCCGGAAACAGCACAGGGGGGAGGGTGAAGTCAAATTACCTGTTATAATGCTCTGATTTGCTATTACAGTAGGACCTGATCCCATGCCTTACACTCCCCTGCATTTATTTTCATCCCATTCTGTAAATTCCCCCTCTTCAAAGCATCTGACGAAGTGCGATTTTCTCCCACAAAAGCTCATGCAATAAATACATCTGTTAGTCTTTAAGTGCCACAAGACTCCTTGCTTTTTTTGCTTTACTAGACTAACATGGCTGCCCCCTTTCACCTTTATGCCAATGTAGCGTGTTTCCTTTCCCCTTTGTGTCCTGCTCTCCTTTCTGCTGGCATAGTGATGTCAGTCCAGGTGTGACAAAACTCACTCCCCTAAAATGAGAGCTATGCCATCAAAAACTCTGTGGAGAGACAGCTGTGCCAGCAGCAGGGCAATTCTGTCAGCAGAGCATGTCCTCTGGGGGAAAATAGAGTGATCAAGAACAGTCAGCCTGGATTCACCAAGGGTAAATCATGCTTGACCAACCTCATTGCCTTCTATGATGAGATGACTGGATTTGTGAATGTGGGAAGAGCCGTTGATGTGATATACCTTGACTTCAGCAAGGCTTTTGATATGGTTTCCCACAGCATTCTCGTTGGCAAGTTAAGGAAGTATGGGTTGGATGTATGGACAGTAAGGAGGATAGAAAACTGGCTACATCAATGGTTTCAGTAAGTAGGAATCGATGGCTCCATGTCTAGTTGGCAACCAGTAACAAGTGGTGTGCCCCAGGGGTCGGTCCGGAGGCTGGTTCTGATCAACATTTTCATTAATGATCTGGATGATGGGATAGACTGCACACTCATTAAGTTTGCAGATGACACCAAGCTGGGGGGAACAGTAGACACACTAGAGGGCAGAGACAGGATTCAGGGAGACCTAGAGAAATTGGAGCAGTGGGCCAATAGAAATCTCATGAGGTTCAACAAGGACAAATGCTAAGTCCAGCACTTGGGACGGAAAAACCTCATACACTGCTACAGGCTGGGAAACATTCAGCTAAGTAGCAGCAGTGTAGAAAAGTACTTGGGGGTCATAGTAGATGGGAAGCTGGATATGAGTCAGCAGTGTGCTCTTGTTGCCAAGAAGGCCAATGGCATATTGGGCTGCATCAGTGGCAGCACTGCCAGCAGATCGAGGGATGTGATTACTCCCCTCTATTCAGCACTGGTGACGCTGCATCTGGAATACTGCATCCAGTTTTGGGTTCCCCACTACAAAAAAGATGTGGACAAATCAGAAAGAGTCCAGCAGAGGGCAACAAAAATGATTAGGGGGCTGGGGCACATGACTTATGAAGAGAGACTGAAGGAACTAGGCTTATTTAGCCTGCAGAAGAGAAGACTGAGGGGGGATTTGATAGCAACCTTCAGCTACCTGAAGGGATGCTCCAAGGAGGAGGGAGCTCGGCTGTTCTCAGTAGTAACAGAGAACAGAACAAGGAACAATGGTTTCAAGTTACAGCTGGGGAGGCCAAGGATGGCTATTAGGAAAAACTTTCTCACTAGGCAAGTGGTGAAGCATTGGACTAGCTTACATAGGGAGGTGGTAGAATCTCCATCTTTGAAGATATTTAAGGCTCAGATAGACAAAAACCTGGCTGGGATGATTTAGTGGGAGTGGTCCTGCTCTTTTGCAGGAGGTTGGACTAGATGACCTCATAAGGTCCCTTCTAACCCTGTGATTCTGTGATCAACTGTTTATGCCGACAGAACTCTTTCAGTCCACGTATGTTTCTCCAGTGGACTCTGCCAACACAGCTCTGCCAGCACAGTCTCTGTAGTGTAGATGTGGCCTGGAAACAAGCCACACCAGTACTGGCACTTTTCCACCAGGCTAACTGCATTCACACTAGGGCTCAGAGTGCATTTAAGGCAGCGCAACTTTTTGTGTAGACAAACTGTCCGGCTGCCACATATCACAGAGTGGTATGAAAGGGCTTTATGTTACAAGACCTGTGTTACATTTGCCTCTCCTCGAGGTCTCTGTACATTGCCAAAGGGACATGAAGGGATCTAAGGGCTTGTTATACACTTATGCTTGGAAGGATGTGATTCTTAGTCTGCAAATATCAGTAAACATTGATCTCCCTGCACACTCATGCACGCATACGCACACACATGCACACTAACTGACAAAAAAGAATTGCCGTTGACAACAATAGAAAAGTACAGACAAGTGGAATGAGAAAAACATAGCTTGAGAACTCAACAGAGCTAAAATGCAGTGATTTAGATTTTTAGAATTACGGTAGGCTCGTTCCAGATGGCCTAGGCTCGAATGGCACAAACAGGCAGGGTTTGTTGATCTAAAGATATTTACTTTGCATATCTTGCTATGCAATGTTGATAACTGGTTCATAAACTTTCACCTTTTGAATCTCACCATCTCTTCTCATTAAATAACTGTCTGACTTCCTCCCACAATTTCCAACAACTGTGGCAATTCAAAATCGACACAGATCTTTAAAAATGCTTAAAAATAAACATCAATATTATGCATCAGAACTATAAAAAAGTCAAAATCGAATTGTGCCAAGTCTAATTGTGAGGTGGACAAGGCACAGCTGTGCTGGCAAGCCCCCCGATTATTTGGCAAAGAAGTGCTTTTGCTCGCATAGTTTATAGCAGCTCAGAGGGCCAAAGGGCTTTTTTGCTGCAGTAATTCCATGTACACTAGGGTTTTGTCCTCACAACTATTGTCATCCCCTTAAAACAAACAAGGAGCCTTGTGGTGCTAGCTAACAAAGCTAAGCCAGCACATTTTACTTGTAGACCAGGCCTCAGTGCAAATGAGACGCAGCTCCTCTGAAGCTATGAAAACAGAAAAGCTATGAAAACATAAATAAGGGGTGAAGAAAGCACGACAGAAACATTTCTCCCTTCTGATGTATTACCACCATTGCCCTTAATGATTTACATTCAAATTCATGCAGTTTGAAAATGGTTGTTATTTTCCTTTCCATCACCTGACATTTCCAACATGTTCCTAATTGTAGCACTAAGTACGTAGCATTTTTCTCAGCAGGCATTTAGTGAATATGAAAGAAAGAGTGTCATTGGCTTTCTGGGCAATTAGAGCTTTCCTAATGCACACTATTCAATCAACTACTGGGCCACAACTGAGAAGAGCAAATAACAATTAATATATTCAGAAAGATCTCTCTTATTCCCAGAATAAGGAATCAGTAAGTAACTTCAGGTACATTTCAGCAGCTCAGCTACCCATGTATATACCAACGTCACATCATAAAAACAAATGAAACAAAAATTATTGTACTGTGAAAACTCTAAAAGTCTTCCCCTTACAAAAAATATACTCTTGATTTCAGATAAAAGTTTTTATTAAAGTTCTTAAATCTTCCCAGACAAGCCAAAGGCAGAGAGGTGATAAATCATGTTTTCTACACTTTGGGGTTGAAGATGTTGAAGCAGCTGGAGTCTAATGACTAATCTTTAGTGAAACCCTCTTAGAATCTGTCATGCATGAGCATGGAAGGATGCTGTGGTGAACCAGAGGGATAAAATAAAGCCATTAAAAATGTTCTAAGTAAACTGCAATGTGTCATTGCCATAGAACTGAGAAAGAGAATGGTAACATCCAGAAGACAATGGATTCATTGTAATCTTATTTACATTGCTCACTTCATTTGGTTGTATACCAAAGGTTCATGCAGGGCAAGGCCAGCCGAAGGTTTTTTGCCACCCTAGGCCAGCAGCAATTTTTGACATCCCCCCAGCTACTGGCGGAGCAACACAACTGCCAGGATCCAGCCACGGGCAGGGAGCGGCACCACCGTCAGGATGCGGCCTCAGCCAGGGAGTAGTGCCACGTGTGGGGATCCAGCCACGGGCAGGGAGTGGAGCAGCCCCAGCCCAGCCCTTAGTACCCCACTAATTGTTGGCACGCTAAGTGACTGCCTACATCACCTCTGTGGAAGAACTGGCCCTGGGTTCACGCATAACTGGTAATTGAAGAGCCAATAAAGAAATACAGAGCTACCGGTACATAAGGAGACACTTCAGTAGTATTTTTAATGGAAGTCTTTCAGTGTGTTTTAGATTAGGCTCAGAATGCTTATGATCAAGCCTCCCATGCACACGGTTAAACTACGACACCACATCATCAAGCAAGCTGGAAGACTGGAGTTTTCCTAGACACTGGTGCACCTGAATGTGCTGGATCACCCTGTCCATGAGGCCATGCCACAGAATCCAGCTGCACAGCCAACAGCTGTAGAAGTGCATTCCTATGGAAATACACACTCACTGATGGTGAGTTCTGTCATTTCAGCTCATCTTGTACTTAAGGACAGGTCTGTCACCAGCCCAACATACATGGCAGACAAAGGCACCTTAGTTAGCCACAGCATCTGCACAAGGACTGAGTCAGGTAACCCTAATGGTACAGCCTAACAGGCCAAATTCAACTCCCCCAGCCTCACATTGGAAGGAAGAGGAAAGCTGAAGGACAGCAAATAAAACTATGCAACAATGACAATGATCAGCCCATAGCTTTACCACACAGATACATTCCTCTCCATATCAGAAAGCCAGGGGAAGAAGTATTAGTATACATGGAAGATCCTGATACCATTGAGCAAGTGGGAGGACCCACACCAGGTCTCTCCGAAATAGTGGCCCAGAAATAGGATTACCAGATACCAAAGCATGGAAAGGAGGACAAGGAAGTTCAAAAAGGAGGCCATTGGAGGACACATGAAGAAAATGTAGTATTAATATAATATTCTTCTATTTTTAGGGGGCCCGGGAACACTTCCCCCTAAAAGTAGGGTGTTCCAGGGCATTCCAGCATACTTTAATCCAGAGCTCTCAAAACACGCGGCCCCCTAAAGCTATTTCCTGCGGCCCGCAACAACACTATTGTTACCAATATTTGCAATATTGTTGCATGAAAAAGTTTCAGTAGTGCGGCCCTCAGGCTAATGTACTAGTCCTCATGCAGCCCTCATGGTGATTTGAGTTTGAGACCCCTGCTTTAATCCCTGTAAGTAAAAAGCCAGACAAAATCATGTATTTTTAAAATGCCTGCTGGACAGATGATGTGAAGGTAAAAAGGAGGACATGTCCTCCTTTTGTCTGACATCTGGTAACCCTACCCAGAAGCAAAATCAACTAGGCATCATCCAGTTCAGCATGGACATACATGTACGCCATTGAATTCAAGGGACACATCCCCCACTGCAGATGACATTACTGCAGAGCTGGAGGGAGGATTTTCTCCAGGCTCAACCACACAGCTGGATACCATCCATTCGTGCTCCACCCTGAGTCAAAGGACCTAACCATCCTCACAGCACACCTGGACGAACATCACTATTGACAGCTCACTTTGGGCATTCCTTCAGCCACTGAAATATTTCAAACCACTCAAAGTGAGGCTCTAGTTGGAATGGCTGGAGTTCTTAGCAAGAGCGTTGACGTATTGATATTTGAGACCACGGCTGCACACGAGCATGACACTAAACCAGCAGCAGAATCCTGCACCAAAGCCAGACAAATATGAGTACAATAAACATACACTAGAATTAGCTGGACACTCATTCTTCAAAGATGGCGCCTCAGCAGATCCTAAGAAAGTGAAGGACACACAATGTTCCTGGGCCCACAAACCCCACTGAAGTTGGTATCCTTCTAGGGCTTGCAAATTTATTCCAAAGTTAGCTGCTATATCTGAGACACCAAACTAGGAAAGATCAAATATGGGTTTGGTCAGATGACCATCAAAAGGCTTTTAAGGAACTAAAGAAACCCCTTACTAGAGTTGCAGTCATGTCAGATTTCAATTCCAGACAGAGAATTGATCTTTTAATGTATGCCAGCTCTCTTGGATTAGGATCAGGCTTCACACAGGTTGATGAGCATGGTCAAATTTACACCATTTGCTTCTGTGAGCAAGACTCTGTCTCCCACTCAGCAACAATACTTGCAGACAGAAAAAGAAGCTCTTGTGGTAATATGGGGATGGTCCTATTTTTACTGCTACATTTACAATGTCGTTTTGTGATTCTGACAGATCACAAACCTCTTGAACTACTGTTCAACAAATGAAAGCAGCCACCCAGTCTGACATGTCTACAAATGGTCATCAAAACATTGAAAGTAGTCCATGGAAAGAACTTCTGCATAGCTTAACTTAAAAGATTTGACTTCTGAAACACATGTTGTTCTATGATCCTTTGCCCATCTTAGGCTATGTTCAGACACAGGGGGTTATTTCGATACAAGTTGGTTCGAAACAACTTGTATCGAAATAACGCCTTATTTTGAAATAACTTACTTCGAAATAACAAAAAGTTATTTCGAAATAAGGAAAAAAGTGGGAATCGAAATAGCATGTTCACACTGTGGGCTTACTATTTTGATTCAGGGGCAGGGCACCATGGGAGGTGTGGCAACATGGCCGCCTCACTGGGCCATGTTGGCAGCCATGTTGCCAGCCAGGCATGCCCAGGCAGGAACTTCGTGTTCCCCGGCGTGCTGAGCACCCTGGTAGGAAGGTCAGACGGTTGTTTCTAAACAACCGTTGTTTCGAAACAACGTGTTCCAACAGGGTTGTTTCGAAACAACTCGTTACAAAACAACGTTGTTTCGTAACCACATGGGGTTTAAGTTGTTTCGAAACAACGGTACGTCGTGTGAACATGGCGTTTCTTATTTCAAAACAACCTCTGTTGTTTCGAAAAAGGACTGCTGTTTGAACACACCCTTAGAGGTGAACCTGCTCTCACAAACAATGACCACCTGCTGCAAGATACAAGACTTGTTATTCCGTGTTCATTAAGGGATCACACGATTGGTTTGGCTCGTGAAGATCACCAGGGACTAGTAACACAGAAACTGTCTGGTTCTCTGGCACTGATAGCCTGATTAAAATTCACATGAAGGCCTGAAGACTATGCCAGGCAGCAATTCTGGAAAAATCACACTCCTCTACTACATGCATCTCCTCTGCCTGTGTGGAATTTAGGACAGGATTTTGTGATCTTCCTAATGGAAAACATGTCCTGTTTGTTACAGAGGCCCGTTCTCACTACCCAGCAACTGAAGTGATAAGCATTACTTCCACCAAATCAGACAAGAATATGTGAGCCCATGGCACATCGAAAGGCCAGAGCCAAAGTCAGTAGCCAGGAATCAGAGCTCATGGAGAGTCAGAGATGGGTTAACTTGGAGTAAGGAAAGGTAGCTGCAGGCAAACACTTTGAGCAGCCATCAAAGCGCTGCTGCTGATGGGCTCAATAGCCACTGATTCTTCCAGATTGTCTGTGGGGAGATAGCCAACCAGCCAGCCTACGCCAGGCCTGCTGCCTTTACTACAGCGCCCAAAGACTGCCTTGCCAGCAGGCCCTGATTCCTGACCCCTTGAATCTTCAAGCACAAGTTGCTGGAGAACTTTATATTTTCTTTGCAGAAAACCAGCTAAACTTGTTCAGTCAGCAGTAGGCATCTCCTTGATAGCAGAAAACACATCCACTGGGGAGAGTGTTTATTTTAAATACCTAAGCTATCAGCAGCAAGATAACACTCACGACAGCTGATTAGAGGATAATGGAAACGGTGTGGGGCCTGAATATCCATTTTAAATGTGCTTATGTCATACTTCACAGAAAGGTCAAAATTAATGTTACAGCAAAAATATTTTTCAGAGTACAATTATCTTGACTCTTGGAGCGAAATAAATTCCTCTGAGCTTTTCAGTCTGGGGTTTAAGTCTCACAAGTTTTATCTGGGGAACATTGCAGATCAAATTGAAAGCTGAATCCAAGAGGTATTATAATGACCTTATCCCACCAGCCACTTTTCTTTGTCCCCTCTAATCTGTCACACCTTATTCTCCAAAGGCTCCAATGTGATGGCTCTGAAATAAACGTAAAATGTAATTTTTTATCAGGTTCATCTGATAGTCATTCTACTTTGCAGTTTGCTAGAGGACCAACATCTCTTTCCTCTTGCAGGCGTTTCTCTGAAGCAGGCAGGAAAACGTGGCCAGTCCCCAGGACATGGCAATTACAGAATGTCACAAACACAGCCATCTTTCTGCTGCCCAAGTATGACATTTGCCTAGTAAGTTTCATACGCTTTTCAAATTAGTTTGTCTGCAAACATTCCCAGTGATCTGATGTTCTTAGATGCAAGCAGATGGCATCCTGTGTTCTAATCTTACACCTGCCATGTTACATTAAACTCTCGCTGACTGAAAGACATTTGCTGTATGGCCCTGGTGCCCCTAGCTCAGGCTGATAGCCAGTATTCAGTGCCTTGCCGGCGGGTTTCCATGAGAAGGAGAAACTGATGACAGAAGTCATGGATTTCTTTGATGGAATCCCATTTACAAAGAATAGGCAAAGTCCTGCTTTCCCGAACACAACAGGAATCAACCAGAGGAGGCAGGGCCCTAGGTCACAATTCGCATCCTCCCTTTTCTGTCACCTGCCAAAGAACTCTCTCAAATCCAGGCAACCAGTGCTTCTTCTGCCTTCAGACTGCTTTCTCTTAGCTTTGGTCTACTCTGCACACTGACCTCAGGATGCCGTTGTCACTCAGGGGCATGGTAAATCCATACCCTCCAGCGAGGTACCCACCTAGTCCCCTGTGCAGACAACGCTATGTCGGCAGGACAGCTTCTCCCACCAACACGGCTACAGCCTCTCACAGAGGTGAGTTATTAACCCCTCAGGACAGGAGAGCTCGGCGTAGAGCTTCTTCCCCAGAGAAACTACAGTAGCACAGCTGTCCCAATGTAAAAGTGTGGGGCAGACCTGCCATCAGCCTTCTTGGTGCTCTCTGCTTTCTTCTTTACTCAGACACATGCAGCTGGGATCAGATCAATCCCCAGCCCTGCATTTGCATTCATCCAGTCTTAGGCCAATGACTTTCATTGTTCCAGCTAGCACTAAACCAAAGACAATCAACTGTTCCCACGCTGAGTCTTAATGGAAGATGGCTCGCACACTGTGACAGATCACTCCCCAAACCTGGTCCAGTGGGCCACTGTGACCCCTCCAATCTTCAGTCCTGATCCCTGGTTTACCCACTTTGCCTGGTGACATCTCACTCCTGAGTCAGTCCATACCAGCCTCCTGCATGCAACTGGTCCCAGGCAGTGGGTGTGCACTGTCTGGCCACTCAGGAGATGGTCACCCCCAGCCTCCAAACACCACACTGGCAACTTCTGCCCTTCAGGGATTGGAATATTTGCCCAATCACCATAGACTCGTGTCTGTCCACTTAACAGACAAATGGAGAAGCCCAGCCTCACTCATTCACACCTTCTAAAGTCCAGGCAGCTTTAGATAAAACAACTACTGGTTTGTTGATTTTAAGCGAGTATGTAGCAAATCAATGCACAGTCATTTAATAAAGGAGTCAGGAGTTACCACAAGCAAATAAAAAATATAAAACACATGCTAATCTGCTAACACTATTCCAAGGTTACTCTTTAGTCTATTCTCCCCTTTCTTACCCACACGTCTGACTGGAGTTCAGCCAGCTCAGGTCATCCTGGCTATGTGGATAAGCTCAGTATCTTGCAGTTGCCTGTAAGATGGTGTTTCTCTGGCAAAAGCCAACAGCTTCTTTCTCTCTCAGAGTGTCTGAATCCTTTTAATTTCCTGCTCTGCTCCCCTGCCTCCTGGACTGAGGTGCTACAGGCATTTAGCTAGCCCCATTGTTGCTGTTATTTTCTCTGGGTATGGTGCTTGCAGCACTGTTTGGGAAACGGCCCTGATTTTCTCCCTTTCCCCTGAGTCATGTAAAAACCTAGACACATGCTTCGTATCTGTGCACATGCATGATGCTGCAGGAATCATGATACCACAACAATAAGTCAGAGCATTCAGAAGGAAACCTGGCATGGCATAACTGACATCAAACCATGCAATTACTTTGCAAAAGTGAACAGAAAAGGTACACAGCTCATAGCCCAGGGGTGCACGGATATACATCACATGACACATGTCCATCATCTTCAGTGAGGTCTGACTGCCCCGTGGTCAAAGTCTCACCTGTTGTGAATCACCCAGCCTCCAGCATAAAAATACAAATGTTAAATATGGCAATAAAACAGCTTGATCCCTGATTTCCCTCTGCTTTACACATAGCTTAGACAAGGCTGTCTGCATACAAGGCTGGCTGGCAGAATAGGCACATCTCCCACCCATGATGCATGAGTTTGCACAGATTTAAGTGTCAACACCAGGGCCAGGCAGTGGGAGAAGCAGGCTCCATCCATCACAGTCCAGTTGTGATGTGCACAAAGGATGGTGCTTTTGAGTGTGTTACAGGTCAGAGGATCAGCTTCACTCCAAGGACAAGCTTGTCAGCATAGCAGTAGGTAAGAGCCCTGCATGAAAGTTGTGTTGCTGTTCCCTCAGTGGCCGATACAAATACAAATCTGGCATGTCCAGATAAGACTATTTTTACCTGCTCTTACACATGCAGGTGTGACAAGTGAGTGTGACAACTGGTTGTGCAATTTCACACGCATTTTTCTGCATGAGTCTGGGGTTTTAATGTTCTGAAAAATTAAGCTCTTAAGACATAAATATACAGGACAGTGGTCAGACAAAAGTTAATTACAGAAATTCAATGATAAACAAGGATTTTGATTTAAAAATCTAACACCAGAATCACCTCTGATGTAAATCAGCTAGTGCAATTCCGCTGAAGTCAGTGGTCCTATGCGGATTTATACCAGCTCAGGATCTGATCTTGAGCTCTACAACAGAGGATAACTGTCCAGTCATAGGCTTATATAGATTGAAATCGTCCCTTGGAAATAGAAGAAGTGAGGACACTGATGCACAAAACATGGTAGAAGCCTAAGATCTGTAGGACGTCTGCAGTCCAGCTCACCTGTACTTTGCATGCAAGTTCTTTGTTCATACAGCTCCTCTCTCTGCAGCAGGCTGGTCTGAGTCAGAAAGCCCCAGTTCTTACTGATACTTTTATGTATTACTTGCACGTCTTCAGTGGAACTGGGAGATGGTTGAATCATAAACCTCATTTTGTTTTATTAATCAGAGCATTTCTTGAGCATTTGTATAAGAGGAAGGTCATGCACCGAAGATAAATCTTAATGTCCCTGCAAACAAAAGACACATGGACTCTATTCTCTTTTTCTTCTCCTGGTCCCATTGTTTTTTCTCTTTGGCCCATTGCTACTTGGAAACAGAGAAATCGAATTGAAGCAGAATATCTTGTATCTATGAAAGTGGGGACTCCAGAGGACTCATTATCTGTGTGAGGCTAGGCATGACATACACAGCTCTCAAGCACTGACACGTGGTACATGTTCAATTAATCTGACCAGAGTCTGGGTCCTGAAAAACGTTCTTGCTCAATATGGAGGAGAGGCACTTAGCTCTCAAGGACCCTGACATGCCCGAACAACACCGCCTATTAGTAAGACAAATTATATAGCTACACTTTAATGTACTGTTTTCACAGTGAATTTTGTGCAGGCTGATATGCTGAATTTTGGCTCTCCACCTCCCTTCCACACGGAAGTTGTTGCTTATGTGAAGAATTCTGAGCTCCATTTAAACATGGGACTTCTTCACCCCATGGGATTTGCCTGCACTGCAGCTTTTACCTCCTCCACGATATTTACAGGAGACAGACAGACAAAGGAAAGTGTATCATCACCCCACTTCACAGACAGAGAACTGAGATTACAGAATTGCCAATTCTGAAGATTTTATTAGTCACATGATATCTGGAGGTTTCCAAAAGGCCCCAGTCATGAAGCCAGGTAATTTATGTTAAAATTGCCTTCTTTTTAGGTAAGTTTCTAGCCTTGGTGTTTGCAGGGAAAAGTTGGGAAACATGACCCTGACTGGCTCAGCCAGCAGAAGCCAGAAGATAAATAAAAATGCATTATTTTTGAGCTCTCATTTTTCTGAAGTCAGTCTTGCTATGCTGTGGGCAGAGCGGCTCGTTCACAATTTCTGAGCTCTTGTGGAAGCCAATGTGAAAGTCAGATGACTTGCTCACAGTCATATAGGGCATTTAGGGCAGAATCAAAAACCAAGCCCAGGTCAGGTATGTCCCAAGGCAGTGCTTTTCTAAACACGCTATTTGTAAATGGCTGGCTCTGTCCTTACATCCCGAACAATCAGCGTTTAGTACACCCTTGCTGACAGCGCTATCTGCCAAGGAAACAGAGCTTCTGATTAAGTGACAGCGGCATTTTGTACCTGAAATGAGTTCCCAAATTACTGTACTGACCTCTGATGATATTCACATCAGACAGACTCAGAATGATTTTCCCCAGACCAACCAGCAATGCAGTGTCCCTGGAGAAGTCCAGTGCCTGACACTTCCATGAGGCTTTCTGATACTGTTAGCAGTCAAAGCAGAGACAGACCAGAGCTGTGATGCTCCCATCTGAATTCAGGTTCAAAGATTTAAACATTTCCATGGGGCTTGATGTCAGCCCATTGTAGAGACAGCTGCTGTATCCTGACTCACATACGGCTGAATTTCATGGAAGTGGAACTTGGGGCTGCTTGGGAACAGCCAGCAATGATGGGTTAAAGCTCAATACAATTGCACCACTGCTCTTGGCAACATGGGCTCCCTGTTCTCACTTACTCAGGGAGACACAACCACAGTGGGTTGAAAATGCAGTGAAAGAGTGATGCAGTTCCATTTCCAAACCCACTTTCCACTAGCCATGTAAGGAATCAAGACTATTCACTGATGTTATTCTTTAAAGCCTGTGGCCAAACACAGAGAGAAACAGCATGGACTCATCAAAGGCAAGATAGGCCTGGCCAACCTGACTGCCTTCTACAATGAGATGATTGGCTCTGTGGATGCGGGGAAAGAGGTGGACATCATATATCTTGACTTTACCGAAACTTCTAATATGATCTCCCACAGTATTCTTACCCACAAGCTACAGAAGTATTGGTTGAATGAATGGACTATAATATGGATAGAAAGCTGGCTAGATCAGTGGTTTTCTACCCGAGTGCTGCTGCACTGGTGTGCCGTGAGAACTGTCCAAATGTGCAGTGAAATTATGTACAAAGGTAACGGAAAGCAAGGTAAAACAAACATTGTTTCATCTTATACAATATTCTATCCAACCAAAATTAAAATTTGTAAAAGGCATGAAAATTAATCATCCAATTACAAGTGAAATATCGGCCTTTCCATTCTAAAAACGTGAACATTTTAAACACAGGTGGTCAAAAGGCAAAATTGAGATGACACATATTTTTTCCCCATGGATTTGAAACATTAATGCATTTGATCCTTCTTTAGTTTGTAGTATGCACTATGTTGCAAACCTCTCTGGTAAGACCGTAATCATAGTAAACATGACATTTATGGGCAGCCAAGTCAGCTGAAAAAAGTGGGTGTGCCATGGAACTGTTTGTCCCATTAAAGCATGCCATGTTACTGAAAAGGTTGGGAACCCCTGGGCTAGATCACTGGGCTCAACAGGCAGTGATCAACAGCTCAATGTCTAGTTGGCAACCAGTAACAAGCGGAGTGCCCCAGGGATCAGCACTAAAGTCAGTTTTTTAACATTTTCATCAATGATAAGTTCCAGCAGGATAGCCATATTAGTCTGTATATAGCAAAAACAACAAAAGTCCTGTGGTACCTTAAAGAATAACTAATTTGTTAGCCTTTAAGGTGCCACAGGACTTTCACTGTTTTTTCATTAATGATATGGAGGATGGGGTGGAAGCACCTTCAGCAAGTTTGCAGATGGCACTAAGCTGGAGGGACTGGTAGATAGCTGGAGGGCAGGGATAGGATACAGAATGACCTAGACAAATTGAAGGACTGGGCCAAAAAATATCTGATGAGGTTCAGCAAAGACCAGTACAGTGTGCTGCACTTACGTCAGAAGAATCCCATGCACTGCTACAGACTGGGGACTGACCAGATGCAGAAAAGGCCCTGAGGGTTACAATGGAAAAGACGCTGGAGAGGAGCCAGCTGTGTGCCCTTGTTGCCAAGAAGACTAATAGCCCATTGGGCTGCATTAGTAGGAGCATGGCCAGCAGATCGAGGTATGTGATTATTCCTCACTATTCAGCACTGATGCGGCCATATCTGGAGTACTGTGTCCAGTTTGGGGCCTCCTCTACAGAAAGGATGTGAACAAATTGCAGAGAGTCCAGCAGAAGGCAACAAAATTGATTAGGCGTTCAGAGCACATGATTTATGAGGAGAAGCTGAAGGAACCAAGTTTGTTTAGTCTGCAGACGAGAAGAGTGAGAGGGGATTTGATAGAGGCTTTTAACTACCTGAAAGGGGTTCCAGGGAGGATAGATCCAGGCTGTTCTCAGTGCTGGCAGATGACAGAACTAGAAGAAATGGTCTCGGGTTGCAATGGGGAGGTCTAGTTTGGGTATTAAGAAAATCTTTTTCCCTAGGAGGATGGAGAAGCACTGGAATGGGTTATCTACGGAGGTGGTAGAATCTCCATCCTTAGAGGTTTCTCAGGTGCAACTTGACAAAGCCCTGGCTGGGATGATTTAGTTGGGGCTGGTCCTGCTTTGAGCAGGGGTTGGACTAGATACCTCCTGAGATCCCTTCCAGCCGTCATCTTCTAGGATTCCAAGATATAAGGAACTGCTGAAAGCCTTTGGGGTCTCTGAAGGGACAACTCCTTTTGAGCCTCTGACAGGTGAGGACTTGGGGTGCTAATACTAGAGGTAACTAAGGAAAGCACTTAAGCAGAGATTGTTACTTGCTGGAATTATGTTGTGGTTCCCTGCATACATGTGGCCTTTGTAACCTTTCCTGTCCTGCTCAGTTTCAACCGCTTGAACCCAGGGTCCTTGTTAATAAGCTTGAGTTTGTTTGTTACAAAACCAGCTTCCTGCTGTGTAGGAAACTAAAGGAGCGTCTCCTGTCAACCTGACTGCAGTGATGTGGGCTGGATGAGCTCTTTGAAAGGAACTGGATGCTGCAGGGGAAATGGTTTCGGGGACACTCAGGCCTGGAAGGGCTACTGGGGTGCCCCGTGAGGAGCAACCAGGCTGGTGGAAGCTGAGTGAAGCTACAGTGCTGCGAGCAGGTGGCTGGCATCAGGGTGCTGGGCCCAAGTGGAGACATAACCAAGGCTACAAAGCAACACAATGCTCTCTGCCATGACTTGATAGTATGAGAGCCTATCTCAGGGAAGCCTGCTAAGAACCCAGCACAAACCCCACTCAGACTTCACCAATTGCGTGTACACATTTCAGGCACTTCGTATGGGGTCAGAGAGTCCCCTGGGTACTCCCATCTGTCTTACAGGCAGGTGAGCTTTCCCTTTGTGATAGCTGGTCCCTCACCATAATAATATTCAGGTAACTTCCAGTCCCAAAGGACCAGCTGCTTGTCCCAGTTCAAATGCACTTTAGCTCTCACACCGAAGACACTCGTATTGAACCCATAATAAACTCCATAATGTTGTATTAAATAGGAACAGGAAATGAAAGTGAGGGAAATCACAGACACAGAAACAAGAAACAATCTTACATTTCAGAAGGCAACAGCAGCTTCTATTACCAGAAAGCTCTGTGTCCCCCTTAGTGCCAGCCCCAGCAAAGCAGCTGGGGATCTGTTTCTTACGCCTAGTGACCCTCCCCACCCCAAGAGTCCAGGCAGCACAGAGCTAATAGCTCAGTGTGAGATGGGACACAGACTTGGGAGACTCACCCCAGTACGTTACCAGGGTAAGTCACACCAGTGCAAGCTCCCGCAGTGTGTCTCCAGGGGGCCTCAGACTGTCCCCTTTTCTGTCCCTCACCCACTGCAGCAATGCCCAGCCTGGGGGCAAGGCAGGGCAATGCCAGCACTGGGGCCCAGCAGACCTGCCAGCTGAATGGGGCAGGCCAGTGCTAGTTGAGCCTGGCACTCACAGACCTGCCAGCCATGGGGAGGGGAAGCCATGGCTCAGCACTGGGGCTCTGTTGGTGCCACAAAGACCCAAAACCCACAGCCAAACAGCTGTGGGGAGTGGGGTGGCACTGGTGCCTGGCAGACTGGCCAGCCACAGGAGTGGAACAGTCTGCCGGGCCAGAGAGGTGATGCAGTGCCCGCTGACAGGCTCAGACCAACAACCAGAGCTGCACCCCAGGCCCGCCACCTGGCACCCAATTTATTTTTGTTGGACAGTGAGCTGGGGCCCTCCCTAAGCCTGGGGCTTGAGGCTGCAGACCTTAAAGCCCCTTTGTTAATCCAGCCCAGTTTACATACAAAGCAAAAACCAGTAGCTACATCGGTACAAATTATCCGAGCCTAGAGAAGCCTTCACAGACTTCCTCTCCCTTTCTGTTTTCAGGGTTTTGTTTCTACACTCTTTCTCCCTTCCAGGCATCTCTTCCCCCAGAAAGCATTTCCTCTCTCTCTTTACTGTCCTACTGACCCACAAGCTCTTTCTTACCTCTTTCCTGCCTTCTGTTCACCTGCTTCTTTCTGTCCCTAGACCTCCTGCCACTAATCCCTGACTCAGTAATGTATTCTCAGTCAGCATCTCATTCTCCTTTTCAACGCAAGCAAGAATGTGACATCTCCTCAATTGTTTTTGAGTCATCAGATACCAGGGTTCTGCTATTAAAATCCAGCAAATACCAAATGAATCTAGGTAATGAGACAAGTCTGTCACATTGTGGAAAATCAATGTCACGGTCCTTTAAAGGCAAAATCCATTTGCAGTGACATTGGCTGGTCACGGTCTGGTCTGGCCCTTTCAAAGTCTGTAGTGCAAAAGGTGTAAGGATGCTAAACTGTATTACACTGTCCAGCCAGTAGGTGGCAGGGTGCATGAAATACCTAATTTAAATGCACCCCCGCCACGCCCGCAGAGCATTGAAAGATCTGAGGATGAACACACCTGGTGTGCATAAACATCATCCGTAGCCAGGCCAGATCTGATCCAGAAATACATGACAGTGTCAGGAGTAAACAAAGAACAGCAACAGTGAAACAAAGCAACAAAGGCTGCGCCCTCCAGGATCTCATCAACATGTCACGCCTCAGTGTCCCAGGGCACTTTAGCTTGGACAGCCCTTCACAACAGACAGACTGGCAACAACAGTTTGCAAGATTTCGACTGTGCAAAGAAAGTGGAGCTATACAGATATCTCATTTATGCTGTGGGGAAGCGGGCGAACTGTATCCTCAAATCCTTTGACTTTAAAGAAGTCACAAAGATGACGATGAAAGGGTTCTGGCTATGCTTGACGCAGCATACCCTAAACCTTGGAGGAACATGGTTTATGAAAGAGTATGTTATCACTGAGGAATTCAAGAACCAGGGAAATGTTGAATGTTTTATAGGAGTTCTGCATGCACTGGCTGAAAACTGATTTGGGGACTGCAAAACGTGAAAATCTCTGAAACAGGCTGGTTACCAGGTTAACAGATAAAAACTTTCACCAGAGCTGCAAATGAAGAGAGATTGAACCCTAGCCACAGCAAGCTAAGCTATCTGAGTTTGTAAGACAGCAAAACCTAGAGCAATTTGACAAACTTGAAAAACCTGAAACTAGCTTAAAAATGCAAACAAACACAAGTGTTCAAAGGCATTATTGTAAAACCTCTGAGGCAAGGAGAGAGCACTCCCAAGCTAAGTGGGATAAAATCCAGCCTGTCTACACCAGGTATGGGAAAAGTTATGTCCCATCAGCCAGAGGCACACAGCATAATAAATGCAGGAACTATGGACATCCACACCTGTTGACTGCTCCAAAGAGATCAGGGAGCAGAAAGACCCTCCAGACCCTTTGGTTCCAGATCTAGGTGATGCCTGGAAAGCGAGACTGAATATTCATTGTGGCACTGGCCAGATTTAGGGGATCATTTATGAGTTTTTCCATATTAACAATATCTCATATTTGCAATAATTCATAAGCAATATGCCATGTTTGGTACCACTGGAAAAGTTGTAATGTGCTAGGAATGAGTCTATGGTTTATATGAAGGTGTCATATCTGCATTAGAAGTCAGGAATAGGTTTGTTCTATTTGTATTTCCAATTATTGGCTTCTGGGACACTCCCAGACTGTATGTGTACAAACCATTGTCTCCTTAATGGCCCATTAGGGAAGCTCCCAGGTATAGGGGGCCTAGGGAGAAACTTGTCCAGCCACTAGGGCTTGCCCATGTGACTCAGCTCCATTTCGATTTGCAAATAATCCATGCAGCACCGAGGTGAAAGCCAGAGGTGATAAAAAGCAGCAAATCAACTCCATGTTGTCTTCAGTCTCTAGTCTGCAGCCACCACCCATCTCTGGAACTATTCCTCTGTGACTAGACAAAGGACTGAGGCTCCCCCTGCACTGGATATCTACCAGAGGAATTGAATTAACTTGCTGTAGCAGTGTAGTGGCTCTGCTATGGCCCCCACAGGGTTAAAAAGGGTGTGGACATGTGGCAGCCTATCAGGAGGGAGGGCTGCGGCAGCCAATCAGAGAGAGGCTGCTGGTATAAGAGCAGGGCAGCAGGGCTAGCTGGGTCAGGCTGTACTGGGAGCTGCAGGGGGAAGGTTCTCCTTCTGCTAGAGGCAGCCAGCACTTTGGAGTGTGCTGAGTAGGAGCAGGCACTTGGGGCTGATCAGAGCTGGGGATCCCATGGGAACAGACTGGGGGAGTGGCTGGAGCAGTGATCTGGGGCAAGGAGACCAAGGAGTGGACAGCAGCTGGACTCCAGTAGTGAGTGTGTGCGGCTGGGGCTGCAGGGAAGTGGCCCAGGGAGTCGACATAGACTGTGGAGAGACTGGAGGGAAGCAGAGGCCTCGGCAGAGGCATTTAGGGTCCCTGGGCTGGGGCCTGGAGAAGTGGGTGGGCCCAGGCACCTCCATGCTTCCCCAGAGTGCCAGGAGCAGCATGGGTGCCAGGGTGGGCACAGGCTCACTGGCCAGAGATTGTTTTAGTGGCTGAAACAGAAGTGAGCTGTGGCCAAGATGCAGCCAGGCCATAGAGTGTTTTAGTGGCTGGTACCCCAGAAGGGGTGGACTAATGGACTTAGCCGAAGGGCTTATGTCCCAGGACTGGACTCAGAACAGGAGTCGTTTTGTAAGAAAGCAGAGCACAGACCACCTGGAGGGGACAACTTGAGCAAATTCCCTAGAAACACCACCAGGAGGTGCCCTCCAGGTGCGTCTGGTGCTGCATCCGCTTACACCTGCAAGTTCCGAATTCTTCAAGGACTTGCTTTCTATGGACTCTAAATCATTTGTATGTATGTGATTCACTTTGACCCTTTAACATCTCTCTTTTGTTCCTTTTCTTTCTATATTAAGAAAGGAAGTTTTAGTTTCCAAAGGATTGGCTGACAGTGTGATATTTTGAGTATGATCCAAACCTATATTGTTCTGGGTGATATGGCTGACTCTCTGGGGGTCAGGAGAACCTATTTCTTTAGGAGACCCAGTAGCTAGGTGGGGACCAGAGGAGCTGATGTGCAATAGAGGGGGCTGTCTCTAATTTGTTACACTTCATGATGACCAGTGTGGGGAACCAGAAATGTTTTGAGACTGATTCAGAGCTAGTTTAAGTACCACCCATGAGTATATGGAGAGTTTGGCTCTCAGTTTTGCAGGTTGCCCTGATTTTTTGCATATTCAGATGGTTATCACAGGAGGCCCAGGTCACATTCATGACAAAACAACTGACTTTCAAAATGACTCAGGAGCTGACCTCACAGTCATCTCAGCAGAGATTTACAATCACCTTCATCCCCTCCGGGAGCTGAAGTCACCTGACACTGCTCTGACCAGCCCTCAAGGGATTTTGATCTGAACAGCATCGGCCACTTTACCAGAGGAACAGCTCACCAAGCTGAGCTGTGCATTCTGTGAGCATGTGACCAAAGACTGACAGGCTTCTCGGGCACAGCATGGCAGCTGTGCCAGCCCAAGTGAGAATGGTGGAAGAACTAGATGGAGGATTTGATGACAATGGACTTTTAAAAGGAGAAACAGTTGAAAGCAACATGAGACAATGCTGAACTGTGTAGTGTACAAACACCTGCACCAGGGAGACCCGGGAAAAAACTAGGGGCAGATCTCTGCCAATTCAGAGGACAACATTGCCTGGTTGGAGACTCGTTTACCAGGCGCACAGACATAATACTCCTGAAATACAACATGTCGCAGCGCTATCTAGAAACTGAACTGCACTTTGGGTCACTTTGATATTTCAGAACGACACATGATGGACAATGAACCACAATTCACTGCAATGCAATTTCAGTCCTTCCAAATGAAATATGATTGTGATCAGATCACTAACAGCTCCCCTTAGCCACCAGTGAATGGAGGGGCTGAGAAATCTGTGCAGTCAGCTATGGAAATCCTACCACAAGAAGCTCCATTCCTTGCACTTCTGAATTACAGATCAACACACATCATGGTTCCTGGATACAGTCTAGCACAGCTCCTGACAGGAAGACAATTCAGAACGACTCTTCCAACTCTGGAAAAGTATCTCTCTCCAAAGTGGCCAGATAGAGCAGCTAAATAGCTTCTAAACACTTCCACAACAGTCAACGCTCAGGAAGAGAACTGTGGGGTCTAGAACCTGGTGACTGTTTCTATCAAACAGGATGGACAACTCCAGCTGTCATAACAAAGACTGTCTTAGCACCAAGATAGTATGTGATTTGAGACTGACAGCAGAGCTCAACAGAAACCATTGACATTTACAGTTTGTCCGCAGAGAAAACAAGCAACAGCAAACTCTGCAGATGGCAGATACCCAACAAGAAGATGACAGCTCTAGGACCCAGACCAGCCACAGCCCATCACTGGAACTAACATACAGCCAGATGACCAATATGTGTAACTAGAAGGTGTCTCTGAATCATACAGGTTTAACAGACTGATACGTTCTGAACATCAAAGACAAACATTATAAACAGTGGGAATGTAGAAATTACTATTTCTCACCATCTGCATTTTCCAGCACCAGTTTATGTGCAAGCTGGCATCAGCTGCTGTAACTCCATTCCAATCAGCAGCTCCTCTGCTAGCCTAAATGGGTGTCGCTCCATGGAAGACAATGGGGCAGACCCTCCACTGGCGTACATCAGCACAACTCCATGAAGTCAAAGAGGCAGATCTTCAGATGATGTCAGTGGACCTGCAAGACCAGTGAACCCCAAGTGAAGACATGATCTGCTTGCCGTGAGCAGATCCTCAGGCCTACATTGACCAGCATGTCTGATCCTGTTGGAATTTGAGCTAACGGGTCACCCAGGAACTTGCACTAGTGAGTATCACTGCAAATGCTAATGTAGACACTCTACATGGTCTGTTCCTGGTCCTAGGTGGCCAAGGGCCCCCTCTCCTTTTGCACAAAGAGGGTTGCCTGACCACTCCTTCCATCCCTCCATGGGACACAGGTCCACCAGCTGCATCGTGGCCTGGCATGAAGGAAGTCACACCAAACCCAGTCAGCAGAGCTCACAGGGATAATCTAGAGGAGCCCCCTTACTAGAGTGTCCTACATGGAAGTTTCCCAATGGGCCTATGGCTGCAACCACCCTGCCACTCCCATAGCCCTCTCCCCACAACAGTCTAAGGGGGAGCCCTGTAGTTCCACAGCTTTCATGTGTATCTGCTTGCCCTTCAGCCAGACTAGAGGAGACGAGTCAGGCAGACAAGCCTGAGGGTTGCTAAAAGTGTGGTGGATTTGCCAGCACTTACAGCCATAATAGAGAGAGTTACCTTAAATTCTGGGCCATTTTCTTCAAGAATAACTCTTTTTTTTTTTAGATTTCTATTTCAGCAAACTTGGTATCCTGCCAAAGGGTATAACTCAGGGATTGGATTGCTGAAGGAACCACTGTTGGGAAGCTCTGGAATGGCTCCTACGCTCCAGTGTAAAGTGTACAATGTAGTCACTCACTTTGCTGCTCAAATAAAATGACTGTAAAATGTGGGGCATGTGTCTGTGGTCTGCGGCACTTTCCTCATTTGGCCATCCTTGCCATGCTGCTGAGGGATATTGTCTCCCTGTTTCCTCCTCCTTCTCCTCGATCTGTAGCTATCTGCGGTCTCTTGTCTTGTCCTTAGATTGGAAGCTCTTTGAGTCAGAACTGTTTTTTTGCTTTGTGTTTCTACAGCGCCTGGCACAACAGGGTCCTGGTCCATGACGCAGTCTCCAAGATGATACCACAAGACAAAGACTAGATTGGTGCCCATCCAAAGCATAGCACCTCTGACTACAGGCCCCTCCATGTCCTGTAACAGCCTGCTCAGACACCAGCGATATCCACAGGGCCTTCCAATCCTCAGCCCACACTTCACGCTCCACTTTCTCCTCTAAAATACAGCGCCTGGGTGCCCTGCCCTAGTTATGGCCCTGAGTGGGAGTAGCCTGTAGAGTATCAGAGGGGACAAAGCAAGCTGAAACAGCTTCATGTCCCTGAGGCCCTCTTCACCTTCCTATAGCAGACACTCAGCACAGCAAGATGCATTTACCTTGTTTGGTTGAAATCTTTGCAGGTCACCTTTCAGCTTTGGCTTTTAGAGCCAGCCATTCACTCTCAGAATTGCTTGAGATATTGTAGCTGTGCCCAGCAGATGGTTTGCAAAACAGGCAGAAGAAAACGGAATAGTCTCATTGGCCATTACAGGAGTCAACCAACCTGAGTGTGGAGTCAATGCCACTCCACAGAGCCCACACAATTCATATTCACGTAGGGCACCGGCACCCAACATGTGTCTGCTGGCCACAGGATTACAAGCACCATTGCAAAGGGGCGTGGAGAGCCCTGTTACAGACCCCATGCCTCAAAAACCACCCATGTCCTTGGAAGATCTGGGCCTAGCAGGCTGAGAGGGGTAGGATGTCTCACTTTCCAACCTCATCCCTTCCCTGAGCCAGCCTTAGCTTAGCAATGCTGCTGGGTTGGTCTCCCATCTCCCCAGGGACACAGGGAACTGTCCTCTACACATGGCAGAGAGAAGACGGTTCAGGCTGTGCAGCAGGGGTCAGTTTCACACAGTCTCTTGTGCTTGCAACCCCTGTGCTCTGCGAAACCCCCAGGGACTACCTGCTGCTGCTTCCTGTCCTGCATAAGAAACATGCTGGTGGGAGATGAGACACAAGTGCTCCAGCTGCCTCCTCACTGGCTGGCAGGATGGGTCAGGGCACCTGGGAAGCTACCGGCTCCATGTGCTGACTGTCAACCGAGGGTCTCCCCTGATCCCCCTGGGCTAGCAGTAGAGGATTCATCCTGCACACCCCGATGAGATTGGTGAGGCAGTGGTGCAAAAACCCCTGGGCTGCGACACAGTGTCACCAATGCAGGAAGTGTGACAAGGCACCCACACGCCAAGGTGCACACACAATATGCTACCAGCCTTGAGAGAGCCTTGCCCACCCCTAGTCTTAGATTGCACTGGTGCTGGCTGATGAGGTGGCAGAGACATACCCAAATGTGCCCAGGCACGTATGTTACATCGGTGCACAGCCACAGCCTTGATACTATGCCCAGGGGTGTCCTGTGGGGTCTCCGCTGAGAGCTAAGAATTAGCTGATTGGCTGGGCTCTCTCAAGGGGTTTGTACAGGAAACCAATGATGAACTATGCACAGCTGTTGATATAAGACTAGTTGCCTACGAGGAGACGAGGGTCGCAGGACTACTCACCTACCACTGAGGACAACTGACCCACTGTGCCGGGGACAGGTCTGGCCCAGATGGAGGCTTGAACCCTGACGAAGACCAACAAAGCCCTGGAGGGTTATCTGAAGAGGCTCCCCTGGGGCTAGAAGACAAGAGCCTGCACCTGTATGTGGAGCAAAACTTTATGTATGTAAGTAAAACTTCTGTAAAATCAGCTTTAGGCCTGATAGGCCTTAAGGTTTGGTCAGGAGAATATAGGCAAGGAAGTTTTTTATGTGCTGAAAGGAAAGATGGGAAGAGAAAGCAGATGTCTGGGAAGGGAAACTAAACTGACTGTTATTGAAGCTAATAATTGAAGTCATAAATCTGTAACAATGTAGACTTGAAAGAAAGAATGTTTTGGCAAACAAGTTGATCTTGCTGTTACCTTGACCCAGCTGCTCTGTTAATCTTTTTGTTGCCAATTAATAAACAGATGTATAGGCACTTAACTGCTGGAATCTGGGTGATTAGAGTTCACTTGATTGTTAGGAGACCAGTTTGCTGTACCTATTGATTAACTGGCTCTCCTGCAATTGCAGAACAATAATCAAGTGTCTTGCTTTAACTTGACAAAATGAGTCATCAATTTTCAACATGTGCAAGAGCGGAGGAAACAACCCAAGCTGCTGATCATCACAGAGTGAGATTCTGCAGGACAGGGTGGCTCATAAAGGCAGATCCTAGGCCTCTGGACTAGAAAAGCACTGCATGGAGCCCTTGAGTGGGAAATACATGACTAGGCAGGAAAGTAACCTGTTAATGAGGACTGGTGATAGCTGGTATCTTCTGTCATTCTTTTACTGGTAACCTCATCTTTCCAAAGCCTTCTGCTTCCCTTTATTGTCTCTTTGTCTCACACAGTGTTAAATAAACTTCAATTGCGTCTTATGATACCCCTCTCTAAGGGCTTAGTGCCATGGAAAAGGTTGACATGAGGTGGGACCTGGGCTGCCCAGGGCAGCAGAATGCAGTAGACGGCGAGTGACCAAAAGCTAGAGGACTGGGCTTGGGAGTGCTGTAAACTCCTAGATTGAAGAAGGGACCAGGTGTGTCTCAGGGAGCCCAAAGCAGAGCTTCTGTGTTGCCAGCAGCCAATAACCAGCAAGAGATTCTCCTGGTGAGCACAGACAGGGCACCCCCACTTTAAGCAGCTGTCATGATTAACCACAGCCACCTCAGGCCAACATTTTGGGTTCCTAAAACTTGGCCCTTTGATCTACATTTAATCCTCCAAAAACAAATGCTCAGGATCTCCAGACACTCAGCTTGGCCTCATTCCCACTGCAGTCAGAGCGGATCTGCCCTTCACCTGAGGGGGACCTGCTTTGAAGCCCCATGAATAGAGCCAGGTGGGAATTCTGACAAAACTTCTTTGCATCAGAAAACAGGGATTTGTGGAAAGGGAAGCTCTGCAGAAGGAAGGGCTAGTTTCAATGGATTTCTTGTCTTGAAAAACTGACTGGAAAAATTTTTGAACTGTCAAAACATTTTCAGCTGCCATTTTCAAAGTGAAAAAAATCTGATTTTTGTGGCTTGAAGTGACTTTACTTTGTAATCCAAGCCAAATAAAGCTGGGATTGGGGGGGGGGGGGCGACAAAAATGGTCACTATAAAAACAGTTTCAACTGAGCTGAACCAATTTATGTGCTTACCAGAGTTTGAGATTTTGACTTTTTTCATCTTATTTATATCTCAGTTATTTCCATGGGACCATTTCACACTCGACTCGACTTCCGATCCATGGATTCCTTTGATCCAGAACATCTAGAGAGCCTACAAAGAAAATTTAGTAAATAAAATCTGGGGATTTCTCTCCATGGCATTAGTGTAGTTTTACACTGGTGTAACTCCTTGGAGTAGATCAGTGCAAAACACTGCTCTGAGTTAGGGCCAATATTAATTTAATTTAGATTATGCACTACCAGGGAACAAAAAGACTGAGGAAAAAAAATGTTAGCAGCAAATAACCTTCTGCCTTCCCACAGTCCCAAACCGATAGCTAACAAGTGACATTTTAAGTAGCACTATATAAATAGTGAGTAAAAATAACTTTTTTCAAGGCTGTTACCATGAAAAATGTGCAGATATTTTATTGACTGGCAATTAAAATCTCATCTTTTTTTGTAGCATATAGCAACTGAAGGAAAACCATTTTATTAAAGGTACAGGTTCCAAACTGCATTAGCAATCAATATGCTTTATCTCCCTGGGAATGCACAATATAAAAGATTTGGATCTTACATGTGAGCTGTATAAAGATATCAAGAATCAAAAGGCAACATGGTATCATACCCAAACATCAGTTAAAAATCTGGTTTTGCCTCTGTTTTATTTCTGCGCTGCTTACTTTTTTCATCTAATGATCTAGCTATGGTGCAGAGAGGAAAGTTACCCTGAATTGCTTTTGAAGTTTGCACAGTGTGGCAACCAAAAAATGTTTTCTGTTGGATGTTTTTGTTGTGTTCTCCTCCCTCCCCAACCACCCAAGTAGGTAACATGACTAAGAAGATTTCAAGAAGGATGAAAAAAACTACCACCAACATCTTTTAGTACTGAAAGCAGGCACTTAAAGTTTTGGTGCTATTCAGTAACATCTGATCCAAAACCCCCATAGGATAGATTCCTGTTGACTGAGGTGGTGTTGGGTTAGGTCCTTAGAACTCATGATTTGTAAGAGCACCTGATTAGCAAGTAGGCTGCAATAAATAAATTTGACCTGTCAGGACCTTTACAGTCCTGCCTGGATCTGCCTGTGCTATCACCCTGATGTACTGTGTTCTCTCAAAGGGCATTAATAAATGTGTCTGCTGGATGTGGCCCACTTGTTCCCCTTATCAGCATATAGCCCAGTCTGCCCTATCCTTTGATCCCTGACACAGCCTTTCTGGAAAGGGAATTCATTCATGTTTTGCGGAGATCGAGGCAATGAAAAAAAGCTGTCTATAGCTGGCTTGTCCAGATTTCCCTAAGGCATCTTTAATTAAACAGATACTCCCACAGTACTGCAGATATAATTTGGTTCTTGCATTTGTAAAGATAATATATCATTCCAATAAAAAAGTACACTGCAATTTCCAGGGATTTATATTCAATAAGAAAATAAATGAATTTATTCCATTTCAAATTTATACAGGTTGAGAGGACAGGGATAGAGAGAGAAGCTTTTTAAAGTGATGGACCCAGGAACAAAGGAAGATCAAAAAATAAATAAGGTCTAATGGCTATTTTGAACAGATCTCTGAAATCCAATTCATGTAAACTGGTCAATACAGCATCGTACCTCATACAAGTCTACCAGTCCATACAGGAGCGTACTGCATACCAGTGTATCACTCAATACGTTATTGTACTGCATACAAGTGTACCAGTCCATACAGGAGTGTACCACATACAGGTGTACCAGTCAATATGATATTGTGCACATACAAGTGTATAGGTCAATATAGTATTATACCACAAACAAGTGTACCGGTCAATACAGTATTGTACCACATACAAGTGTACCAGTCAATAAGGTATTGTACCACATACAAGTGTATTGGTCCATACAGTATTGTGCTGTATACAACTATAGTAGGCAGTATAAGTATACCAGACCCTACAGTGTTTTACTACACACCAAATAATACAAGTATACCAAAGAGTACAAGGAAATAAAAGTGTGCCGTCACTTTACTGTACACTAGGCAAGCTCCTTGGGGAAGGGTCACTCTCTCACGGACTGATAGCACTTTACCTGGTCCTGTTGACATCCATGGGAGTTTTTCCAAGGACTGTAGATACCACATTTTGTCTACGTGAGTCAGTTTTGCTGTTTTAGTTGTACCAGAGCAGTACCTGTGTCGCAGGTGTGGACACAGCAGTACCAACATAAGGTGTCTTACAGGTGTTTTACTGAAGTTCTGGAATGGAAACAAGCGAGCTATTCTGGTATAAGACACCTTGGTTTCATTCCTGTCTAGCTATGTTGGCAATAAGTCATATGAAGCCCAACCCAGGCTCACATTCACCCATCCCCAGGGGAGAGAGCATTCCCTGATTACACCGCTGGCTGGTAAATTCATATTGAGTACTTTTAAACCCCCTCATTAAAATATTGTAATGATGAATAGAAGATGGGGCATGAGATTTTAAGCTGAAGTTTCACAAGCAATTACTACTTTGATCCTATATCCCTGTCCCGAATCCCTAACGAACAGAGAGTCAGGTATAATATAAACACTGGCTAGTTATTGCACGAAGTTCAGAACTTCTTCAAACGACTGGCTGCATTGTTGACCAGACCTGGAAATGTCAGTCCATACAAAAATACACTGAAAGCACATTAAGGCTGGAAACTGAAGCACCCAAAAGTCAAGAAACGTGAAGATTAAGGCTGCCTGGAGCATCCTGTGGCATGAGCATATGCGTTGGTCTTTAACTGCATGATCACATGCTGTGATTCCTAGGGTATGCCTGCCCCAGTCAGTGTTAAACACTGTAAGTCTAGTGCAAAGGTCGATGCACTCATTGGAAGTCTTTCATTGACTCGTACAGGCTAAGGCCAGAAGGGACAATTGGATCATCCTCTCTGGCCTCTTGTAGAGCACAGGCCAGAGACCTTCACCAGCTCGCCCCTGTATTGAGCCCAGTAACTCATGGCTGGCTATAGCAGATCTTCTAAAATGGCATTCTGCCTTAATGTGAAGATACAAGACGATGGATCCCTTCCTACAATAGCTTGTGCCACAGTTAATCATCCTCACTGCTAAACATGTATAGATTATTTCCCACCTGAGGCTACCTGGTTTCAGCATCCAGGCAAGGATTCTTGTTACATCCTCTTCTGCTAGGCTAAAGGGCTCTTTAGTGACTGGTATTTTCTCCCATGAAGGTACTTACATGCTGTAATCAAGTCATCTCAATCTTCACTTTGATAAGCTCAACACTCTTCCTATTGACTCCATCGACCTATGGGGTCAGGCACGTGAATGAGATGGGGAGCTGCATATATTTTTCCAAACCATTCTCTGAGGGTCCTAAGCTATCCCAGATTAAACAGATGCAACTTCTAAGTAACACCATTGGCTTCAATGGCCTACACTGTGATAACAGCAAAAAGAATTTGTCGCAAAATGGAAGCAGAGACTTCCCTGGACTCCAGCTTCATTCACAAAGCACCCGTGCCTCATTCACTGCCTGCCATTGAGCTGGCACAGTGAGTGAGACAGGCTGATAGAGTTTAAGACCAGAAGATACCATTGGGAGGATCCCATCTGACCTCATGCATAACACGGGCCAATCTCATCATTAAACATCTGCACCCAGTTTCTAGACTGAACTTTTCCTGGACTTCACCTGCCAGCCAATGGTGCTCATTAGATCTTTGCATGCTAGACAAAGAGCAGCTCTTCGGCCTGGGCCAGTATCAGATCTTCTCTTCACCCACAAAAGAGATCGAGGGCCCTGCGTGCCATCATACAACTGAAGATGGTGGGTTCCTTCTTGCTCTTCCTGCTTCTTTTGTGCCAGGCTGGCCTTAGACAGGTGTGCCACTCGCTTTGGGAGGCCTGAGTGGGCTGTGTGAAGCCTGATTTCTTCACACGTACACTTTGTCCTGCCCCAAAACAAATATAGCAACACAGCAAACCATACAATCAATTTCCTGGTGTGGACTCTGTTCAGGCCAAGCTCATACACAATCCCCAACATTGCCATGGCAACCCCAATTACGGCTCTTTCCATCTGTGACATTTCTAAAGGGCTGGTCAATAGTCAAGCTAATGTACCAAATGCTGCAGCTGGCAACTCAACTTCCCATTGCTCTCTTGTTTTCCCCTGGCAGGACCAGCTGCCAGTAACAATGCACATGGCCCAACTCCAACGACCACATCAGACAGGAAAGTGACAGTAAGGCTGTAACACTGCATATGACAGCAAGGCTATTTTACTGCATGACCCACCTGTCCTTTTGCCAAACGTTAATGGAGTGCAGAGACCAGGAGGAGACGGAGTGGATGGGAGCCCATACAAGGCCAAGGAGCCAGGCAGAACATATAGCACAGAGGAGCATGCAGCAAAGCATGCAAAGGAAAATACAGCCCTAAACAAATGGCCCTTCATTCCCTGTGAGTATGCAGGGCCTCCAGATCCAAAGTGAAAAATGTGGCCTCACTGTAAACATGGCGATTGATCTTTAAAGGGCCTGTCGTAAACCTGGAAGGACACTTCTGACAGCCTTGCAAGAACATCCTGATACCACTGTGCACTAACAACAGAGGGAAGAACCTCCTGTATCCATTCGCTAATAGTGGAGGGAAGTGGATAGCGGATACCTCCGTGTATCCATTCACTAATGACTGGTGAAAAATCTCCTATATCCATTCACTATTGATGGGGGGAAGCAGGAAAGTCACTGATGCGCTGAGCTGGGTTAATGGTCTGGCAAATAGTTTAAAACGCCTCAGTTCCCTAGAACATTGGGCTCTAGGTGGGGAGGGGAGGGCAACTTGCAGGGCATCATGTGCAGGTTTCAAGGGCTTGTGAGCACCCAGCACTTCCCATATTGCTAAGCGGGAGAGGTTAGAGTATTTAAAAGGTGGTCCCTAGAAAAGAGTGTGAGAACCACTATCCTAGTGTAATCACTCCAGATCCCACCAGGATGGATTTCTCATACGAAGTACCAAGCAACCAACGCCATGATGATCTGAGGTAGGAAACATCCCAAAGCAAGCCCTTGCATGCAGGGCCTGGACCTTAAGGCCCATCCTTTCATAAAGGAGAAGCCCGCAGCTGAATGGAACAAGGTTTCCACATGTGCGTGAAGTTACCAATTGTGAGTATGAATTACGTTCCCATGTCACCCTCTAGAAACCCCAGGCTCCTAGCTCCTGTGGAGAATTCCCCTGATACGTTACCTGTGGGCGCATGCTACATGACTGGACGTCCATTCACCTCGGGTGGCGCTGTTTGGGGAGACCTGGGGAAAGTCCTCCCCAGCCATCAGCTGCTGGCAACACAAACGGTCCATTCTGGGGTCCCTGGGCCCTGCTATGTCTCTTTACAGCTGAGCATTTCACCACACTCCAGTGCCAATCCTCTATCTTCTGGCTACCCACTGTGCCATGTGGCCTGCTGCATCCGTGGCAACAGGGCAGCTCAGGCCAGCCCTCTTAGGGCAAGGCCCTTAGGCTTATAACAAAACCTGAACTGAAGTTTACTTAGCAGAGCCCAAGGAAAAGATTAATATAAAAACAAACAAGGTCTCGGAAACATGAGATTACAAGTAAGACAAAAACATACTGGTAAGCTGCAAGCCATAGTCTATCCTCATTGACAAGTCCTTTTCCTGTCTAATGAGGTCTGTCTCCCCTAAACACCAGCTCTTGCAGGGCTTTACTGGTTCAAAGAACTGGGACCCACTTTTCATGAGTATCCTCGCTCCCTCCCCACATGACCAAGAGTCCCCATCTGGGTCATTTCTTGTGGTCTTATACAGTCACAGACTACTGTCTCTTAGGCAGCACCCTGCCTCTGAGAACTCTCCTGGGATCCATTTATCTTTGCAAATCTCCAGCCTGCATCTAATCCAGACAGTAAACGGGCCATTTCCATGGATGTCTATTGCTTCCCACGGAACAGAGACAGAAAACAGGCATACTTTGCCTTAGATGACAAATTTAGTTTGAGTATTGAAGCCCAATATCCCACATGTTCCAGAACTCTATGATTATTTCCCGTACAAATGTGATCTTCTAGTTCTTAGCTTTTGGCAGAACCCAAGCACGGCCATACAGTGAACTATTGAGAAGGTGATAGTCTGATCCAGGGGAGAGATGCCTCCCTCGGTACCCTGGGGCATATCTGCATCACCTCTTGTCTCTCAGAACCCATTCTGGTATCAAGGCCAAGGAAAGGGGCCATAGCATTGCAGGACATTTTTCATCTCCTCCCCGGTCAGCTAAACAAAGAAATCAAGGGCAAGATATTAACACATTTCTATTATAGTCTGACAGGAGAATAACTGCACTGTAAATAACCAGGAATTATTGACACAGAGCTGAAGACAGATTCTGTCTGTGGCTGAAGGAAGGAGGGACAGTTACATATTCTAGTTATTTCTTTCTCCATTGCATAACCGCTGCTTCCTGCAAAATTACTGGTGGCGCTCCTTGCCAAGAGCCCTTGATTTGCCAACAGTAAAGAGCCAAGGTTAATTTATTCATCACTAAGAAATTATATTAGTGTAGAGAGTTGCCCTGCTTCCCATCATACAAAGCTGGTGCTTCTACCAGAAAGCCACTGCAACCGAACCACAGAGGTTAAAGCAGACAGACAATTCAAAGCAGAGATGTGTTTCCAGATGCAAGAATATAATTCTTGGTTTCCTGAACTGCTGCCTGGGTTATAAACTGTGTAAGATTGGTTTCCAAGTGTGACTTATGTGTTTATTTTTGCTCGTTTGACCTTTTCCAAAGGAATCAGCCCAGCATCACATTAGCCCATTGAGGTTTAAGTGCCTGACTGCCGCTTTGACACCTAAAGCAATTGCACATTTTGTGCCTTCTGCCCTGCATGACGGCACCGCTCTAATCAAGATTGCTTCCAGGAGAGCTCTAGCCCTTGCACATAAAGACTCGGACAAATTTGGTGCCCCAGTGACCCTAACTGCTCACTAGGATGCAGCATCCAGCTCTGGCCATTTCGGATAACTACACATGGCTCGTTCTTTGAGTCCCATTCCTGAGCAGTGCTGGGGAACAATGGGCTGCCAAAGGTGCCATTGTTTGAGTGAGACCTAAAGCTGAGGCCCTGGCCACTCATGGTTAAAAGTCCCCTGGCAGATCCTAACCACTTTCTACCTCTGTTTGCTTCACATTGTCCTAAGGCTGCAAAGCAGTTATTGTTGCTTAACCTTCTCTAGGGAATCCCACGAGCCTGGACACAGAGCTGCCACTGGCCCTATGGCACTTCCCTCAGCATGGCTGAGGAACAGGCACACGACCAGGCCACACATCTCCTCACCGCATCAGATACAGCACAGATGCAACTGAGCGTCCATCCATAGATATTCACATTCCACCTGCTTAAAACTGGCAGCTTCAGCTGGAGATGTTCCTTACTTCCTTTTCTGAAATGTTCCTGGCACTCTCGCGGACCAAGTTCTGCTTCAGAGGGGCTGCATTTCTGTGATGTGCCTTGGCAATGTATTGTGGGATTCCTGGAAACACTGTGCTTCTCACTATAATCAGCACTAGGCACTCATCTTTTAAGGGAGGAGTCTGAAAAGCCCTGGGATGGAACCATTCTTCTGCTCTTCGCACTCAGCCTGCCAGGATGTTTGCATTTACTGCTGGGTGGAAGTATTTAAAATCAAAACAGAACTTCATTTTGAGCCAAAATTTTGTTTAATTTGGTTTTGAAAACCATTGAAAAGTTTCAGATTTAGGGGGTTATTTTTCCATGTTTTTTTCTTGTTTTGTTCCCTTTTTTCCCTCACTGAATGCAATCAAATGAATGATGATATTTTTCTGCTCATAGACTCTAAGGTCAGAAGGGATCAATATGATCATTTAGTCTGACCTCCTGCATAGTGCAGGCCACAAAACCTCACCCACCCACTCCTGTAACAAGCCTCTAACCTAGGACTGAATTAGTTAAGTCCTCAAATCATGGATTATAGACTTCTAGGTACAGAGAATCCACCAGCAAGTGAGTCATGCCCCACGCTACAGAGGAAGGTGAAATCCCCCAAAGCCTTTGCCAATCAGCCTCTGGGAAAATTCCTTCCCAATCCCAAATACGGTGATTAGTTAAACCCTGAGCATGTGGGTAAGATTCACCAGCCAGACACCTAAGAAAGAATTCTCTGTAATAACTCAGAACCCACCCCATCTAATGGCCCTTCTCAGGTCACCTTTCCAGATTGAATTCATCTTTCTTAAATATGGGGGACCTGCTCTTTTTCAATTTTATCTCCTTTCCTCCATGCTCAATTTTTCTAAGCTTCTCCAGCCTTGGAACAATGACAGCTTGGCAAAAGATTCAATGATGTTCTGCAATACTGCCATTCAGCCACTTTTCTGAAATTAAGTTTTGAAAAGTCAGAGTGAAAAAAGGAGAAAGTGGGAAAGATCCAACGCCTCTGGATAGTATTTACTTTATTGCAGGGATCTCAAAATCAAATCACCACAAAGGCTATGTGAGGACTAGTACAGGGCCACATGAAGACTGGTACGTTAGTCCAAGGGCCGCACCACTGAAACCTTTTCACAGAACAGTATTGCAAATATTGGTACCAATAGTATCGTTGTGGGCTGCAGGAAATAGCTTTAGGAGCCACAGGCGGCCCACAGGCCACGTGTCTGAGACTCCTGCTTTATTGCATGGGGTGCCTTGGAAAGGGGGAAAATGAAATTTTAAAACCTCAATTCAAAATTGTTTGAAAATATATTTAATTTTTTTCAGTTAAAAATTGTTCCTCTTTAAACCTTGCAAAATGGAAACAACTTCAATGTGTTCTCCATGCACCTGTTCCTGTGAGGTACAGAGAATTTCATCCCCATTTTACAGAGGAAGAGCAATATGCATCCAGCCCATAGTAGTCCACCCATGGGTGTGGTAGACCTGGGAGTTAACCCTGGCTTCCCTGAATCCCTCTTTGGCTCTTGAATGACCAGACAAGTGTTTCTCCAGGAACTGCTCATCTGACATGAGGGCTGAAGTTACTGACTACTGATGAAACTCTGGGAAGCTGGATGAAGTGATCTGTCAGGAAAAGCCTACATCACTCTCAAGAAGCAGTTTTCCACTCATAGCTCTTGCTGTCTCGCCACACAACATGTTCTGTGCTTTCTGCATCCCGATCATGCTGCAGCAATGGGGCTGAATGCCAATGAGATCCAAGGGCCCTGTCTCCAGGGACACATTTACTTCCCAATCCTAACTTGCATTCTTTGGAATGCCCTGTTATTTCCATCACCCAATTCTGCCTGCCCGGTTCTTTTTATGATACCTATCGTACAGACACCCATGCAGGGATGGAAATTTCAGCAGCCCTCCCTCTCTACTCTCATACTATCATACATATACAGCATATTTTACAAGAACTGTAGCCCTCCCTGGAATATTAAGTGCAGAAAGCACAAAATACTCTACAATTATTCTTCCTGCTGTTGCATCTTCTCTGCTCTAGAAATTGCAAATCTGTTGGCTGCTATAAATCATCATCCAGAATCCTCATTAATTATTATCATTTACTCCATCTGGTTCTGCAAGGCTCTTTCTTCACCCCTGCTGCATGATTGCATCTGAGCAGCTCCAAGGTATTTCATGTTCATCAGTTCACTTTCCTTCCTGAGATACCCCTGCCAAAATGAACTTGCTGTTTACAACTAAGGAGGGTGGTGCTAAAAGAAACCATCCATCAGGGCCTTGAATTTCTCAGAGGGCTGTGGTAGTGGAGGGAAAGTAGGCAAATAAGGAAGATCAAGGAAAACTAAGCAAATGTTCATTATTTTCTGTCCTTGGCTAATGCATTATCCTCTGATGCACATGGCTCCTGAAAGGTTTATAGGCTGGCAACTGAATTCACATTTCATGGTCTCTTGTTGCACGCACACAAAGTCAGTGCTGGCCTGGTCCTAGTCACAAAGGATGCATTCAGATTCTTGCTTCGTTCACTCACGTGCACATGGCAATCAGACGGGGAGGCCTGGTCTCCCCTTGCTTTACTAGTATCCCATCCTGTAAATACACTAGGTTTTAAAATTCACACCTCACGACAGTTCATGTGAACAGACTCATAGACTCTAAGGTCAGAAGGGGCCAATATGATCATCTAGTCCAGTGGTTTTCAAACTTAGGGCTGGGACCCAGTACAGTGTTGTGGACTGTCAGGCACTGGGTCGTTGCAGCCATTCTGCCACCACCAAAAGACTAGTATGCATTGCTCAAAGATGTAATTGTTGGGTCGTGGGCATACATGATTTTTTTTCAGCTGTGTCCTGAGAAAAAAATTGTGAAGACCACTGATCTAGGCTGACCTCCTGCACAATTTAGGCCTCAAAACTTCACTGATCCACACCTGCAATAAACCTCTATCCTATGACTAAGTTATTAAAGTCCCAAAATCATGATTTTTAAAACTTTAAGATACAGAAAATTCACCAGCAAGTGAGTTATGCCCCACGATATAGAGGATGCTGAAAAACACCAAGTTCTAGCCAATCTGCTGTGGGGGAAATTCCTTCCCAACCCCAAATATGGCAATCAGTTAAACCCTGAGTATGCGGGCAAGTCTCACCAGCCAGACACACAAGAAAGAATTCACTGCAATAACTCAGAACTGCCCATCCCACCTCCCTTCTCAGGCCACAGGCTATCCATCACTCACTCTACTGCCAAACTAGGCCATCCCATTATACTGTCCCCTCCATAAATTTATCAAGCTCAGTTTTGAAGGCAGTTACTCCTCTGATGATTAGCAACCTGCATCTAATTTCAAGACTAAATTTCCTGGTAGACAGTTTTAATCTATCTGTTTTTTGTGTCCATGGGTTTTATCTACATTTTCTGCAGTGAAATAAGGGGGAGTATGAAGCCCCACCCCCATCCCTACACAGTCCATGGGGGCAGGGATCTAGAGTTTGATGAGCAAATACCATCTTCCACATCTGCAGAGATCCTCATGGGTGGGTCCAGCCACTCAACAGTTTCAACCATAGGCACCAGAGATGGAGGAGCCAACAACCGTTCTCTTCACTTTTAAACAGGGTGGCCACACACCCCTCTAGAGAGCCTGTACTCGGAAGAGGCACACTGAGGGGAAGGTGGGTCTTACTGAGATGGACCATGATACAGGAGAAAGAAAATATACAAAAGAGAATGGCAGGCACAAGGACAGCAGAGTGCATATGGAAGAAATCAGTGGGGGATGAATTTGGGACTGTCACTGATTGATTGGCTGGAGGGCACACATTTGAGGTGAACTGGGCATGTGCGAAGAATGAGCAGGAGAGAAAGCATGGGAGGAAAGGATAGCAAGAAAGGAGATGGAAGACCAAGGATACAATGGAAAGACTGTCAAGAGAAATGTGAAGATCAAAGAACTGGAACTCCAAGATTTCTGCTCCTGTACTATGGACTGGAAGGAGTGCGGAAGAAATGTGGGCACCTCCAGCCTCATGTGCACAGGAAAAGGACTCAAGAAGTGAAGCAAAGTGAAGTTGGAATGAATAGCTCCATTTCCATTTGGAGTGATTTTGAAACTTTTCAGTGAAAACTATATACAAAACCAGCACATTCCTGCAAAATATTTCACTTTCAGCAATAGAACTTTTAGTGATGAAAACTGTTACACTGAAAATTTTTCATCCAGCTCTACTGACAGCCAATAAGTGGAGGAAACAAACCCACCACAGGAAAAGCTTTTCAACCTCAAATAGTTCCTTCTTTAGTTCAACTGATTTAAGGGCTGCCTATACAGCTTCCCACAGCCTGGCACTGCCCCTCTGGCTTGGAGTCAGAGAGGAATTTTTTGGATTATTTTGCTTCTTCCTGAGCTCCCAGAGTGCAGCATGGGAGCACTGTGACTGCAGAGCATCATGGGAAATGGATTACAGCCCATAGAGGAGAATGTGGGCATGATATAACTGAACTACAACTCCCATCAGCCACTGTGTCAGCTCAGAGACGCAGAGATTGGCGTTGAATCTATTGTGTTCTACACAGGTTTTTATACCATGCTCATCACCATAGTTTCTGAGATCCAACATTTTTTGTTTATTTTCCCAGTGGAAAAAAATATTGCAAAATCTAAGGATTCTGATTTTGCATAAAACATGTTTTACATCACAGAAAAGATCCTTCAATAAATTTCTAGCTAACTCTAGAACACAAGAACTGCCAGACTGGCTCAGACCCTTCTTCCCACTAGTTCAGGATTCCATCTCTGGCAGTGGTCCAGCATCACAAGCTGTTTCAGAGGAAGATACAAAAATCCTGCAAGAAGCAATAAAAGGGTAAACTGCCCCAACAGAACATTTCTTCCTGACCACCATTAGCTAGAGGTTAGTTTAAGCCCTGAAACATTTAGATTTATATAATACCTATCTCATAAAGTGTCTTCTATCAGTAGATCTCAAAGTGCTTTGCAATCTATAATGCATTCATCCTCACGACACTCTTGTGAGGTAGTCATTATCCGCATTTTACAGGTAAGATGCTGAGGCATAGACACACTAAGGCTATGTCTACACTACGAAAAGTTACTTCGAATTTGTTAATTCAAACAAATAAGTTTGAGTTTAGTTTGAACTAAACTCAAACTTATTAGTTCGAATTAACAACATGGACTAACTGGAACTAACATTAGTTCGAATTAGTCCAGTTTGTTAATTCGAACTAACTGCTCTTAGTTCAAACTTATTAAATTCGAACTAAGGGTTAATCCTTGTCTACATCATCCTTAATTCAAACTAACAATTGAATTAAGGGCTTAGTTTGAACTAACTGGCAGGTCTTACTAGCTCAAACTAAGCTTTCATTAGTTCGGATTAAGGAATTCCTTAGTTCAAACTAATGAAAGCCTAGCATAAACAGGTACTAAGCTAGTTCACATTCAGCCTTCTTAATTCAAACTAACTTGCAAGTGTAGACACACCCTAAGTGACATGCTCAAGGTGCACAAAAAGTCTGTGGTACAATTTGAAACTGAACTCAAGTTCTCCATGTCCTAGGCAGGCAACTGAACTACTGGGCCAGCCTTCTAGAAATTCTGAATTAATTTTTAATTCTTGCTGTTATAGCTCTCAATGATTCTCATGCCAATACAAATAGCCAGTTCTTTCTGAAGGGTTTTCCTTCACTTGATAAAACATATTATTTACCAGCGACATTTTAAAAAACAGGTACCTTCCTTCTGCAATTGATGTGATGTGATGAGCTGCGTGTTTTGAGGGACAGTGTTTCTTGTCTCCAAAAGTTCTGCTTGAAAGGAACAGCCCCTGCCTTTTCCCATCCATGCCTCTTCCTTGAGTAGAGGCTGGCTCTTAAAGGCTGGTTTCAGCAATGCCTCAAGAGCTGATCATATCCCCTGCTAGCTGCAGAACAGAAGAACCACAAGCCCAGAGTTAGCAGCTTCACTATACAAATGACTCTTTAAATTTAATCTCCATGCAGAATTGCCCCTGTTCTCACCGTGTAAAGTTCTGAGGCAATATATTTATTCCTTGTTACACTGATCAATTTTGACTGAAGGAAAAAGACCAAATGCAGTTAGAAAATTCATCCACTCCCTCCAGAGGGAAACTAGTATTGACGATCACATGGAAGATAATTAAGTGCAGATCGATTCTTTAGGCTCTTCTCTAGAGAAGGCATTTAATGGAATTTCTTTGGTGATGCATTTCAGCAGCTCACATGTCACTCTGTGAATTTGGGGCTACCCTATATTGCTGGCAGTGCAGAGCTCCAGGTACCAGACAGTGCCATGGGGCTTGGAATGCATGTGCTGGAGTGGATCCCACAATGCCCATTAGAGAAGAGCAACCAGCCATTAAGACATTCATGTACCAGCTGTGAGGATGCTACCTGCAAGGCATCCTTCATCCACAAGGTGTCTCTGGAGGACACTGCTGTACATCACCTAATTAAACCCATTTCCCAACTGTGCAAGGGGAGAGGATGTAGCCCCCCCCCAGGGACACCAAGCCCTCCCCCAGTGAGTCAGTGGCAGAGGTGGGAATAAAATCCAAGTCTCCCGAGTGCTCCATTCACTGTCCATGATCCTCTGACCTAGTTTAATAATAGAAGCCACTGTTGTAATTCATTAGGAACTGCTAATTTACATTTAAATTGGGGGAGGAAAGGGCATCTTTGAGGGTTACTGAGGGGTGAGGAAGTTCTCCTAGAAGTGGAACACTTTATCTCACTAAGCCCTACTCTATACTTGGGCGCTTTTCGGTGGCAGTCGACTGCCATTTATGCAAGGAAAGTAAAATTCCTTGCGTAACTGGCAGTGACTTTCTTAGCTGCCAGTACACACCAAGGAAAAGCCGATCACAAATCCCTTGCAGTAGGCTTTCCCCTATGCCCCCTGACCCCCAGGACTTCCAGGGCTGACTTCCAGGAGCAGCAAAGCGAGTTCAGACTCTCTGCAAACCACTCCCAGAACACCAAGCTAACGGTGGTGATTTTGCTGCTGTCAGTGAAGACGTACCCTGAGTAGTTACGAGAGGGAGCATCAGGGTGAAATACAGAACCATTGAATCTAGGTGGTGCCGTAAAGCCCAAAATAACATCTCAAAACAATAAATGCTTCCTGTTTAATGCAGCCACTATGGCTGGATATGCACGGATTGCCACTGTATAATTAAATGCTTGGGGAAGAGGCTGGAGGAGCAGTAAGAGGGAGTGAAAAATGTGTATGTATATCTACAGCCTCACCAAGGGGGACAGCAAAACAGGAGCAAACAGCTGGGGGCCGTGCTCCTTCCCCACACACAAATAACTAAACGCAGAGGCTGTGCCCTTGTTGCAGAATCCCCTGCTCAGGGCGAGGAGGGGAAGAAGGCTGCCGTGGATGTTGCTCTCTCAGTGACCTATGCCTTAGCACCCCTAGGATCAGCATGAGCGAACAGGTCTGCACGTGTCCTGTTCAAGACACTGCTCTAAACACGGCCTGGGGTCCGGGTCAGCCAAATCCCACTGACCCCTAGTGGCAGCGCTCTTCTGCCACTGTGGCCACACTGCCACTTCCAGCTGGCTCTCTCCAGCTGAGAAAGAGCATCTGTCTACTCACAACACCCAGGGGCTGTGTAGACACCCTTGGGATCACCATACAAAGCCAGAGGGTTTGCCCTGGCAGGGTGCCATGCAACTCTGGGGGCCCCAGGTAGAATGCCAGGAAAGTCACCTGTACGGCCACCTTTACTACTCTAGAGTCGGGGTGTCTCGTCAGCAGATACACCCTACTCCAGCTTCCAGGGCTGAGGGAAGGCATGAAAGCAAGAGAAAGCTGATCTAGGGAAGGAGGGTAGTTCCTGGCATGGAAAGCAGGGGACAATCCTTTCCTATCCCTGCTCCTTCTCCTGGTAACGCTGGACCTTCCCCAGAACAGAGCAAGTAGGTGAGCCCTAGCCAGTCCTACAGCAGAACGGGCCTGCCTGAGAACACAGGAGCCTAGCTTGTTCTTCTTGCAGGGATTACCTACACTACGTCAGATGGGTGACTGCTGCAGGTGCAGACAGCTCTAGTTAACTACTGCAACCATGGAGGGCTGGAGAGCCAAGCCCAAGAGCTCCGTTTTGCTATCACTACTCGAGCTACGTGTCTACCTGCATGGACAGTCACAGCCGTGGCTGCCGTGTAGCCATCAGCCAGGGTGTAAAGGACAAGCACTTGTCCATTCCTAGCACTTGCTGAAAGAACACGTTGTTTTAAAGGAATAAGTCTCCCAAACACTGACATCCAGTGACTTCTGAATTCACATCAGTCACCGAACCCCCCCCCCCCCTCTGCCCAGGTCCTTCATTCAGACACACCCATCTACATGTGTCACCCTGGAGACTCCCAGGAAGGCCTGGGAATGTAAAAAAGATTAAGAACAAAAACTTATCAACACTGGCAAATATGTTGTATTTACAACTTTTCTAAGAGTCCGAGTGCATCCATTGGCTGCTTCCGCTCCCACATGCATGCCAAGTTAATAAAATGTGTTATTCTTGCACTCCCCGTTGCTCCACTCAGGAAGTCAGAACATGTAGCATTACAAACAAAGAATGAATTAATTATCTATTCAGGGTCAAATTCTGGTCTCATTTACATCAGTGTAAGTCTGGAGTAACTCCATCGATGTCAACAGGCATCATTCTAGGTTTACTCTGACAGCTGAGAATCAGAGCTGGGCTAGTTTACATCAACTGAAAATCTGATTCAGATCTTCAAAACAAAGTCCTACCTGCATGCAAAGTAGCATTCAAATCAGACTTAGGTGCTGCATATTCTGCTTCTTCAACAGGAAAAGCAACTGAAGATAGGTGCATCTTTAGAGCAGCCCTGCGTAGATAATAAGGAGAGTGGTTGGTTTTTTTAATTAGCAGGTGTTGCTGTGAAACCTAGTGTCTAACAATCCACATTGGTACAGACAATCACATATGTCTTGTGATGAATATCAGTTGTTCACAGGAATGTAAACAAGGTGATTCTGGAATGCAAGTAATTCGCCTCTATTTAATCTACTTTCACACAGATGACTCCAGGTTAGATTTCCAGTAGGTCAGGGAGAATTGTTTGTTTAGACAATGTTTGTCTAGGGATAAGCTCACCTTTCTTTTTCAGGTAGTATTCAGCAGAGATGGATGGAAATTTGTTCTGACAAATCTTCAGACTCAAAATATTTGGCTAGGGGAGGGGGAGAAGAGAGGGGTTTGACATTCACAGGACATCCTGTTTTCACATTTTAAAAAAAGAGCTTTCTTTTTTCAAGTTAAAATGACTTTTCATTTTAAAATTTTAGTAAAGTTAGACTTAAGGAAACAGTTTTAAAAAGAAAAAAAGTTCAAAACTGAAACAAAACCTTTTGATTGACCCAAACCAAACCATTTGTGAAACAACATGCAGCAAAGCAAAACATAAAAGAGCAGTTTGATTTCTTCTTCTGATTTGGGACAGGAAAGACTTTCAAACTCAAAAGATTCTCACGGGGCAAGATGGAAGAGGATTTCCTGCTGAGCCCTAGGCCAGGTCTACTGACAGCCACTGGCAGTTCAATGTTTCCTGTCGATTGAGCAGTGAATAAAGACCCACTCAGTCATGCCAGAAGTCAACACATTAAGTCCACCCCCTGAAGAAGAGTAGCACTGAGATGACAGGGGGCATTTCCCATCAACTCAGGACACTGGAGATGCTGCGGTACGCAGGCATTAGGAAGTCTAAGAGAGAGATGCAAGTTATTTTATGTAGCTTGTGCATCTCGCTTCCACTGCTGCCAAAATCCATGGTGTAGATCTGGCCCTAGTCTTTTGCAAGGGATTTCTGCTCCTACAAATCTATGACAGAATTTGGCACTATGGGGCAGAAAATACCCATGTGCTTCATAGAAATCATAGAAATGTATAGCTGGAATAGAACTTGAGAGGGAAGCTAATACATCCGTCCCTCCACCCCCTCCAGTGCTGAGACATGATAGGGAAACCTAGATCATTCCTGACAGGCATTTGTCCAACCTGCTCTTAAAAACCTCTTGTGATGGGGGATTCAGGTTTATGTGCAGTAGACATTTGCGGCTGGTTTTATTTCCAGTTAAGGTAGGCCATTTTAATGTTAATGGTGTCACAGAGATTGAAATAAGAAGAGAAACCGACTCACTATTTGAACTTGGCCTCACCTGACATGTACATTCAGATTAGGGGTGAGAGTGTTACATTTTGCGTTCCAAAATGGAAACAGAGTACTTCCTTATAATAGGCTAGGCCAGGGGTTCCCAACCTTTTCAACAGTGGGGACTCTTTTCCACCCTCCCGAAATTTTGTGCCCCCCCCACCTGCAGCTGGCATCCTCCTGATGTGGTGGTGCCGTGGGTGGGGGGGTGGGGGCTGGTGAAATCCTGTCCCTGCTGCGGAGCTGCAGAGCTGCAATGGGGAGTGGGGGGGGGGTGGCGCTGACACAATTCTGCCCCTGCCGCAGAGCGGAAGAGCTATGGCAGGGGAGGCACCCCAACAAAATCCTGCCCCCCCACCAAGGAGCTGCAGGGGGGGGGGGTTGCCAGCAGACTTAGGCCCCCACCATGGAGCAGCAGCACCTGTGGCAGGGTTCGGCCCCAAGTCACCCTCCCCCATCTTGCCACTGGCTTCCTCACTGCCCTGGGTCTGACCCCCCCTTCCCCATCCCCAACCTCACCACCCTGCCCCTTCCCTTACTGCCAGAGCTGGGAGAGGCCATGCCACAGGCTTGTTCCCTCCCTGATCATGCTCCCAGCCTGCGACAGAGCAGCTCCTTCCCAGCGTCATCAGGCCGCAGCTCCTGGCCTGTCTGCGGACCCCTTTAAGTGACTGCAGTCCCCCAGGGGTCCGCAGACCACAGGCTGGGAACCACTGGTCTAGGTCAAACTCCATTCTGGGGGCACGCTTGTGAATCCTGGGGAACCAACAGGGAGCAAAATATGTGTCCATTTGTGATCAGATACTTTCTTTTTTGTTGTTTTGCTGGTGGTTGGACAGTCCCACTACCTCACTGAGGCTGTGTGGAGCATGGTGGCTGCTGTATGTTCAGGCTAAAGAAAGGGACAATTAAATGTCTCTGTGGTTAGATATAGTGGAAACCCAGTCCCCAAAGACTAGGCACATATAGACTGGGGCAGTGCAGGGCTGTGCATTCCAAGGGATTTCCTGGGGTGCTGCCAATAAGTGCAGGGTGGAAGATGGATTGTATTGCAGCTATGTGAGAGAAAAGCTGGGCTGCAGAAAGTCAAAGGAACAGCAAAACAAGCACAGGTAGCATGGCACTGAGAAGAAGCCTTACAGGGAGTTTCTGAGCAGAGTGCTACTTGGAAGGAGGCCTGGAACTTGAACAACAAAATTCTCTCCAGTTGTTTGATATAATCCTGCTCATTCACAAAGTCCTTTTCCCCTGAACACAGTCGGAACCTGAGAAATTCCTAAGTCCTCATCAGTTTTGCCTACTCCCACAAGGCCCCCCTGAACATGGCTAACATTCAAGCCCAAATACACTTAATTGAGGTAAGCAACCCCCAGCACATATGCCGATAGTTGCACCCGAGCCCATTCAGAGCAGCACGTGGCACCCTCTGCAGTACCACAGAAATTGCCACTCCTGACACCAAAAGCAATCTGGGTGACTTCCTACGGGTGTAGCTGGGACGCCTCCATGTGACACAGAAAAAAGCTGCCCAAAGTGGTTGTTCTCTGGAGTGTGGTGCTCCCCAAAGGAGCCACTCTGGGCAGCTTCTTTCTGCAACATGCCTGGGAACTCCTGAAAGGAGTCGCTTTTCTTTTTGTGGCATGCCTAGGGACCCCTGCCCCAGGCAAATCACCAAGATGAGCCTCTCTGGGTAAGGTTAACAGATATCAAAGCATGGAAAGGAGGACAGGGAAGTACAAAAAGGAGGACATTGAAGGACACATGGAGAAAATGTACTATTAATGTAATATTCTTCTGTTTTTAGGGGGCCTTGGACACTTCCCCCCTAAAAATGAGGTGTTCTGGGGCATTCCAGCATACCTTAACCCCTGTAAGTAAAAAGCCAGACAAAATCATTTATTTTTAAAATACCTGCCGGAGGGAGGATGTAAAGGTAAAAAGGAGGACATGTCCTCCTTCTGCCTGACAGCTGGTAACCCTCACTCTGGGTGACTCCTTTCCATGGCATGCCTGGGAAGTGCTCCCACTCCAGCCATGACCACTGTTAAATTTTCTGGCAGCTGCTACATTTTTTCAGAAAAGGGGGCCACCAATACCAGCTGAGGGTCAGGGAGGAAGGGACAGGCACAGAGGGGTTGGCAAAGGTTGCTGAATCCTGCTCTTAGTAGTATTTCTGTAACTCTTCCGCCAGGGATTGTTAGCTGCAAAAAGGGCCAGGTTCAATTTTCTAGGAGTACCTTCTCAACAAACAAACAACATGACCTCATGCCTCCATCCAGAAACCAGGGACACTATATAGATCACCCTGGATGGGCAATGCTTCCCACTCACAGCACTTCACATGGTGAAAAATTTCCAGGGGTTAGCTAGGTTAGTCTGTGGACAGCAAAAATGAGAGTCCTGTGGCACTTTAAAGACTAACAGATTTCTTCAGGCACAAGCTATCGTGGGTTGGAGCCACAAGTTTAAAACAGGTTATGTTACTGGGAGAAAAGAAAGAAGTGGCAACAACAGACCAAACATAGAAAAAGCAGCTATTAATAAATGAACTTCATGAGGTTAGTCTCTGCCCTCAAGTGAGTCCCAGCCTCAGATGTCTTCTGGCAGTTGCTAGAGGCTGGGGCATTACAACCATTTCCCTCCTCTCCAGCTCCCAGTCACATTTGTCCTCTTGGGCTGGTGGAGTCCATGGACACTGGAAGGTCTGAACTGCTCTGAGGATCTATCCCCTGCCATCACTTTCATCACTGGGTACACAAGTTGCTGCTCTCTCTCTGCAGGCTCACCCACCTCTCAGCATCACACATCAGCTCCAGGCTGCCTCAGCCCTGCTGTTGCATAGCAGTCTCTGCTCAAACCCGTGAAGACAAAAGAAGTGCACAGTGAGATCTGAGACTACTGCAAAACAGGCGAGGCGAGGCAAACCTAACCTAACCTAACCTAACCTGCCTCCCTTTCTTCTCTGTGGTCTGCTGTGAGCTGCAGCCAGGCTCCTTCCTCAACGCTGCCTAACATCAGTCTTGCTCGGGGTGACCCTGGCTGGGTTCCTGGTGAGATCCATCACTTGACCCTTCACTTCCCACTAGGATCAAGTCCATTCTATAAGCCCCACATTCAAAACTTCACTGCATTGTAATCAAATCCCCAAAGGGCCAGGTAACTGACATGCAAATGAGGCCTGGCACAGCAGTCACCTTCGCTTGCTCCCTAAGGGAAGGAAGCAAAGAACAGCCTTCTGGAGCCCCAGCCCCCTTGCAGTTCTCAAGCAGCTGAGGACCACAGTGTTTCCTATTTGTCAGCAGTGACCCCCATTGCCATGGGGCTCACAGTACTGTAGCTCCTAGTGGCCCCATCCTCCAACACTGTACCACATAGCATAAGAGACAGTGCCAGCTCTGAGGTGCTTACAGTCAAGGGCAGCAGTGCTCAACTATGGTGTTGGCTGGCATGCTAGCACTGCTGCCTAATATGCAGGTGGCCCTGGGTTCAAGCCCCAGGTGGTTGGACTTGATGATCTCATGAGATCCCTTCCAACCCTATGGTTCTTTTCTATTCTATTGGTTGTCACTAAAGATGATTGAAGAAAGGCCCAGAAAACATGGCTGTGTCACCACATGGCCCTGTGTGTCACGGAGAGCTAGGAAGATGGCTGGATTTGGCCTGGGGGGGCCTCTGGTGTGTCCTGCAGGGTTGTGATATGCCATCAAGTGTGTCACAACCCACAAAAGGTTGAAAACCACTGGTTGAAGGAGCTGAGATGGACGAAGAGTGGGAGACACAAAGCATTGCCTCCTGTAGGCAAGGAACTGAAACATGGAGAAATGAAGTGACTTATCCAAGGTCACACAGGGAGTCTGGGGCAGATCCAGGAAGGGAACCCAGTAATTCTGGGGCCAATGGCAGACCACAAACCAACCCTTCTTCTTTCATGTAAGCAAAAACTGCCCAGTATAGAAGAAAGAACACCTGGGAAGAGATTTACACAAAATTAACGCTAGCACTAGCTCATCTGGCTGTTGCCGCTGGGGAAAAAGCACTGGAGAATCTTCATCAGTGCAGTAATAAACAGGTCATTTAGATGAGATTATTATCCTCGTAAACTGCAAGTGAGCAATCTTGATGTGAGCAGAAGAGAAGTGATGAGTCAGCGGCCATAAATCATCCCTGGAAGCACAGACCCTCCTTCCCAATAGCCTGTGCTAGAAGAGGCTTCTAAGAAAGGCCAGGTACCTAACCCCTCACTGACTAGCAGATGATGCCATAGCAGAACCCAAAAATGCATGGCTTGTTCTAGCAGCCCTTGGGTCTGGCCACTGGGCTCTTCCATAGCCAAACAGCCCCACCTGCCACAGGAGAGAAACAGCTGGAAATCTCAGCTCTGCTCCAAGTTTCCATGATTCTAAATGGACGGTGAGCAACGTGGGCGTCAGTGTCAGACTGAAAGCAAAAGCCAGCTCCAAGCACTGAAGCAGGACAGGTTATCACAGGAGCTCTCCCTAAACACTCACCTTCTCACCAAATCCAGCAATCTGCAGTATACTGCCCTTTGGCTCCCTCCAGTGACTCCTAACTATATAGACAAGTTCCAAAGGTGTAGCTGGGTTAGTCTAGTTCCTTTCTGTAAGTTCACCCATCTTCGAAGCATCTGAGGAAGTGGGATCTTCTCCCACAAAAGCTCATGCAAAAAATAAATCTGTTAGTCTTAAAGTGCCACACAACTCCTTGTTGTTTTTTTAGTCTAGTTCAGCCAAACAAACAAGGAGTCCTGAGGCACCTTTACATTTCCAAAGGGTTAAATAGGGATTTCAGTTTCTTCTCTCATTACAATAGCTGATCTGACCTCACCTCCCTCTATATGCTGCTCCCCAGTGTTTGAATTGAAACTACTGCTTTGATTTGCTGTAACAGGCTGACCTGATCCTGACTTCCACTGTCTTGCATATATTTTTCTTCCATTCTGTAAGTTCCCCGTCTTCAAGTGTCTGATGAAGTGAGATTTTCTCCCATGAAAGTTCATATGATAAATAAATTTGTTAGTCTTTAAAACTGCCATCAGACTCCTTGTTTGTTTTACTATATAGACAGTTCATTTCTAGCTTTAGTACCAAGAGAAATCAAAAGGAAAAAGCTCTGGCTGTTTCCAGCTTCCTACTGCTCCTCCCAAACCAGCCCTCTTTTGGCTTCATTGTTCTGCATGCATGTTCTTCCCCACAGAAAGCTTGGGAGAAAGGTTGGGCTATAAACTGCACCCTAAAAGATGAACAAACAGGCTCAGTATCTAGCACCAAGGGCTCTCCACAGAGACTGCCTGCTCTCTCCCTGCCTCCCTAAACTGATTTAAATCTAAGGTCAATCAGCTCCTGTACCACTGCTGAGCCGAGCTCGGAGCATCTCATACACTGCAAGGAAAAAATGCAGCATTCAGAGCCCAGATCAACTGAGTCAGGCTCACAGGGTGGATCTGGGGCTAAAAGCAGCAGGATAGGTGCCCACCTTGGTGGGAGAAGGTGGGCTGCAGAGGCCAGGCTCAGGTCTGAGTGGGGACATCTCCACTGCTATTTTTATCCCCAGAGCACAAGATCTACAAGCCAGGGCCAGCTGACCTGCCACAGGCCTGTGCCTCTCTGCTACAGGGTTTCTAACTTTTTCTGCAGCATAAATGTGCTCAAAGAGTCACACACAGGTGTGGGGAGGGGCCCAGAGAGTCAGCTGAATGATCAAAAAACAGACCAAACACAAAATGTACATTCTTAAGTTCATGAATTCAGGGCCAATCCTGTTATTTTGGTTGGTCTGTCTCATTATGTTTGAACTTTTGAGGCTGGTCATCCTATACATCAGTATTTTTAAGTATTCTGTTTTGGAAGAGTTTCTGATAAATGTTGATCTAATAATCTGTCCCTGGAGGGAAATATCCAAGGCCATGTGCCACCTGCAGCTGCTTCTGTGTCACAAATACCCCAGCTGCCCAGTGCACTGAGCTGCAGTCAGCACTTTGCCTGCGTAGTAAAGTGGGCATAGATGGGGGGGGATAGAGCTCTGAACTCACATCCTACCCACTAATAATGCATAACGCTTATGTATATTGCAAAGCACATCACCAAGGAAGGTCATATCATTGCGCCCATTTTACAGATGGGGAATCTGAGCCACAGAGCAGCAAGATGAGTTGTTCCAGCCTACCCAGCAGGCAGCGTTTGGAACAGAATCCATGTCTCCTGTGCTCCAGGCCTGCACACTATCCACTAGCCCACGCTGCCTCTTGGGGCACGAGTCCCAGCAGCCATTTTAAAATGAATGGAGAAGCCCATGCAGCACTGTCAATTCCAAACCCTCAGAAATCAGGAGACTGGACCCAAAATATCCTGAAATCGGCTTAAAACTAATTTGGGGGGTTTCAAATAATTTCATGGGACTTTTCATGTTTTTTTCCACAACCACGAGAAGGAGAAGCTTTATAGCTACATAACGGAAACTGTGATTCTCCCATCATCCTTGGATTCCAGCAGGGGGGCTTTTAGGAAAACATCATGCACTGAGGGCTTTGCAAGCGAACGTTGGCTCCCTGTCCCACATCTGACCCCTCACTAGCAAGTTGTGGCACAGCCTACCTCACAGGATGGGAACAATACTACGCACTGACTTTGGAAACAAGCCCCTGATTCAGCCAAGAAGTGCCCAGTTAACTACTTTCCCATCAGTGGCCCCTTCCCTCACCACCCTGGCCTGGCAGGTTGCCTCCTTCCTCTGTGCCTCACTCCCCTGCCAGTTGCTGGGACACCCCAGTGAGCGTGGGGGACTCCATAGCTGCAGGTCTCTCCCAGTTCTGCATGAAGGGGCTCAGGGCACTCTCTGTTCCTGCCCCACGGGCTCCCCATTTCCACGGAGACAGGGCAAGCTGCTTTCCTCTCTCTGTGCTCACATGGACACAGTTATACCCGGTGGGCGTCTGTACCAGGGAGAGGTGCAAGGTAACCACCCCACACCTGGCCTGTGAGCAGAAGCATCTCAGCAGTGTGAAGGCATCAGCAGGAGATAAAGTGAACGATAGAGCTGTGGTAATTTGTGTCTTCCCCCAGCAGCCAATGGTAGCTCAGACAGGCAGGTCTTCCTCCCTGGGGGGGAGCAGCTTGTTCTCTGACTGCTTCTCTGTTGGCCTGGGAGCCATGAGTGCTGGCTGGGGCTTGGCTGTGTTTTGCTATTTAAGCCTGTGGGACTTAGCCAGGACCTCTCATGGTAAGAACAGCAAATAACCTCACTCTTCCTTTCAGGTAGCAGATGTGTGAATGTCCATGTCTGTCAGCAACATCTGCAAGTCCCCTCTTTCTCTCTCTGAGCACCCGTATGTGAAGCTTTGTCTGAGTGCAGGTGGGTTATGTTTTCTTCTGTAACTTCCACTCTCCACAGAATTTCCCTATCTGTGTCAAAGAGCAGGATCAGGGCTGGGTCCTTGTGAGCACAGACAGAGACAGCCAGCCATGCATTAATGTGTCACTCACTGGGGTACAGGGCAGAGGTATATTTGTAAGAAGCCGGTTCGCTACATTCTAATAATCCTAAATTCAGTTTATGAGTTTACTTTCTGCCAGAGTCTAAATGCTCCAAGCCCTAGCTGGCTAACTCTAAAGACAGCTGGTAACACTTGGAGAGCTGAGCCCCAGGCTGGCTGTGCAGGGATCAGCAGGTGCTAGTGAAGCATTCCTGTGGCTGTTGGGCCAGGAAACTCTTTTGATTCTGGCTAGCCTTAAACCTTTAGAGTGGTAACTTCAAAAGAGCGTTTTTTTGGGGGCTTTTACATTTATTTTGATACAAATGCAGAAAAAAAAGTGCCTAGAGCGCCTATGGTTTCTGGTAAGCCGTTTCTAGATGAACTGATAGCTCTCTGCTTCTGCTGTGGCTTCCTTTTGGGGTTGAAGAGGGCTGCAGAGAGATGTGTTTCTGCTTAAGCGGGGGCCATTTCTGTCCAGATGACTGCAGAGTGCTGAAAATAGACCTTCTTGTACCTCTGCCCAGATCCTCCCCAATGAGGAATGCATTTAATGTCTACTTGAGTGTGCATCTCCCTCTCGCACCAGTGCAGAAACAAAGTGTAGCATGGGCCTTGGCCGCAGAAAGAATCTGAATTTTGTGAGGTTTGGGGTGCAAGGATCCAGTGGCCTGATTCTCCATGTCTGGGAACAGCCCCTGAGCATAACCTCTCTATAGAGGAAGGCCTTGCTGGCATCAGGGTGTGTACTGGCTCTGCTCCTAGGATGTGAGGTGTGGGGATGGTGAGCTTTGCACCTCTTCTCTGTGCTTTTCAGGGAAAGCACAACTCAAGGAACCCCCAGGGTTGCTCTAACGTACCCTGGAGGACATGGTTCACACCATCCCTGAATATGGAGAGTACAAGGATACCTAAATTCAAGATCTCCAATTCTGGTCCTAAGAACTTAGCCCATCTCTAAAAGAATGTGGCTGAGAACAGGTTGGTTGTGTTTAAGGCTGGCTCAGGAAATGTGGACACTTTCCATCTCACACCTGCTAGTTTTGAGGCGTCTCTTCGTCTTTGAACATGAGATGTTTAGGGCATAGGACTAAGGAAGACAAGGTGCATTCACTCCCCTCTTGCTCTCTCATCTGGGAAGTAAAAGCTGCCATGGATAGAAGGTAGAGATTGAAATCCAAGTTCCAAAGAGGTAGCTGTGTTAATCTAGCTCAGCAAAACAAACAAGGAATGCTGTGGCACTTAAAAACTACTGAATTTATTTATTTATATCCTACTGGATTTTCTCCCATGAAAGCTCATGCAATAAATAAATTTGTTAGTCTTTAAGTGCCACACGACTCCTTGAAATCCAAGCAGTTACCAGGTACTGTGACCATCTGTAACGTGGCCATGCTTTTTCTGCCATATCTAGGTTTTGATTCCATGTGCATCACTACAGGATCAGACATCTTCTGCTTGTGCAACCCAATTAACACCTGCCACGTGTCTGTTCCTCTCCCTAGAGGAGCAGCGTGGCTAGGGCCTCAGTTAAGAAGTCCTAGCCAACCTAGGACAAGCCCAGCAAAGGTGTCATTTGCTATGTGGCAAGGGAGCCAGTTGCCCTTCTTCCCAGACCTTGGCTTGTCCCCTTTCCTGCTGACTTGTCATAGGTCTGAATGTCTTCCATGCTCCCCGCCAGGCTTGTCAGGGTGTGATAGCCTCGCCTACAATGTTCAGATGCTAACTCCACTTTGTCCCTTCAATCTGAATTTTTTGGAAATGATGTCCCTCCCCAGGACAGGTAGGTGAGATTGGAACTGCACTTTCCCAGACAACCAGAATTAAGGTTATGCTATGTCCATTAACTGTGGCGTGGCCTGTTACAACAGGATGATAGTGGGGCTGAACTGAACAAATGTGGCTGTGCACAGAAACTATCAACCCCTGTGCACGCTGGCTAAATTCCATCTGTGCAGCAATCAACTAAAGTTTAAGGCCTTGGTACGTCTGTTGTCCTTGCTACTGAACCATGTGATCAGCACCTCACAGTGCCCTGGAAAGTTCTTATTCCTCTTTAAATGGAGGTAAACTGAGGCTCAGAGACAAGCCAAGGTCCTTCAGATAGTCCATGGCATAGCAGAGACTAGACTTGGAATCTCTGGAGCCTGACCTAGCACCCTAACCATTGGGCAGTCCTGCCTCTGACCTATGACACAGTTGCTCCTTCTCACACATCAGTTGCACATTGATGGACAATCCAGCCCAGTTGAAGGACTTCCATGACCTGCATGGCTCCTCAGCACAAGGGAGAGGAATAGCAGACCCTGTATGTCAGACTGGGACTGAGCTTGGGGAATCATAGCTATGGTTGGGTTCCTTGATGCAAGGTATGAGCTTTAGGATTTGGGCCAGGCAAACTGGATCAAATGGAATAACTGGTCTGCAGGGTGACCTTGGGCAAGTATTTTTACTGCTCTCAGCCTCAGTTTCCCGTTTGTAAAATGGGGTTAATGACAGACCTCCATTGTGAGCAGCTTTGAAATCTATGGATAAGAGCTAGGGTTGATGATTGCAATTACATAATGCGAAGGACTCTGCTGTTGCCCTGCACCTTGAGCTGAGAGAGAGATGTCACATGCCAGACTGTAATACAGTTGCTTCAGCCTGCTCCTGGGAGCCTCTCAAGAGACCAGGCCAGAATCATCAGCTGGAGGTTTGGCCCTCCCATCACTAGTAAATAGTTGGTTGCTGCTAGTAGAAATCTCCTTTGAACCAGACATGGAGGAGAGAATGTATCTTCCTATTGAGTTTATTTGTGTTTTCCTAATGGACCCATTGCACCTGCACATCCTTCCTTCATCTGAAATCACCCCAATAGGATCAGTTAGAAGCTGCAGTCACAGTTAGACAGAGGTTTCTCTTGACACCAGCCTCCCCTTTCAAAGCAGGATGTTTCAAGCCCTTTGTGTGATTCCTTAGCCAGGCAGTGAGCTGTTTCGCCACTGTCACAAGCTGCTGTGACTCAATAGGTGTCAGAGAGCGTTAAGCCACAGTGGGATCTCTGGCTGCCAGCTAAAGGAAGAGGTTATCAGTTCCTCCTACAGACAGAGCTGATCAGCCTTGACACCCACAGTGTTTTCCATCCAGAACTTTTCAAAGAACTGTACCAGTGACCACTGCCTGGTCAAGCTTTGCCAACAGATCCAAGCATTGCTCTGGCATCCTGCCTCAGCCAGTGCCCTGGAAATGACTCAGGGGGGCAGCTAATGCACATAACACTTTGGTGGGGCAGTGCTGGTCCAGGACAGCACACAGCTGCCTTAATACCCAGAAGGGAAAGCAGCATGGGCCAGCGGCTAGGGCGTGAGCTAAGTTATGGCAGGCTGGAGCACTAGGCTCTCCTCTAGCAAAGCTTGCCTGTGTCACTTAGCTTCTCACTTCCACTCCCCATCTGTAAAAATGGCCTCTAGTCTCAGGAGGGCCATGTGGTCAGCAGAGCAAGGGGTGAGAGGGATTCAGATACTATTATATTGGGAGCTACTAAGGCCCTTGGAGAGAGGCATCCAGCTGCTCTCTGGTAGATTACCTTTATTTTACCCTTTGTGTGTTATGGAGCCATAGCAGCCTCACAGGTTTAATCCTGTAAACACTTAACATTGTGCTCACTTTACTTGCACACATCAAGTAACGCCTCTAGGGATGGGGCCTTAGATCATAAATCGAGCATTGTTTGAAACCGCATTTCTTTTCCTTCTGCGCCCTTCCCTTTGCTAGTGATTCCCAAATTTCAAACAGCTGGGTGCAGGCAGCAGACTGGGCTGGGGACAGATGAAAAATATGCTCCCACAGGAGAACTGGAGGTTAAGTGAATGACCCTCCAGTAGTTTATGAGGTGTAGCAAAAAGGTGGAATTTTTCAGATGGCTTCAGGCTTGTTTCACATTCTGAGCCCAGGAAACTTATTCACTTTTTTGGGTGGAAGGGGCATTCCTCCATTCTTTAGTTGTGTCTCCATCAACAGCCTAAACTCCTGCTCATTTGGAAGAATGGGGATGGGGGAGGGAATTTGTGCAAACAAACTTAAGATCTGAGGAGGCAAAGCTCTAAGGGGAATTTGGCATCTCCTCTTTTGAATGAATTTTATTGGCATATTAATTAATGCATTTTCACTTCATATGCAGTGCCTGTTATGCTTCTCAGAAACATCTAATTGTGTTCTCGCTGTAAACAGTTTTAGTAACACTTATTTTGCTCAGTGGCTTGGGGCTGATGAGAGGTTTAGGTGTGAAAGAAGTTGGAAGAGACTGGCTTAATTTTCACAGTAGATCAGCACAAGCTCTGTATGTGAGCAACTTACAGGGCCAGATGCATAGCTGGGATAAAACAGGATTATTACGAGCATGATTTATGTCAGTTAAGGATCTAGCTTTTAATTTCTTTCTCATGCTGCAAAACTCTCAGGAACTTTGACAAACTAGAAAATGTTGCATTTTCCTGTGTTTTACAAATGTGTCTGCAAAATTAGAACTTACCATAAAGGTTGCTTTGACAGTGAGTTGAATTAGTTTATTTGTGCAATAACCTCTCAGTCACCAACACACAGCTGTCTGCTTTGAGCAATGGATATTACAAAAGCTCATGCAATAAATAAATCTGTTAGTCGTTAAGTGCCACAGGATTCCTTGCTTCTTTTGCTAAACTAGACTAACATGGCTCACTCCTTGGAACTTACCAAGTGTAAATCCCTCTAAAAATCACTCCAAAAGGAGAACCCTCCCACTGAATCCAAGGGGAGACCAGGGTCAAGGGGTAAGTGTCTTGAACATGGAGCTAAGTAGGGTTTCATGAGCTTGTAGAAACCAACTGTAATGAAATAGCACCTCTCAGCCAGCAGCTGCAAAATAGCAGCTTCTGGAAAGTTTTAAGGGCTTTCAAAGGGCCATGATCAAGGTATCTCATTAATTCTCTTCCTGGGTGAGACCTTGCACTAATTGCCCTGTTAACTCATCATGCACTCAAGTTTTCACTCAAGCACTAAAAAGCATGTGGCAGTAACTATGAAGGTTGTGTCCTGGGAAGAGAGATGCAGGTAATGATGACCCCTCAACTCTGGTAGCTAGGCAGAAAGGGACATGTTTAGACAGGCACTTTGAATATAGCCAATTGAATGACTCCCTGCTTGTAGCTGTGACACCAGGGATGAGTATAGCTCACTGGAGAAGGGCCTGCAAGGCTATCCAGGTGTTTGTATAATGACAGGATAGTTTGCAGACTCCCCACAGGCTTTCACTTGGGAGCCAGAAAAGGGGAGACACTCTGACAAGGGAATCCAAAGTGGATGATTCTAATGCACGTTGCCAGACTAAGAATCATGTTTCTTCTTATAGTGGCTTTGTATTTTGTCCTCTCTAAGAACAGGCAAGTGGCAAGCTGAGACAGGCATAGTCTGCACCAGAAAGTGTTTGAGACCCAAAGGCTGCAGCAGAGAGCTTTCTGACCCCATCTTTCCAGGGTGGCTGGCATGCCCTTTTACCTCCCCATCTCTGTGCTCTAACTACAGCATGACTTCATTTCAAATTGGCTTGAGTGTCTCACTTAGAAGCATCCTGTGAAGACATACCTTTGCCCTCTCTCTCAGGCTGGTGGCTTCCCTCTTTCTACCCTGTAACGGGTCATGTTCACTTGATCCGCTGTTTCCCCTCCTAGAAGGTGAGGGTGCCCCATCGACTAGTCTGAAGGGGCACAAGGCAGAGAAAGGCAAGTGTGAGGAAAATTCCAGAGCTCCTGAGGTTTGGGGAAAGCTGGAAGGAGGGCGACCTTTGAAAAACCACTTACATTTCTGCTACTACCGTAGCCCCAACTGTCATGGGAACAGCTCGTCTCTTGGATGGCAGGCTCTAGCAGCAGCTTACAGACCTGAGTGTCTCTTCTCTTGCTACTGTGGCCCTCTGTGAAGCTACAAGATCATGTGTGTTAGTCCCAGGGGGCTATCCGTGAACTCATTCACCCCCATCCCGTGCACCAGTGGTGAGCAGGGAACAGAGGAGCCACAAAGCCAGCTGGCCAGAAGAAATTGCACAAGGGCAATGAGAGTGGAAAGATAGGAAAGGGGATGGAAGACAAAGGAAGGAGTCTTGCGGATCAGGCACTGCAATGGAACTTGGGGAAGTTGGATTCAGAAGTGGATTAAGATTTATTGGAGTCCTGGGCACAAAGAACATTTGGGCCCCCAGGGATGTCAGAACCGAGGGGTGGGGGAGTTTCAGACCCTGCACCTGCCCTGGGTGATGTGAGTGCCTTGGAGATGCGAGTTCACGGTCCAGGTACTGCTTTCAGGAACCCCAGGCTCCCTCTCCCCATCTCAGACCAGCGAAGGGTGCGGGGCTCCCTGCACAGACAGCTCTTACAATTGTCCAAATCCAGGAACTAGCCAGGCAAGGGAGGGGAGTTTGGGGGGGGGAGGGGCAGGGCCAGAGTTCCAGCATCAATAGCCCCCCTCCCCTCCGGTGCTCCTGTGGTGACCCCTAATGTAGCTGGGGCTGCTAGAAGTGGGCACTAATCTGAACTGGTGGTTCTATTCCCTGCTCCCCCAGAGGCTGATCTTGGGCAAGTTACCTGTTTACTCTGTGCCTCAGTTTCCCCTCTGTGCACTGGGGTGGAGCTCATCTTGCCTCTGTAAGTAATTGGGCCTGGAACTCTCTAATCCAGTTCTAAATAGCCCAAGTGGAATCAGGGCCCCAGAAAGCTACTATAACATCAAACAAAGGCCTATTCTGTGATTCCCTGGCAAGCAATCTACAGGGGATGGGGAGTCTGGAAAGACCCCCAGGGAAATGTGCTTTCTCCTTCATGCACTCCAGACCTAGGCCTGTGAAACCAACACCAATGTTATCACCAACCTCCACAGACTTACCTTTAAGCACCACCTGCCCTAGTTCGTGGGTGCGGACGAGGAGGGATTCTTAGAGTAGAAGCCCTGAGTCTTTGTGAAGGACACAGGTGTCCCTAGGAGAAGGCTGAGTTTAATCTGAGGATACAGAGGTCATGGGGCAGTGGAGGTGGAGATAAACTAAGCTGGAGCTGTTCCGAATCGTGTTTGTGACAGAGCATTTATGGCATTCTAGCTCTCCACGCACAGATGCCAAATTCAACCACAAGACCTGGATTTCCCTTTCCCATGGACACCAACGACCCTGGGGTTCGCAGAGCTGCTCGCTTCGGGGTTTATCGCTACAACAACAGCTCCAATGACCTCTTTCTCTTCAGAGAGTCTCGGATAAACAAAGCAATGGTGCAGGTACGTACAGCTTGATTATTCCAACTTGCACGGGAAATGCTTCTGTCTCTGCCCAAATAAGCTAAAGGAAGGGGTTTCTTCTCTCACCAACACAAGCTGAGCATTCGTGTCCCCCACTCCACAGAGGCAAGTTGCTCCGGTCGGTGGGCAGGTCTGCTTTGAGCAGCGAGCTGGTCCTGCAGCCCTCACACAAGGCGTGCGCCTGTGAAATGGCTCATTCTTAGATCAACGCTTGAAAGTATTTTAAAAGGGATTTTCCCCACTAGGCGGACAACAAAACAATGTTTATCAGTCAGCCTTGCTACACTGAGTTCCCTCTAAGGCAACTGGTGACAGACACCTAAGGAATAAGTTGCTGGTCTGTATAACTGGCCACGTCCTGCAGGGGTGACAGATGAAATGTTTTCAGTCTCATTCCCCGCAGATATGGCCCCAGTCCCATTACAGTGATCAATTTGTCCTAAGCACCCACTTTCCAATGCTGTAAGCTCTCTGGGGCAGGGCTTTTTACCTATTTATACAGCACCTAGCACAATGGCACTCTCATCCCAGGTTTCTCCAAAGCCTTAGTTATATTTTGCTAGGGTACCTTGGTTGACACACCTAAAATACAGCTGCATTCTGTTTGGACCAAATATCCAGTTCTTGTTCCATAGCCCAATACTCTGACTCCTTTCAATGTGTCTGATTTCTCCTCCCAGCCCTGCCCCTTCTCTCTGCTATTAACTCATCTGGATTCGGCTTCCTCTAGATCGTCAGAGGCCTGAAATACATGCTGAATGTGGAAATTGGCCGGACAGTATGTGACAAGAGAGGACACTCCAAGCTGGACAGCTGTGACTTTCAGAAGAAGAAAAAGCTGATACAAGTAGAATATATTTAATTTTCTCTCTCCCCCCCTTGGGGCAGCTTAGTAGCAACATTTTAAAAGGGTCGAGGGTTTACAGTGCCTGAAGTCAACAGACGTTCTCCCCGTGGATCCAACGGGCACTGGGTCACAGTAACTAAAGCCCTGTCCCGTAAACATGCCTGTGCATCACTCCTGCTTTTCAGGGGACTGCTCACACCAGGAACATAATGCACATTGGGCACTCTCATCTATTGCGAGCACCCTTATGTATGGCAGCAGCCATTTCAGTTTCACACCCTTCAGAAACCTCAAGTCGACAAGGTGTAGCATTCCAGCCATTAAAAGGGGGATTTTTTTCACTGATTGCAGTAAGAGCAGAGTTGGGCCCCAGGGGAACTCACTGGAAAATTCCACCCCAACCGTGGAGTGAGGCATTTCCTGGAGGATGGCTTGACAGTTTTCTGAAGTTCACAATCTTCCCCAGCTTTGTGATACTTAGACTGCAGCTACAGCAGGGGAAAAGAAATGCCATATGCTCCACCTACGAGCAAGGATCCTGCATCCCTTCTAGGATGCCGGTTACATATTCTGCTGAAAGGCTGATGACCATTTTGTAGGGCAAAGAACCAGCCTCCGCACATACTGTAACCATCACACAGAGCACAGGCTCTCACCGAGGGGCTCAGGGGCCACTGCACTCTTCCTTTCCCTCCCTCTAGCCACAAGGAAAGTGAATCCCCAACTCTTTTCTGCTATAACACGGGACTGCACCTGGCAAAGGCTAAGTGTTAGGGACACAGCAATTGAATGGAAGCCTTACATGTTCTCTTCTGCTTGCAGACATTCAGATGCTATTTTGAAGTGTGGACTATCCCCTGGCTACATCGAGTCCAAGTGCTGGTTGCTCTCTGTCACTGATCCACCTTCCCCACTCTTGGCTGACCTGCAGCAAGGACTTCTGCTCTGTTTTCTCTCTGTTAGCTGCACAAACCAGGGAAGAATCGCTACCAAGAGATCATTCCAATGAATGGCCGACTTTCAAGCATGACACTTTGGGTTGCTGAAACATCCACCCTCTGCCCCATACAGCTGACCTGCGGTGAATGTGTCCTGCTGGCCAGGCGATTCTGACAAATTAATGAACCTGTAAATGGCAGCTTTATTTCGCCAGGGGCCAGTCAGAGGGGAAGCAAACTAAACTCTATGTTAACTGAAGAATTGCGCTGCAGTTTAAATGAACCATGGTGGCCGGCTAGCTCTGATTTCACTGCTGTATGACAGAAGTGACACAAACCAGGCAGCATTTACACTTTTAAGAGCAATAACCTAACCATGCATATGCTGAGAGAGCACAGGGGAAATGCTGTTTGCATTCCTAAGAGGAATAAATTGTCAATCGTTCTGCACAAAGACATCCAGTTTTATTTTCCTGAATTCAATTACTTGATTTATTTATTTTAAAATTCAGCTGGGGATTAAGCTACACTGTGTTCAGGGTCACAGACTCTAGGGTCAGAAAGGACCAGTATGATCATCTAGTCTGACCTCCTGCACAATGCAGGCCACAAAACCTCACCCACCCACTCCTGCAATAAGCCTCTAACCCAGGACTTAGTTCTTTACGTCCTCAAACCATGATTTAAGGACATTAAGATACAGAGAATTCAGCAGGAGGTGAGCCATACCCCATGCTAGTTACTCCCCTGCCCCTCCAAATGCCAGCTGGCCAGACTCTAGTGTGAGACCATGAATCAGCTCCAACTGGTACTCACCCGCTCTTCGCTGTCGACTCCTCACTTGCGGTTCACTGTCTGGCCATGTCCACATGGGCTGCCAGCCACCAGTCAGGGTTGACACCAAACCACCAGCACTGACAGCATGAGTCTCTGAAGCCTGAGAGCAGGGACTAGGGCAAAGGCCACCAAAGGTATTCAGATGACTAACTCCCATTGAACTCAATGAGTTAGGCGCCTAAACCCCAGCTGCAGGGCACAGCAGCCACCCACCAGCCAGCCCTGCCTCCACGACTGACCAGCCAGCCTGGCAGAGGCCGGGGCCCATGAAATCCAGCCCTTGGGGGACTGGCTCAGCAACCATCCCCTTCATCTGCATCACCATGCCACTGAACCAGCACAGGCTGCAGCAGAGCATATTACAGGCTGCATATGGCCCGTGGGCCATGTTTGACAGCTTGCCTCTACTTGCATAGGAGTCTCACACTTGTACCCTTTGGCCGATACTTTGCATAGAGGTAGGGCTGGTATGAGATGGTCCATGCCTGGCAGACCTGGGAGAAGGTGGCTAGAGTGCCTGCAGGCTGCCACACAGATGTCTAGCTCCCTCCCACCATTTACTAGCTTGGTGACATAACTGACTACGCCCAACTGATTTAAACCCCCATCAGCACCGTGTGCTTGTGTGAGACACTGTTCCTAGAAGGAACACGCTGAAACGGGTCACGTCAGTGGTGCAGATTCAAGCATGCAGCAGAGCATGGTAGCAGAACAAGTTCTCTCAGCTGGCAGCTCTGCATGGCCTGCACTCGGAGTGTAAAGTAAAGGCTTCATCTCCCAAGCTTGTCAGGGTGAGCAAGTGCCTCATTTCTTAAAGAACCAGCTGTCTGAGTCTAGAGAAATGTTATGCCCACACACTTGCCAAAGAGTTCTGATTCAAATCTATACTATTTGGTGCATCTTTGCTTTCTTCACCACATTAGAAATACGAGGAACAGTCAGGTTCCAAAGAGCAATGGTTACTGATGATCTACACGCACTGCTGCTCTGGCAGGGCACTGGTGGCTTCTACAGTAGAGGGCTGGGAGCTCCTAAGTTATGTAAAGGGATGTCCTTTGCCTGCACACCACAGCATCCTACCATGCCAGCAGCTACTGTCTGGTGTACGGATCAGTGCACAGTCTGGCACTCTGACAGCAAGGAAACCCTCTTGCTTTTAGGAAAAAATTAAGATTGTTATAGCTGTTGTAACCCCGGGGAAACACTGTTTTCACATTAAATCCCTGCCAGTGAATAATTGCAATTAGAAACATCTGTCATCTGAAATAGATTGCACTAGTCCCAAAAATCAAAGCAGAAATGAGCACCCCTAAGGTAACTAACTCTGATTGTGCAGCAGAGCTCGTCTTTCCAAGCCAAGGGAATAACAGGCTGGTATGCTTGCAGCAAGAGAAATGTCCAAACACTTCCCCTACTAAAGTGCATCTGCTAAATGCATGTGCCTTAGCCTTTTTGAGTCTTTCAGTATCACTACCCGTGCATCATGTACATCTCTGCTCCCACATCAGGTCAGCCATCTCCACAGCAAGGGACTGTGTCCTCCTAAGAGTTTTTAGATCAAGGTTAATGCTTGCCAGTCCATGCTGGCTACTTATCTTTCTAAGATGGTCTGGGACACTCTCCAGAAGTTTGCTCCAGGCTACCAAGGTGTGCAGGGATCAAATAATTAACTTGAAGAAAAGACTTCCATGACAAAATGCAGGACAGGAGGCAAACTGGCCCAGCAGCAGCTCCAAGACGTGACAGGCAGTCACCAAACAATGGATATTCAACTGTGTAATAAAAGCTTCTGGGTCTATCAGGGCTGCTGTTTCCCTCAGCCACCTCCCACAGGCCCTCTTTGAAAAAGGATTGACACCAGGGTGGGTGCTGGCCATAAAACTTGGCAAAGAACTGAGTTTTTCACAAGAACTAGGAGACTCCCCAGAAGCTGAGTGAAGACAGTGATGGCTACTGCATCATTCTGGAGCCATGCAGTCAAGGAAGAGAGTACAGAAAATAAACCTGTCGTCTTGGAATACAGGTTACAAAATGGAAAAAATGTACAGTTGCCTGAGTCACTGAGGAAAGTGCAGAATGCTTGCATTCAGGACACTACCTTAAAGGACGCAAAGGCCAGACACACTATCAACTTTCTCTTGTTCGAGGGTTAGACAAAGCAATGCAAGAAGGTGTGATGGCTGTGGATAGGGCGTGACAGGATACTTTCCCTTAGGGGACCATTTTCAAGAGCTAGCTTAACTATTATATATACATATGGGACGAACAAAGAGAAATAAAAGATTTTGGGGGGAAAGAGGGCAGGATGGCAACTGTCGTACAGAAATCAATAATCAATCAAAGAGTTATGACCTGAACTGATCTTAAGGGCCAGGTAAGGAGAAACAGCGCATGCTTTAAAAGGCAAGATGGTAGCCGTGGAAATGGACAGGTGAAGAAAGAAAAGGGGAGTTATGCTATGCTGTGATCCAGTGACAGAATTAGTGCTACAAGAATCACCTTTTTGAATTTTTGGGCCTTCACAAAGAGGTAGAATGTCTCAATATCCGTACTAGATTTAAGACTACTGGTCTTTTTTGGAACCAGGAAATAAACCCCTTCCCTATGCTGCATGGTAACCAGTCTGACAGCACTCAGTAGTAGGAGGGAATCTACTTCCTGCTGTAACAGGTTTTCCTGAACAGGTGGGAAGCAAAGTTGGTAAACTGGATGGAGTACCCTGTGGAGATAAGTTCCAAAGGGAAGCCGTCTCCAAAACCCACTGTTCTGTAGGGACGGAGTCCAAAGTGGTAAAGACGGCCGTCAAAGGCGAAGGAATCTATGCAGCTAGTAAGAATGGGATGGTAAGTCAGGACATTGACAACCCAAGTCAGAATTGGTGCTCAGAGATAGAAGTTGCAAGGTTGAAAGCTGAGAAGTAAGTGGTTTCTGTCCAGAGGCCCTTCTCACAACCACCACTATGTATCAGCAGCACTGAGGGAGGTCTGCAAGGATGTTCTGGCAAACTGCTCGCCTTCAGCAGTAATTGCCTGAACTTGCTTTCTATGTTAAGTGAGGAGATGCTTGACAAGAGCTCAGCTTGGTGTAATTTGTGTTATAACAGTTTATTATTCAATCATCTCTCTCTGCAGTGGATGGCCACTGAATAGTAACCCTGACACCAATTTTCACTGAACAGCCCGCGGCTGGGACCCAATCCCGCCCAAATGACTTTAATGCTAATAGGTTTCAGACATGGGCAGCAGGCCTGCCTCAGTACTACAGGATAAGTTGTGAAGTGTTCGTGATGCCTCTTACTAATAAGATGGGGGGCTGGAGGCACAGGGGGAGGCCTTGGTCACAGGCAGATTTGCGGAGCTGTGGCCACAGAAGGAAATGCTGGCTGGAAGGAGAGACTACAGGGGAAGGCTGCAGTACAGATACTGAGGCTTTCCCCAGCGAACAGTGCAGGACCCCAGAAGTGCACATCACCCTGCCCTGACCCATTTCCCAGGGCTTTCTTCCCTGGCTGCAGCCACAGCAAAAGAGCTGGAATGTCCTGAGCACCAGCCACGGGCACGTTTGTGGGGTTGTAGTCCAGGAAGATGCACCCCAGCAACACCTTCCTTAAGAGCAACCCCATAAACCTCCCCTGTACTTACTGGCAACTTTTGACAGCAGCAGCTTTTACTAGGATTCAAGAGGCTGCTATGGAGCATGATGTGCTTTATATCCATTTTGGAGCATAACCAAAATCCTGAGGCTCTGGGCTAGACACCAGCTCAGTTAACACATTGCTAACTTTCTATAAGGTGAACAGTGCTTATTAAAGGCCCAAAGCCACGAGTTTGACATCCACATACAAAACTCTCTCCTCACAATCCTGCACATTATCATCCTTCCACTGTGCCACAAACAATGCAAACAACTGGAAAGCTTCACTTACTGGAGCATTACAGTATCTGCTGGAAAGCATGACCTACACTGCTGGGAACAGAAATGAGTTCTTCTTTACTTCATTTTCTGAAAGCCCTGAGTGCAGCGTGCTGCTGTTGGTGCCTGCCTTCCAGGGGTGTGCCACAGTCAGTAGCAGTGACAGAGAGAGAGAAAGAGGGCCTTATTGTGAAGGCATTGGACAGGGGGACCCAAGAGACCCGAGTTCTGTTTTCGCTGTCAGGCTCCTCGTGTGACCCTGGCCAATCTTCTCATGGGGTTAACAACTCTCCCTTTGTCCACATGGTCTATCTAAACTGTAGGAGCTTCTGGCCAGGCCTGCCCCTTACTCTGCATATGTACATGCCCTGGCCCAATGAAGTAATACACAGAATACATGATGGCTTGGTGAGATGGACTGTGGTCACCTCAGACTCACTGACTATGTGAATGTCATACTACAATGTAGCCCATTTTGTACAAACATCAAAAGCTGATATGAACAGATTTTATAAAATTAATCTGCATTGCACCTGTCCACAGAGCCCGGAGAAGATTCTATGCCATCTAAGTAAATTGGGCAAGATTATACACTTGCGATGTTAGTTTTCCTTGCCCAGCCAAAGCAGAAAGGCTTAATATCTAAATCTGAAGAATGCTGGATAGTTCAAAAACTTGTCCCTCTCTGCCAACAAAGGTTGGTCTAGTAAAAGATATAACTTCACTTACCATTTTCATCTCAGTATATTAGAAGACCTACTCAGTTCGGTAGCTCCATCGCACAAATAGGCATTTCTCTGGGACTGAACTCCCCACACTGATCTGGTATGGCAATTGTTTCTAGCCTTTCTATATTTAGTCTTCCCTTCGCAGACATCTATGTCTCTACACTCCACTCCCTTTCCCAAAAAACAGCAGAAAAGAGGTGGTTAAGTGCTACCTTCGCAACCACGCTGTTTCAGACACAGCTCAGAGGGAACCAAGGCATTGCCCAGGAAGTTCAAATCACTTCCACTGGAAATGAGAACATCTAGGGAATTTCCTGCATCTATCAATTCTGCCATCCGTGGCACTTCTGAACGTACCAGGAGACCTGGAGAGAAAAAAGGAAAGAGGCAGAGCTTGTAACTACAGAGCAGAGCTCCTAGGCCCATTCCCCTGGTAGCCACTGAGTCTACATCTACTCCTTGAGCTGGGGATGTGACTCTCAGCCGAAAGAGACACAGCACATGAGCTGGATCAGAACCAGGACAGGTAAAAATGATGGGAATACAAGCACCTTGTTACCCCAAGAACATGCCTATCGTTTTCGACAGGTATGTCCTTGAGGTGGCTAACCCCTCCTGTTGCTTCTCTAGTGTTAGCAGGCTATCTTGAAGCACAGGTATGTCTCCCTGAGCTGGGACTCACACCTCCAGCTCGATACCTAGACATACTCTGAGTCTGTTCAACATGCCTGAGTGGCTACAAGTAAAGCCCAGCACACATCAATCCAGTGGCTTGCCCTGTAAACCAAAAGGACATTTTGGTTTTTGATTTTAGACTTGGATCTTGGAGCCAGATGTGAGCTCCCTGCAGGAACATCCCTGTGATCCACATTTCACGTGGACCCTCACTTCTCCTTGCCAGTCCACATCTCCACAAGCAATTGCTGAGAATTTTGTAGTTTCAATAACAGATCTTTCTTTGGAAAGAGATGTTTCAAGGGCTTCCTGAGAGAATGACTTCACAAATTTGCACTACACATTGTATCCACAGCTATGAGCTGGAACTCTATCGTTCAAGGAATTCACAACATACATGTGGATCTGTAGGATGGACTGAAAATTTGACTTTAACCAAATTCAGCTTGTCTACACTGTGCCACCATGTGGCCCATGTGGTCTGAATTCCAACGTGTATGGAAATGTTGCACTATAACTCCCTGTGTGGACGCTGTTTGCTTGAACTAAACACTACTTTGCTCGTGTCACTACGACCCTGTCATCTCAGAGCGAAAGGCAAGCATAATGAAATATTTTGTAGTAAAAGCCTATATTTTACCTGTCAGTATAACAATCACATAAACACACTATTGCATCCTTTCTTTGGGAAGTATACCATAGCACACAGTGGGCACTACACCCATTCAAGTAATGAACAATAATTTAAATATACTATTTAAACCCTCAGTTGAACTAGTCCTCTACTTAGTAGTGTACAAAACGTAATTACCAGTCATTATCAAATAACTACAACGTTACAAGAAACAGCACTGACAGACAAAACATCACAGGTAAAGTACTTTATGTCACTTAACAGTCAAGTATAATTTCATATTCTCATTATACAGACTAAACTGAAGAAATCTAACCGATGTGACTAGATTTCTAGGCATGTTCTGGTGGTAACTTCATCTGCCACTTAAGTATGGTACAACATGCAAACGTGCATCTTTTTTTTTTTTTAAACCATCCCTACAAAGTAGGATCTAAACTGGAAGTAAATACATGCAGGATATCCTCTTTTCAACATGTCTATTACTTCATTAAATCCATGTACCTATTTCCAGTGTAATATTTTGCACTAGACACCTATTAAAGTTGACAGATGATGTCTATTTAAGATGGCTCAAAATTAAGAGAAGCAGCTCAATAGATTGTAATGAGTGCAGTAGGTTTTGGGTTAATGAAAGCATTTTGCTGCATTTACCTGCCTCTTTATTTCCTAAAGACATTGATTTTATGCATGCCACTGTAGTTAAACCAAGAAAGAGGACAAATACAGCAAATCATACATGTTTCCTATAGCAAAATAGTAGCATAGGATCTCTCTGCTGTACATAATGGGTGCATTTCCATCTCTCTTCCTTGGTTAGACATTGCCACGAGTATTCTTATTACACTTCTAGAATATTTCACGATAACCATGACATTTTCTTTTGTCTGCACAGCTAAACATGCTCAAGGTTAAGTCTGCAAATATATGGAGACCGGAAGGAGCCCAAGTAAAGATACCCATTGTGCTCATGTGCCTCACTAATGTAAGATACCACCATTCCATTGGGATCATGGAAGCTTCTTTTGTAGGCTCCAGTTTCTCCAAGTTCTATAACAAGGCTATACTTGGGCACAAACTTCATCACAGTTTCTTGACTTAGCAGCTGCAGAAAGAGAAACAGAACCAGTAAGTAGTTCTATACAGTCATTTAACTGTGAATTACACAAACTGATCATATATTTAAAAGCAACTATGGATCACAGCAAATCTTTGCAGCAATTAGTGAATAAAATAACCTTCATCTGAAATCTGAAGACTGAACTGCATAAATTTAACATCTGAGAGCACTGAAAAGCCATCTTTAAAAGCCTGACTGATAGAAAATTCACTTCATTGAGGAGCACTGGGATTTACTCATCATGACGCTGATGCACAAGGCAGTAGTGTTCTCACAGAATTTCATGATACAGTTGATGACAGCGGACAAAAATATCAGATTTTTTTTTTTTTTGCTAGTGGGCCCTAAACATGGCTTCATCTGCTGATATTCTTTTACCACAGCCAGAGGTGAAGAACATTCATAACACAGTGTGGCAATGACGAGTTTAACTGAGCTGGCATTTCCCGCTTACATGCCAATTGCTAATCAAGATTGATTTTTTAAAATAAATTTGGGGCTGTTTCTTTTCTTTTCTTTTTCTTTTAAAGAAAGTTTGTTGCAAGTGCCTAAGGATCAAGTATTTAAAAAGTCACATTGGCAAAAATACTTTGTTTTTCCTTTATTTTAATAAAAGGCAATGCCAACACCTTACGTTGAAGAAAATCCCCATACAGTTAAAAGGACAGTTTGTTTGAAAAGCTCCATTTCCACTTGAAAATTGCACACTTACTACTGGTAAGAATAGGCTTAGTTCTGCTAAGTATAAAAACAGGGATGAAGCCTCCATTTCATACCATATGGTTTAATTGCTGCTGTAACCAGCCCACTGGGCCATCTTTCAGTGAAGGAAGCCAAAACACTTTTCTTTATGCTAAAGGAGACTATGTAATAAATTGTTTCTCTCTCTCTCTTAAATACGTTTACCTTAAATATTATTCTTTTAATCCATGGTTTTTCAGATATGAAATCCACCATAGAAAATCCAGGATTGGGTCGAACAGCTGACATGGCTACCCAATATCCCCCCGAGCTGCTTAATCGGATATTATCTGGAAAGCCAGGCAAGTTTTCTACAAACATATCTGCGCCACCTTTCATTAATCCAGACACATAGTACCTGCAAAATCACAATCAGATAATCAGGACATCTTAACCTAAACCAAGTTCGTACAATAACAAATTCAATACTTTTCTGCTGAAACAAACTTTTTTCACTCTTAGAAGTCTGAAGCACAACATGAGCACACTCATCTCTCTCTGATAAGTGTCCAGCAATGAGTAAAGCTTGTGTACCTAGCACAGGGATCCAGCTGATGAAAGGAACAGACTATAAACCAGGTAACTCCAGTGAAGAAAAAAAACTGGGTAGATTAGGAGCTTTTCTTCTTGCTCCTGAAACCCCAGAGAGGAAGATTTAATCTCTCTGAAAAATATTAGTTTAGCTATATGCTGTGCAAAAAGAGATCACAGTAAAGTTGTAAGTAGATTCTGAGTTTGATTTGGAACAGCAAATACACAACGTTTTGGCTGAAATACCAAGATTTCAGATCCTCAGCAGAACACAGCAGCAATATCACAGACACTATAAGAGTTAGTGGAACATATTCTGATTGCTAGTATAAAACCAGAATAACTCTATTGCCTTCAGTGGAGTTAATTCTGATTTCTTCTGGTAAATTAGCAGAATTTGCCCAATGCTGTCAGTTTACTCATTAAAAGATGATAAAGTTACGGTGCTACAGCTTGTTACACCTACTCTATGAACTATCAAAGGAAAAATGTGGTGAGAGCCTCTGAACTCTGTATAGTGAAGAACTGAGCGATATGTCACAATCCCTCTTAATTTGCATGGGCCTTTCCTCCCTAATCTCTGATATGAAAAAAAAAGGCAGACAGATCAGAAATAATGTCTACCTGAATTTCAGGGCAAGGAAAGCAGACTTGCTCTGTGGCTAAGTGACAGTCATGTTAAGCGCTCCCAAACCTGAAACTGCTCTGAAACCAATACCGTGCACACTTGTTGAACACTGTGCCCCCTTTTTCCACCAGGATCAAAATACATTTATCTTAGTTCACGCTTTTATTATGACTAGAAAGCAAGGAAATCAATCTCTTCTTCTAATGCTAAAAAACCATGCAATATACAGACCAGTCAGTGCTGACTGGAGCAGAGACAGATATTATTATGTAGCCGTGTAGCAGAGGGGAAAGGGCCTTCTGCCGACCCACAGTTAACAGGTATTTAGGTTCTGCAGAGAGCTACTGAAATCCAGCAGTTCATTGACGCTGTCTGCACCAGACAGATTTTAAAGTTCCCCACTCTTGCTGTTCAGCCCAACAGTGTTGACAGCCCTAATGGAGAAGGACTACCTGCTGCAGACACTGTTTTAAGCACTACATTGTTTAGATTTGCTCTGAGCAGGTCAAATTAATTGGCATGATGCACAAAAGACAATGTCAGCAGCTGCTGACCCATTTCCACTGACACCCTTCCAGAGCTTCAGTGGACCAGACCTTGTGAAAGTTGCACCTGGTTAGCAATTTTTCAAAACTGTCCCATATAGGCAAAGCCATTGCACCAAATGAAGCTTGTTAACTCCAGCTGAGTTAAATGAAGGTGACTGCCTACAGAGAACTAGGGACCTAGAGCAGAAGAGGCTCTGGCTGAAAACCATAACAGCCGCCAGGACCAGGGGGAATATCTTAGGTTAAGGTTTGTGCTGGCTACTGTTCTTTGAGTTACCAATACAGCCAAACTGGGACAAATCTAGAGATAAATGCAGCTTTTGTGTGCTTGGAGGTCAGGGAAGGGAGTCATTCTATTCCCTTTATGACTGAGAGACTCTTTCCCATTATCCAGCAATGGGAGTCAAATACCTACACAGATACATGCACAAGACTAAAATCTACCTTAAAATCTTGACCTAATTGAAATCAGCAGGGCTGTATGAATTAAGTCAGGGAAGTATTTGGCTCAAGGTTTTCCTTTATGCTGCATAGTCACATTGCTTATTGCCCTACTACAGAACGCTCAGATAGTGACAAGCATGGTGTAAAATAGAACAGAACATAAATCAACAATATTAACAGAGTATAGTACCCCCAAGTATCACACCCACCTCCTTATTCTAGCCAAGGTCGTTTCTGCCACCAGCACAAAATCTTCAGCAGGAGAGAGCTGGACTCCATTTGGAAACCTCAGTCCCACCATCAAGACTTTCACTTCTTTTGTCACAGTGTCATATTCAAGCAGGCTAAGAACAGAACATCACATGTATACTTAAGTGAAGCAAGATAAGACAGGTTGTCAACTGCATTTTGCTTTGCCAGGCATTTCCCTTATTCCTCCAGGTTTTACACAGTAAGACTATTAGAAAAAGCAGAGCATTCAGACCGCATTTAAGTTTACTTATTTATGAACTGAAGAGTAGTGCAGAAATACACCAGCTTTGTGAGGCTGCCAAACAACTGTCCATAAGACAACTTGGGTAAAGAAATGTTAATTCTTTAACTTTAAAAGCACATTCTACTAGAGAAGATTTTCACAAATCTGCTTTTTGAAAGAGATGGAATTCTCTTACATCTCTCCCACTTCTGCATATGACATCTTCTTCCACAGACTCTACTCTGATCTAGTTCAGAGCAGCGTTACTCGCATGGTCTATAAAGACTCAAAGCTTATATAAAATGTCCTGGCTACTCAGATTGGGTTGATCTCAGTAAGATAGACAGAATGATCTGCATCAATACTTGCCATCCATCATCTGTGCCTTCCATAACCAAAAATGGATAATCCCTCCTTTGCCATTTACTGCTTGAGTCCGTGAAGAAGATTTTCCTCCCATCCCGAGTCACTGTGAGATCATTCACAAAGGACATTTTCTGACCCTCAAGCGGCTTCTTGGTTGACAACAGCATTTTCACGTCACCTAATTACAAAAATAAATTAATAAACCTGCTCATCTTGTATCCTGTGTTTTCAATAATCTAAATACTAATACATTCAGGTAGGAGTTAAATTGACTTAGAATCTTTTCTATCCTCAGAAAGAGCTGCTGTCTACAGTTTTAAGAAGTCAGCATCCAACATCTTATCAGTTCACATCTGTGATGCACATAGAAATGATAATGATGAACAGCATTAATGACTGTGTTTGGTTTTAAAAAACTGCTTACATGTGAGCTTTTCTTTAGCTTTAAATGTACTTAAAGCAAAGCTGTTTACAAATTAAAAGAATCAGATACTGCTGATAAAATTTTATGAAGGAGGAGGTTTTCAAATCCACTGAACCCCTAACCTATCAATGCATTTATTTGTAAATTTCCAAAATGAACAGGGTAATTTTGGCTGCTACCAATACTTCTGCTGGAATATTACACAAAGGGAATATAAAATCTACTTTGACCAAAAAGCTGAACACAACCTTAACTTTGGAGCTACAACTGACACACCCATAATTTCCTTTTATTTTGCAAGCCATCTTATATTTTGTATAAGTAAATCAAATTACAAAAAAACATTTCAACTGAAGGAAGACTGAAATTTATTTGTGTGAGAAGTGGATTTTTCCACCCCTCTTTGTGTTTTCTTTTGCTGTGGCCAAACTTCAGCTTGTCTTATGGAATGTGAAAAAAACAACAAGGAGTTGTGTGGCACTTTAAGACTAACAGATTTATTTTTTGCATGAGCTTTCATGGGAGAAGATCCCACTTCCTCAGATGGTTGAAGTGGGATCTTCTCCCACGAAAGCTCATGTAAAAAATAAATCTGTTAGTCTTAAAGTGCCACACAGCTCCTTGTTGTTTTTTCACTGGACTAGACTAACATGGCTATCCCTTTTAAAATTGACAAGATATTATAGAATGTGGCCTGTTAGGCCTCTACAATTAGATGGTGTTATCTCTTGACAGCAGGGAGTAATGGCCTTCAAGAAGAGTTATTGTCAGTATCCAAGCCGAGTGGGACCAGACCTGAAGAAAGTGATAAAATAAACTATACCTTACAGCTGCAAAACTTATGAGTTACAGCTGAAAGACGTATGAGTTTCTCTGCTGACCAGACCAGTGTCAGTAAGTTTCTATGACAACAAGCAATATGCTAATTTTTGGGGCTCCAAGACATAAAGCTGGGGTTCTGGTCTAGGTACGTTGGAGAAGCGATAGGTCAGCAGCCTGTAGTGTTGCCAGGGGATCTGGCCACACCCTAGGCATCTCCCCACTCTTCACAAGGAAGAGTGTTAAACCCCTTGACTGATCACCAAGGGAGTCTGCAGTTTTGGTTTTTTTTCCTCTCTTTGTGGCAGATCTTTTTCTTTTTGAATTCTTTTATTAAGTCTTTAATTTTCACCTGTTCGCCCTGGAGTGGGAGGTGGGCAGTAGCCCTCAGGCGCTCCAAAGGGGGTGACAGGAGGTGTCCGACCACTGCAGCTGGTCATGGTGGGCTCTGGATTTTAAGGCTGCAGGCGAGAGCCACAAGGCTGCCTGTTGGTCGAGCCGTTTTAACACCGGGCTGTTCTATCACATCTTACTATCTTTCTCTCAAAGAAACAGGTCTGCTGTCTGTCACTCTGGAGATAACATCCAAATGTAGTAAATATAATCTGGTCAAATTTGGGATTTAAACTGGGAAATGCTTTTTAGGAATGTGTGTATGTGTATTATTACTGCTCTGAACACAAATCAGAATTAAGCTAGTGTTCCACAATCAAATTAAGAAACAGCAGTGTGAAAGAGTGTGATGAAAGAATAAATCCATTCATGTTCCCCGCCAGGCACCCCAGCTAACCCTTGTAACTCCTAGCCGCAAACAGCCCATGGCTAGCCTCACTGGGCAGTGATCCATGGTATCTGGAGAGCCAGGGGGAGAAGCAAGGTGTTCGTGCTGTCCTGGGCTGTGTATGATGTTTTAGTGTAATGTTTCAGTGTGTGTATGTGGTAAATAGCAAAGCTCTTTTGCCTACAAATTGTGTGCTCTCTCTCTGTCTCTCATAAACCCCACTCTGTTAAATTATATCAATCAGGATTGGAACTGGGGGGTTTAATTCAGGGTTAGGCACAAAAATGAGGATAAATGTTATAGTAATATTTGTGCTCTATTTTCTGTTTATTGGGCAATTAATTTGTACTTAGAAGATCTTTAAGAAATAGAGTTCTAAAACCACAGTTTGTATAAGTGTAATTTAGGAATTGCAAGTTTTAATTTTTGTAATAGGAATATTAGCAATTAGATAATATTAACCTCTTATTTAACCTTTTTTCTCTTCTTTCTTGTTTGTAATTTTATTTATCTCAATAAAAGTCACATAGAAAGTAGTTAACCCAAAAAATTGTGTTTTGGTCTCTTGCCTCTCAATTGGAACTCCTTCTTGCAGTGTGGGGATCGTGTCCCGTGCACCCACTCCCCCACAACAATTTGTTGCCAGAAATTTCACCTCTTACTCCTCCACTAAAAACATACAGATTTGTTCCTGTAGATCATGTTTTGGATCTTTCAAGCTTTTCCAGTCTAACTTTCACAGCTCTGCCTTTAAAAAAAATTATATGAAAACCCTGAAACACAGAAGTGTTTATTTTACTCTTGTGCTGTTTAGAGACAGGAAAACTGCCTTTAGGCTGAGGCACCCTATGCCAAATTTCAGCAAAGAACCAAAACTTAGGAAGAGTCTCGTATTTCTGAGAGGGTGGGGAGAATGGAAATGGGTTACGGTGCTTTCTGGCACTGTTGGCTAAAGTAAAGGTAGAACTAGTTATTACTGCAATGCTTTGCTTCATATTGCAGGGAGCCACACACTGTAAAAGCCTGTAAGTGGGTTTTAAATTTTAAGTACAAACTCAAACCCTGAACCTGCAATTGGAGCCATGCAAGCAGACCACAGTACCTGCACAGATCCAGCTGTGGAACAGAGAAGGACCGTCTAATAATTGAAGCCCTAGCCTGGGACTCAGCAGACTCAGGGTCAAGATCCTGTTCTGCAACAGATTCCTGGTGTGACCTGGGACAATTTACTTAACCTCTTTGCCTCAAGTCTACATCTATAAAATAGGAATAACAGATCCTCCCTAGCTCATTTTGGGGGCAATGGGGATTTAGGGATAAGAACTGTGAAATGCCCAGATGCTACAGTAAAGGGGGTTATACAAATACTTCAGCTAAGTATGTTTTTGTTTAGATAAATAAAAGCACTTACTCTATGGATAAGAAGCACCGGGTAGAAGTAAAGTGCTTTATCAAAAAAGTAAGCATCAACAGCCCTATCTATGGGGATGGAAACACAGGAGGCACACAGTGGTGAAGTGACTCAGCTAAAGCTACGAAGTCAAGCTGAGCCAGGAACAGAATCCAGGCTGCTTTATTAACAAATCAGTGCCCAAAATCAGGGACTAAAACTCACCCGTGATAGGATCAATTTCATATATTCCATAATACGCGTCAGCCACAAACAGCGTATTATTTGGCCCGACTCTGATGCCAAGGGGTCTTCCACAGGTAGGCTCATCTTCCTTGGTTCCTTTGGAGACAGTTTAATAGCTGGTTTACAGGTATTGAAGCAATTCGAGAAAATAAAGCTCAAACACAAAGACTGCATTGCCACTCCTGCAACCCTCCAACACACACTTATAAATATATGTCATTGCTTTCATTTTTCCAGGGGGAGCTGAACTTTAAAAATAAATGGGAGCTGCTCAAAGGCTATCATTCATGCTGCGCTCTACTGACTGGTCTAGCAAAAGTCACAACTACCCCAATTTTCCATTGCTTTCTCTTGACTAGACAAATATTGACACAGAAAGCACTTTTCCATTTGACTCATCTCTCTATTTACCACAGAAGAAAATCATTTCTGCTACAAATTCAGAGATAAAGATAACATACAAATGTAAGACAGTCAAGAACCTATGCAGATATTCCATTAGGACTATCAATGGATATTAAGCTTTGGGATAGTTCAAAGGCATCCCAAAACATCCCCCATACTTCTTGTCATGGGCTGGGAAACAGCTGCTGGCCTATTTCTGAGGTGTTTTTTGAGTCCCAAGCTTTACTACAAAAAAGGTAGGCCAGCCCCTTATGCAGGATAAGCTGGAAGATCTATTGATGTATGTGAACACAGTATCACTGACATCAACGGATTTGTGTTATTTACACCAGCTGAGCATCTGACCTGAACCATGCTAAAGTGACGTACAAAGGCTAACCGAACAAAAGTGAGAGTATTCAGTAAAAGGGAGTAACTCTACTCTTCACCACACTGTGCCCAGGTATTGCTGTGGATTTCCACTTGTCTTTTGTATGAGGTCAGGAACACACGTTGACATCCATCAAATCTGTCTTTGATAGAGCTAACACTGCAATTGAAGCAGAAGAGGCTAACTGCCTACCTGCAGCACCGCCTCAGATTCTAGCTGGTACCACACTATTTTTAGCAAGCTAGCTCAATCCAAGCTAGTCTGAATACAGACACACTCCTACTACAAGCTGCCTCCTGACATATCCTAAAATTGGGCCCCCTGCTTATGACCCCAACATAGCGCTGACAGTTTCTTCAGGCTGAACTCCTTTGAGACTGGGCATCAAACCTAGATTCAAAGCACGGCTTACAAATTAACACTTTAATGCAGACCCACCAGTACATTTAGGTGACCTGCAGCTGGACCAATAAAAAGAGGAATTTTAAGTTCACAACTGCATGCCTCACCAAATATGTAATTGTGCAACTCTACCTCTTATCGAACACACAATCACATGCCTCTCTTCTGAGCCTATTCCACATGACAGGCGTCAGATTTTCAGTAAATGCAGGGGAAAGGTATCAAGGAAAAGAATTACAGCAGTTACTTGCTGATCACGTTCATCCTGCTTAATATGTAGCAATCATCATTTGAGCAAATCTTTCCCCATTCCTCCTTCAAACTGGCTTATCCATCCAAAAGAAGGGAAAATAGATGAAAGCTTGTTTAACTGATGGAGACAGGTACCTTAGCTACACCTAAATATTTAAACATCTCCAAATCTCAAACTCCTCAGAGATTACCAAAAAAATCTCTTATCTCTAACTTAAATAGTTAACATTCACAGTAGAGCTCCTTTCATCCTGGAGAATACCTAAGTGTTTCACAAACTGCATGCAGCATTACTAAGGTATGAACACTTCGGGGGGAGGGGGAAGCAACTGGGTGGATAACTGGCAAAGCAGACACTTCATAAGAGAGAGAAGAAATTTTGGCCTGAGAAGCCAGGGCAAGCTGTTATTTGTTTTTACCTAAACAATTTTCATAAAGATTTACAAACATATAGCCTTCACTGGTAAAAAGGGCCAACCAGGACCTTCCTCTTTCACATAACTTCTGAAATAGCCACTAATCATGATTTATGGAACTCCCCCTTCTCTGCTTTGAATGATAGAACTGAATCTTTGCCTATAGAGAGAAAATGTTTTGGACCTTCTCAAATTTCTATAAATTGAGAGCTAGATCATGCCTTTTTGGTATAGGCCAGAACAAGGGAAGACCACCAATGCCCCGAAGAGAGCACAGTGAGGTATCTCCCTGAAATCAAAGATACACAGGGGTGCATGTTCACCACCTTCAGGGAGCACAGCTCACTCTCCCCAGTGGCACAGAGGATTTAACCTCCTCACTTCCTCCTGTGCTGTCATGCCCCAGAGATACGGTGTAGCACAATCCTTCTGCTTCCCCCAACCACACAATGCAGTCCTACCTGGGCTATTTGCAGGCTGCATGATATTGAACATGTGAGTAGGGATGGGGGATAATACACATTTCTGATATTCCCCTAGCCCACACCCTTACATAAGAGCCCACATACCATCTTGCCTTGTATTAAGGAAGAGCAGGTTTACTTTGTCATCATCATGGCTCTCTCACCAGGTACAACAGCAATATTTGAATGCTCTAAAGTAAGTCTTATTGTACTGTGCTAGCACTTGAACACAGACATGAAATCAACTATCAATGCGTAGCACAGCCCAAGTCTGCCTAGGAAGATGCTCAGTACCTGCAGCAATCATGTTTCTTTGTGATGCGGGTCCCTAAGGGTGCTGCACTGTAGGTGTCCCTGTGTTGTGGTGGTGCTGATCAGAGAATTTCTTAGCAGTGCTCACTGGGCCCACACAGGCACGCTCTCTCCTTGTGCTGTACCATGAGCCTAGCCAGAGTGCGCAAACTAGCTGTCCTCAGGTCCTTCTCTACCAGAGTCACATTCGAGAACTCCTACATAGGGAGGAGGAGAGCAGGTAGTGAAGCACCCACAGGGGGACACACCTTGAAGAAACGTCATTACAGCACAGGACAGAATAGAGTCCTGATGGGTGCTCCACTATAGAGGACTACTAAGCAGGACCCCTTTTGGAGGGTTGGGAGGAACTTTGAATTTGGGTTAGTCACCAATGATAGTACTGGGGAGCCTAAGATGACAAAGGTACAGTCCCTAATTATTTCAAAATGTTTCGTGAAGGTGTAGACTGAGGTCCATGCTGCTGCTCTGCAGATCTCTGAAACTGAGACATCCTTAAAGAAAGAGATGGATGAGATCTGTCTCGCAGAATATGTACGAAAGGGTCACCTTATAAATTAGGTAGCATTGTCTGATGCAATTTGAGACTCAAGAGTTTTTGGGCTGATATTGCTGAGCCCTTCAATCTTTCCACAATGAAGAAGAATAGCCTAAAAATTCCTCAAGGCCTTTGTCCTACTGAGGTCGGATACCAGAACTCTCCTGGCAGATAGACTAGTATGCAGTATGGCCTCCATATTTTCCTCACAGAAGCTTAGGGTAGAAGGCTGGAAGATGAATAGACTGATCCATGTGAAACAATGGGGTCATTTTAAGGACGAACCTTAGATATGGCCTAAACATAACCTTAGGAGAGAAGATGAACATACCATCAGGGCTGTTAGGTCCCCAATTCTTCTATTCAACATAATCATAATCAGAAAGGTTATTTTCAATTACAGGTATGCTAGTGAAAAGGGGGCCAGAGGCTCAAAATGGGGCCTTAGGAAATCAAAGCTGAGGGAAGAGATTTGTTATTCCCTTCAGAAACTTTTTAATGGTCCTGGCAAAAGAACTGAGCACCCATCTACAGGTTGGTAAAACACTATAAAAACAGGGAGGTGAACCTGGAGAAAGCTCAGGGATAACACCAGTTTTTTAAGGATTAGAACATAGCCCAGAATATGCAGAAGAATTGCTGAAACTGGAGAGGTTTGCTGAGATGTGTCCCAAGTCTGGAACCTGAACCACTTTTGTGGGAAAGTGTGTCGTGTGGAGGGCTTTCAGCTGTGTAGTATGTCCTTCTGTCTTTCCTTTCTGCATGAGCTATCTAGGTGCTGGATCCATGTCAAAGCCAAGCCTTCAGGCAGAGCAACTCCAGACTGGAATGCATGGTGCAGAGAAGCAGTGTGGCTAGAAAGGAGATTTACCAGGTTCTTAGGAGACGATCAACCAAGTAAGAGTAGACCATTACCCCGTGAGCATAGATGGATGCCCAGCGGCAAGAGGATTTTGGAGAATGTTCCGAGGATAGAACTCTCCATCGGTAGTGGTGGTGCCCCATGGTGAGCCGTGAGAAACAGCTGTGAGCCACCTAATATTGACACATTAAAAGAGGCATCTTGTAGGCCAAGGGCTGAAAATGAGTCGTCCTGTTCCAAAGATGGTAACGATCTTGAGCTGCTTAGCTCTGCAAACTTGTTGAGAGCTCTGAAAGTCCAGGATAGGTCTCCAACCTCCCTTCCTTTCGGTATTAGGAGGCAGTAAGAGTAAAACCCTTTGCCTTGAAGATGTTGAAGAACTGGTTCTATGTCTCTTAGGAGGCGATCTATCTCCTGCTGCAGCAGACTCTAATGAGAAGTGTTCCTGAAGAAGGACAGGGAAGGGTGTTGTGTAGGTGAAGTGGTTGGAGTAGCCAGATCTGACAATCTCTAAGATCCATTTATTAGAGATCATGCACTCACAGGCACTTACAAATGCTGCCAAATGGTGGCCAAACTGGTGTACAGGTAATGGTGGGAAGCAGCGTTCCCTCAAATTTTTTGTACGTTGTGTGCGCAAACAATTTCTTTGTGTGCACTAATATTAGTGCTGTTGAATTTTTTTGTGAGTGCTTTATTCTGTTGTATGCACTGGTTTCATGACCTGTGCACGCGCACATGCGGACAGCTTAGAGGGAACAGTGTTGGGAAGTCATCTCGTAGCTCCACCAACCAGCCCACCAAATGTAATGTTTCAGTGTGGGTGGCTGTATCAAGGGCTGGGAACCAGAAGGTTTTCACCTCAAAAATTACCCTTTCCTCTCTGGGGTTCCTAGTCTCACTATGATGGAAAATAGGATGAATGAGGCTTTTGTTGATACTGAGAGGTAAAGCGTCTCTTTTGTCCTGGTGCATAGATTTCTAGAGACCTAAGAGTTGGTCCGGAATCCTTCAAGTAGAGAGAGGGAAGTCATTTTTCTTAGCAAAGGGTTTCACGCACTGGAAGGGGAGATCTTCCACCATAGTCTGTACTTTCTTCAGGAATTCCAAGTGGTGGACCCATGATGCCCATCTCATCACCACCACTGTGGAGATGATCCTGCCAGCTATGTCAGCATCATCAAGGCATCTTTGGCACTTAATTGTCCTTCTTGGATAATGACCCTGAAGGGATCCTGGGAGGTCTCTGGAAATTTATCAACAAAATCATTTAATTTATACAAGGATATTTTGCTAGGGGCATTTGGTAGTTGGCAATTCAGAGTTGCACAGTGGCCAAGGAGGACACCTTTCTACCAAAAAGTTCCAGGCACTTTTGACCTCAGTTGTATAGCGTGGTGCTGGAGTGTTGTCGGCCAGGACAGTATACTGTGTCTACCACAAAGGAATTGGGTGGAAAGTAGGTAAACAGGAACTCCGAGTCCTTTGCAAGAAATGCAGTACTTTTGGTCCACCCACTTGCATGTCAAGGCCACCAAAGCCAGGGTTTGCTTCACCATCTTGCCTGGGTCTAAGATGGCCTCATTGATTGGGAGGGTGATTTTGGAGGTGGCTGATACATGGTACTTGAGAAGGCACTAATCAGGGTACTTGAGAAGGCACTGAGGACAGTTAGCCCACTGTGGACAGTTAGTTCCAAAGGGGTAGCCAGGTTAGTCTAGTCCAGAAAACAAACAAAGAGTCCGGTGGCACCTTTAAAGACTAACATTCATTTATTGCATAAGCTTTCATGGGAGAGAATCCCACTTCATCAAATGCTTGAAGGTGGGGAACCTACAAAATGGGAGCAAAATAAATGCAGAGAAGTGTAAGTCATGGCGTTTATTTTGCTCCCATTTTGTAAGTTCCCCATCTCCAAGCATCTGATGAAGTAGGATTCTCTCCCACGAAAGCTCATGTGATAAATGAATTTGTTAGTCTTTAAAAGTGCCACCAGGCTCCTTGTTTGTTTTGAGGACAGTCAGTCATCCTTGTGGTGCAGTGTGAGAGGAGACAGCGCATGTGCAGGCCAATAGACATTGCTACCAAACTTGTCTGATCAGCAGTGCAGAAATGCAGATACACTTCTCTGGATGCTCCTGAGCATAAGCTACTTCTAGAAGCAGCAAACTGTGGTCTCTCTGGCTATGTCCACACAAGCAAAAATCAGACATGATTTCACTGAGAATATTGCTGATACAGCCCTGTCTATACTAGAGCTTACACTGTGGGGTAACCACATCACTGTTATAAACAAGTTTAATATATTACCATGTGTGAAGTTCAGGGAAAATAATCACAATTTGGCATAGCTACAAGGTATGAAATCAAAGAAATACTGAGAACATTACATGTCAGCTAAGCATGGACATGTTATTGTCATACAGAATTCAGCTATTGCACACCTGTACTAGACTAAACTTTGAAATATATGAAGTACAAAAAGGGACAAGACCAAATGCTAGCTTATGAATCATTATAGAATGTAACCCCTGGATTTTGAACCAAAGTAATACAAGAATGTAAAGTTCACAAATCATTATTTACTTACTGCAAGGACCATGGCCAAGTCTGGCTAGTGTTTTTACTTCCCCATCTTCTATTTTAATAATCTTTCCATCTGCTGTCCCAGTAAACAACACATCTGCAAAAACAAATGATACAATTGGCTTGGCTACAAAACTGCTGTAATATACAAAATCTTTTTATAATTATGTACCACAAACAGCAACATTGAGCCCACATTCCTCCCACGCAAAACTAGGACATTCAGAACACATTCACTTACAAGTAAGATCTTCCCTATTTATTTTTGTATCATAACTAAAGTGAGTGGGGAAAGAGTCAGAGCAATTAAATCCTTCAACTAACTTAGTTGGATTCATTCAAATAAAAAGGAGGGCTTGAGTCCCAAAACAAGTCACTAGTCTGAATTTGACCATGGACGTTTGAATTTGACTGTGGACATTTCCACAGAGCACGAAACAAAAGAATCAGACACCACCACGCTGGTCACCCTTGTTACTAGTCTCCACGGAAATGCTACCAACTGATTTTTTTCTCTCATGTTAGAAATGGCTCTTCAGGCCTGAAATGCATGAGCAGGGATTTTTGCTACTGATTATGCTGTATTTGATCCGTAAAATAATTCCTTCAGTTCAAGGGCAGGCTAAACCCAACAGTTAGTAACAGAATTTGTTTTGGATGACTAAATTGACATTTTAATGCCAAGGCACATGACAGCAGTGGGACAAGTTAGTTCTTAATATGCTGTGATGAACTCAAATCCATCTCTGAACTTGTCTTACTTCTTTAAAAAAAGTACATGGGAGGGGGCTGGGTTAGAAAAATACTGAACTCTTCAAGTGTTTAAATGTCAAGTTTAGCTGCTTGGAAGTGTCATGGTTTACAAAACCATTACAGGAAAAACTATTTTGATTTTAGAGGAATGAATAGCTTCTGCTTCCTAGAAAAGTTCAGATTTCCAGCCCGGTCAGAGGTTTCAGCCATCTGAAGGCTCGTAATCTGCCCGACACCACCATCTAGAGAACAGAACCAGAAAGACTATTTGGAAAGCAGCACACAGTAACCATACTTTAACTAAATACTTGAACAAAGGTTTGTGAAGCCAGGCAGCAATAGCAGAAATTTAAGAATGAAGGAACTTGGTCATAGACACGAAGGTCAGCAGGGATCAATATGATCATATATGACCTCCCGGCACACTGCAGGCCATAAAACCTCACCCACCCACTCCTACAATGAACCTCAAACCCATAACTGAGCTATTAAAGTCCTCAAATCATGATTTAAAGACTTTAATACACAGAATCAACCAGCAAGTGAGCCATGCCCAATGCTACAGAGGAAGGCAAAAAACCCCCAGCACCCAAACCAATCAGCCCTGAGGGAAAATTCCTTCCTGACCCCAAATATGGTGATTAGTTAAACCCTGAGAATGAGGGCAAGTCCACAACAGCCAGTCAAGAAGAACTTCTCTCTAATGACTCAGAACCCACTCCATCTAATGCCCCTTCCCAGGTCACTATCATACTCATCACTAGTAGGAAAAGACAGACAATGGCCAAGCTATACTGTCCATCATATCACTCCCTCCATAAACTTATCAAGCTCGGTTTTGAAGGCACCGAAGGTTTCTGCCCCACCACTTCCCTTGGTAGACTATTCCAAAACTTTACTCCTCTGATGGTTAGAAATCTGCATCTAATTTCAAGCCTAAATTTTCTGAAGGACAGCTTGCATCTGTTTGTTCTTGTATCCACATCAGCACTGTATTCAAATAATTCCTCTCCCTCTCTTGTATTGATCCCTCTAATGTATTTATAAAGAGCAATCATATCTCCTCTCAGCCTTCTTTTGGCCAGACTAAGCAAACCAAGCTCCTTAAGTCATCTCTCATAGGAAAGATTTTCCATTCCACAAATCATCCTTCTTTGCACCTGTTCCCATTTGACTTCATCTTTCTTAAACATGAGTGACCAGAACTGTACACAATATTCCAAGTGAGGTCGTGCCAGCGCCCTGTATAACAGTACTAACACCTCCCTATCTCTACTGGAAATACCCCTTCCAATGCACCCTAGGACCGCATTAGCTTTTTTCACTGCCGCATCGCATTGGCTACTCATTGTCATTCCGTGATCAACCAGTATGCCCCAGGTCCTTCTCCTCCCCCATCACTTCCAGCTGATGCATTCCCAACTTATAAGAAAAATTCCTGTTATTTGTCCTTAAGTGCATGACCTTGCACTTCCCATTGTTGAATTTCATCCTATTTCTAATGCTCCACATGATTTACTGGGCATGTTCCCGATAAGATTAAAGACAGCTATGGGGTTAAAATATCTTTCTAGTTACTCACGAAACATGGCAGAAAGAACTGCTATACATAAAGTTACTGATCAATTCCTACCTTTAGGGAGGTTCCAGGCTGTCTCGAGACAAAAAAATTGCAACTCTAGCTCTTTGCTTACTGGTACCATAGAAGAGGCCTCGACAAATCTGTTTCTGGTCACCATGGCAACCCATTTTAGTTGCTTGTTCCCTAGCTCCAACTGAAGAAATGTAATGGAGGAGTGCCCCCCTGGCAACCAAAAGTAAAATTGCTGGAGCCTTGATGTGAGCCAATTTTGCCTACCCTAGCACAGAAACATTCAAAGAATCGATTCTATGTCGAGGCCCACCTAAATCTCACCACTGTCAGGGCACACTGCAAAATCGACCTTGTTGCAAAGGTACTTTCTTAAGAAATGGGCACAGTGCTCCCAGCTCCACTTGAGTCTGGCCTTTCTGATAAGAAACTGCTCAGTAGAAGACAATGTGGAGCTAGCAGGGGATTTTTTCTTCTATATAATGAGACAAATGTATTTAAAAGCATCTCTAGCAATAGATGCAGTAGTAATAATAGTTAATATTTATATGTGATTTACCAGTAAATATATTAACTGTACATTTTACCCTATTTAAATAAAGTTTAATTCTCTGAGAAACTCAAATACATAATCATATGGATCAATAAAAGGTTTATAACCACTCAGACCTAGTTAAAAAGGTACCAAGTGAAGAGTCAGATCAATAGTTTCTATAGTCAGAACCCTGACTTAATTATTGAAGGTCACATTGCAGAAGGCTAAGGATTTCTCGTAAGATCTACATGACGTACTCCTGAGAAGGGGAGATGTGTAGCTCTGAGTTGGTGGTTGCTGGCCCAAGGCAACACTAAATTGCAGACACATGAAAGCCCACACTGGTATTCAAGAGATGTGTGGCTAAATCAAACTCTTAGCAAGGAACCAGCAGTGAAAAGGCCAACCTAAATCCACAGTTTTCCAAGTGCTTACCACCAATAGTGGCAATAGATTCTGGTCCAAAAAGTTGGTTTTCAAACATCCTTTCTGCTTGTCGCAACTTAATATTCGGCTCTAACACACCAGTCAGGAGGGGAGGTTCTTTGAAGCTGTAAAACCAAAATGAAAATCTAATGATTTTATCACAGAACAAGTACAAAGATCAAGTACTCTTGAGCAAGAAGTTGAGCAATTTTACCAGCTTGTCAACTGGACTACAAACATGACAGCTGTTTTTGAAACAGTACATTTGATCTTCCAGAATACCAAAACCATTTTCTCATGCAATGTATCAACTTCAGCCTGCATTAGCTCTTAGGAGTTAGAGCATTTTAGGACACTAGCCCCTTGATATTCATTTAAATACAAGTCAGTTTCATAGGTGTAGGTCAGCAGTTTTAAGTAGCTAAAATAAAACTCAATTTAATGTTGCTACTTCGCTCACCTATGAAGTACTGTCCCAGTTATTAAGGCCTCAGTCCTGGATCAACCGGATCTACACGGATGCATGTTTTAGCCCAGGACTCAACAAATCTGCCAGACACCTAGGGAACAGCCCCAAAATTCAGGCACCCCTAAGCATCCAGCCGAGAAGGAGCCCCATGCTGCCGCAAAGCCACCATGGCTTTCAGTGGCAAGCCCCACCCAAAAGCAACTGTTGGCAGCCCTTTCAGCAGCGCAAGGGGGAAAGGAGAGATGGTTGCACTCTTCCTCGCTCGAGCTGCCATCTCTCCCCCCCAGCTGTTCCCCCTCCCCAGTGCTGCTGAAAGAACCGCTGGCAGTGGCTTTTTTCGGCAGCTGGGGGGGGGGGTTCTGTACTGCTCCATGCTCACCGCTGAAAGACCCCACCACCACCAAAAAAAAAAAAAAAAAAGGTGCTGCTGGCAGCTCTTTCAGCAGTGGGGGTGGAGGGTTGTTAGACAGCAGTGCTGGAGGAGGAGGAACACTGCCGTTTCCCCTCTTTCCCCATGCCACTGAAAGAGCCAGCAGTAGCGGCGCTTTCTGGCAACGTGGGAGAGCCACAGAAATTTCTTGGCACTGGGAGCATTTGCCCCAGTGCTCTCAGGCACCAGGAACAAAATCCTGGGCATCAAGGCAACTTGGCACCTAGGATTTGTAGAGTCCTGCTTTAGTTCACACTGATTCAATTGTAGGTTTGAAGCCTGTACGTGACAATTCATCTTAGAGGAATTATATTCTGTACTCCTGAAAGAGCCTTAATAATTGTGATAAACAGCACATTTCAATCCTGATTCTGTGCATACTTACACATGAACAGTCTTCCTACTGAATGTACATGTATGGTTATACAACAGCTGAAATCTTGGCAAACTCAAAGATATTAACTAAGATTTCCACAGCTAAAAGCCTCTGAGCTGAAGAGCTACACTTCCTGAGTGGGACAGTAACAGACTATCAGCCTCTGTGGACTGGGACCAGAGATAAACATGTAACACACATTGACCAGTGAGTTACACTTACTAACATGAATAAGGTTGGAAGGATACAAGCCTGACTGACATGCCTAGTAATAACTGGAAGGTAGAGAATTCTGATTTCTGATAAAATAATCTAGATACATTTAAATACACCATTAGCAGGACAGCGATCATTAGTTTGGCTTTGAGGGTTTTTTTTAACCCAGTAAAGAAGTTAGAAACATTCTTAGGTGTCAGTTCTGCAATCCAATCCATATGTCTGTCTGAAGTGGATCCCCACTGACTTCGGTAAAACTCTGAGCAGGGACAAGGGTTACCTGCAACAGATCCAGCTGTGGGACCAAGGCCTCAGATTGCAGCACTCTGGGACAGAGGCCATGGTCTCTGTATGTATTTGTTCTGTGCTGAGGGTGATAGGGCCCCAGCCCAGATTCTGCACAACTGCTTGATGTTAAAAAAAGAAAAAGAAAAAGAAAAAAAAAAACAACACTAAATTAAAATGCTGTGCAGCTGAGCCACACCCCAGGCTCACAGCTCACACTACCACCCTGAGGCATGGGGGCCAGGCCTCCAGGTGAGAGCACTCTGCAGCTGTCAGTGCCTCACAATGCCCCACTTCAGTCAGTGCAAGCGCTCCTGGAGAAGACATGGCTCAGCAGCAGAAGGACTGCAGTTTGGACACTTACGGCCAACAGAATTACTACGGTGGTTGTAGATCAACCTAAATTAAATCAATCTACTTTTGTAGTGTAGACTAGCCCTCAGTATCTTCAGAAAGTTGACCAAGTCTTAGTACTGATTCTGTTTTGACGGATAAGTTACCTTGTGATAAAAATTCAGTTAAAACACACCAGAACTCACCTTAGGGGCTGTGGGTCTATTGGACAATCCAGTAGAACTATTGCTCCAAGCAAGGGAATAATTAGGAACACAGCCAATGTCACAAAGGTCACCCGGAACACCTTGCTGCTGTAAGTACTGCCATACACAAAATAAACAAGTTAGGATTATAGTTTAAACACAACTTGAAATTTTCAGAGTTCCTCTGTTTTATTTATTTATTTATTACACATCCCATTCTTTTTACCTTCTCCCCTGCTACACACACACCTCCCTACACACTCAACCATCTCCAAATCAAGTAGTCAGCATAAAACCAAGCCTGTAGTTCATTTGAATACAGTAAACACCCAGGGATACTCTAGTTATGACACATCAGAAATACATAAGGATAGACTATCACCTTCCAAATCAACTCTGACTCCAGTCTTGAAAGTCCCATTCCAGAAGCTGGTATTGGAGCCAAAAATAAGTTACCTCAAGTCTAAAATGAAGACTGACTGAACAGCAAGCTGATCAAGTTGAGAACACCACAGATACAGTACCTTCCCAAGCCAGATTGCAGAATTTGACCCTGGAAGTGCAGGAGACTTTTGGTACATGTATTAAAGCAGCCCATCTGCTGACAGTAGTCTGCCTTCTCCATACCAAGACTTGTGTTCCTCACTTTTGAAAGCTATCCCCAAGTGTTACAGAGAAAATTAAAGACTGAGTACAGTTCTTCAGACAAGATCCTGACAGTTCCCTCAAATGCTGGAATGAGTTGGAATTTCAGTATTTGCATGAGCCAGCCAGGAAGGAAAATATAAACTGCCTTTCTGTACAGGCCTATGAGGGCCACACCACCTTCCTTAACGTGAATAGGGTCATGTCTCAGGAACGGTTCTTGTATAAAAAGATTGACTGTAACAAGCAAAAAAAATGCATAGATTAGACGCCAGTCCTCGGGGTAATCCTTGGGATTATCAGTGGTGTTTTCTTATCTGAAAACCTAAGCAGGACTAGATGTCTTCCTACTGGTGTATAAGCACCCACAAACTGGAGCATCTAACTAGTCATGCTCCTGTCACAGAAGCAGGATTGTTAGCAACCCTAATGCTGTGACTGAAACAGACACCATCTGCTGCTGCTGACCAGTCACTTCAGGCCCATGCTCCACCACGCTCACTCAGTCAGAGCAGCAGAGCACACAGCCGGTCTTTCCAGGAGATGCTGCACGGTCTGAGCTCTCCAGAGATGACAGGCAGGCAACCAGCAAGCCAGCCTGAATCTGCAATACCTGGACAAGGTTGCCTTAAGGCAACAGATAAAGATCTGCATCATGGCTTTGGTGGGGGCCATGGAGACCAACCCTTTGGTGCTTCTCCACAGTTCAGATGCTTTTTCCAATCACACCATGTGTGTCTCCCATCTGAAAGTTATTTTCTTCATTTCAAAACCACTCATCTCAAACTCTGTGTTCTTGAGAGTTTTTGCTACACCCCTTCCTCCTGTGCACCTCCACCAGTTCCCTCCTGCTTCTGGGCAACTCCAGGAGTTTCAGTGGCATTCCCCACACCACTTCCTCCATCTTGCTCAGGAGCACCACAGCAGCAAGCCCAGCACCAACAAGCCCTGTACAGTACACCATCTAACCTGAGCTGTTCTGGAAGCTGCCTTAAACCAACTCCCTTGTCTCCTCCAGGTGTCCGCTGTCTCTGCAACAGTCACCATGTTTAAAGCTGGCTCCTAAGATACTTCAATGCCAGCTTCCAGGGCACCTCAGCCCTCTGCACCAACAGCCTTGGAATTGAAAGGTGGGAGCAGAGAATAAGAGGGAGGTGGGAATCCTGATTCAAGTTGCTCTTCTCACTCTACATCTCTATCCATCAGTTAAATAAAGTTTCACATGCACCATCTATTGACTCTCAAAGGATAAAGATTCAATATCTTCTAAGGTACAATCAGAAATTACTCTGAGCTAAGAACTTCAACCCAAGCCTCTTTATAACAGCTGAAAATAACTAAAAAACAAGCAAGTGGCACAGAGAGAACTGACTCTTAGCTGCTGGAGCCCACTTAAGCTGCAGCTACATCTTGCTCCCCAGGTTAAAGGTTGTATTTCTGACCATAACTAAACAAGCGACAACTGGCAGAGAGAGGGTGCAAAAAGGACTGGAAACCTCACATTTCAACTACAGGCCCTGTATAGGAGCAGAAGAGGCCAGGCCTAAGCTGTCACAGCTGAAGAATCTGTGATGTAGGAGCTGCTAAACACCCTACTAAAATACACACACACAGAGACCACTCTATAGTCCAAAGAGTGGGAAACAAGGTGAACATGCAGAGCTAAAATCTACAAACTTTGTTAAGCAAGACGTGAATCCTTAGATAAGATTAGACTTCAAGAAGCCAACATATCTGGAATTCAGCTCTGGACTCCTAAAAGACTGACAAAGTTCACCAGCAAGCAGCACGCTAATGGCCACAGTTTCTGTCTGAAGGGGCAGGAAAAGACTCCAAGGAGTAGACAAAAAAGCTCAGACACTGATGGGTACAAGAGTCTGCAGCCCGGCTGGAAATGATTTGCTAAAGACAATGTAGCTTCACTCCGTTTTCCAACAAAACTCTCTCTTATCTACCAATCTGAAAAAACTGCTTCTTTTGGGAGGTGAGCTAACTCACACTTGCCATATAAAAGAAGGGCAAAACATGCAAATATAAACAAATCCCTCTGCCCGTGTGGCTATATCCTGCCCACCAACTACAGACACCTCAGGCTATTCAAGCTAGATCAACAACTCAGATGTTGGGAAAACAACTATTCACAACTCTCCCTAAATGTTTTTTTCACTGATTTCTTTTAACCAACTATGTCTCTGAGTCTGTTTTGCTTTAAGATCACTTGAGCTCAAGGGCACTTCACACAGATACGGTATCACATTACTGAAAACAGTCAATTTTCTTGCAAAATCAGGAAGAGAAGCCCTGGCAGATGGTTCCTTTGCACCAAGCCAGGAAGAGAGGGCTGCTCACTCTGGTTCCTCCTCTTGGTAGAGCCCTGGTCCATATCTGGCAACAACTGAAGGGAAATGAGCAATTTGTTTAAAATAATTCATGTAATGCCCATTTACCACAGCATTCCCACTGCATTGTCAATGGGAAATGCCCTCCATTGACCCAGCCCCATGTTGCTTGCCAGGGTGGTTGTAACAGATGAGAGCTCCAGTTACTTCTGGGTTCGACTGAGCATATGTTTACTGACACTCACACGAACCAGCACAATCAATCCTATACTGTCACTGGCGCCACCGCCAGTGGGGCCATGACCAGAAAGCATCTGGACAGGTCTAAGAACATTACCAGAACTATTATCCCTAATATTTCTTCCCTTTCAGAGCAGTGTCAAGACATAAGGAGGGCGACGGGTACAATTAACTGGCCCCAACTGCAAGACTAATGCAGGAAAGGAAGTAATTGATCCTGGCTGGCACCTCCTGATACCTGGAAGAATGGAGGAAACAACCAGTCCTTGCTCCCACATCCTCTTAAGCCAGGAAGTGCTGGGGAAGCAAGAAGCAGGCTGCAGCAAGTCTTGCTGAACTTCTCTGACAGCTGATGTGTCAAGGGAGGGAAGATGTGCCATACACATATTAGCAGCGTACACCCTCAATCTGAGGGATGAGAGCGACTACTAGGAACGTGACAGCCAAGTATCCTACAGGGCAATGCACAAACAAAGCCATCAACGGCAGCTGTTTCCTTCTGATGAACCTGAATGATGAAGGAAAGAGGAAAATAATCTGCTAGACATCAGGATGAAAAGAAATAGAAGACAAGTGTAAATGAAGGCTGTGCAAATCACCCGCTGCCAAATGCAAGACAAAAAAATGTAAAAGGCAAAACCAAAAATAGCTCCAATCAACATTAATCTATGACATGTTACATTTAGAAATGTCCAGTCTACTCCATGGTTATGCAGATTTACATGAAGCTTACTGTATAAAAGAGAGACTAATTTAAATGGAATCCTTTAATCTAGTTGTGTGAAGTAACATTTTTAAAGTTACTGCATTATATAACAACGACTGAAGTACAAACTGTAAGTTTATACTGCTGCAAAACAGAAATCCGGTACAATCATAAACCTGAATATATCGATTCAGTCACAAAGGAGTCAACAGGACAGCACAAGTGCAATCTAAAGCAGTACTTGGCCCACAGAAATGAATGAGTAACTCTGGCCCTAGTTTCCGTGGGGTAGCGTATTAATCTAGTTCAGAAAAAACAAGGAGTGTGGTGGCACTTTTAAAGACTAATAAATGAATTTATTGCATGGGCTTTTGTGGGAGAAATCTCACTTTGTCAGACACTTGAAGATCTGTCTTGTAGTGTCCGATGAAATGGGATTTTCTCCCATGAAAGCTCATGGGATAAATACATTTGTTAGTCTTTAAAAGTGCCACCAGACTCCTTGTTCGTTTGACCCTAATGCATACTTGTGTTGTTTTAAAAATAGATTTTGGCATAAAAGTCTCAAAAAAAAATAATACCATTCAATTAAAAACCTGTTCTGCAAGAAACCTGTTAGACGCAGAGAACACCAATAAAGGAAAAGCCCAGCTCCTACATACTCTGACCACCTGCTCCAAACAGAGACAAAGTCTGCCCTTCCCTGGTCCCTATGGCAAGAAAAACACCACCAAGACCTGGATTATATTCCTAGGGACAGAGGGTGGAAGTCCAGGAGGTGAGGGCGATGGCTGTGACATGAGCACGCCTCACTCCACAAGGCCCTAAGGAGCAGTCGCCTCGGTCTAGTCTGGCGTTTCCCAACCAGGGGGCCGTCAGGCCTGAGCACGGCGCCCCAACATTCCTAGAAAAACGACTCCAAGAGCTCTGGATTGGCTCATGAATATTCATGAGCATATTTGGCAACAATACGGTGGTGCGCCTCAAATTAATGAAAGGAAGCAAAGTGTCCCACAGCACAGAAAATGTTGGGAGCCACTGGTCTAGTTCAGCAAGGAGTCCTGTGGCGCTTAAAGACTAACAGGTTTATTTATCACAGGAGCTTCTGGGGGAGAAAATCCCGCTTCGTGAGGTGATTTAAGAGGGTGAAGTTAGAGAAGGGGAAGAAAAGGCAGCGGTCAGCTCCGCCGGGAGCAGGTGCCCGGGGCAGTTTCGGATTCAGACCCGCTCCCCCAGCAGGGGAGGAAGAGAACAACGGCCCCATCCCCAAAGCGCCTGACGAGGCGGGATCTTCCCGCCCTCCATAAACCCGCCAGTCTCCAGGCGCCACGGGACTCCCGGCTTCCTGGCTCCAGCCGGGCCCGGGGCCGCAAGGGACCGAGAGGGACCGGCTGCGGCCCCGGCCCCCACCTGCCGTCCTTGGCCTCCTGGCCCGGGCTGTCCTCGGTGACGACCTGGGGCCCGACCGCCCGGCGCTGCCGCAGCCCCTCGGCCTCATTCATCCTGCCCGCGCCCGACCCCCGCCCGCCTGCCGGCCTGCCGCCCCGCCCCCGCCGCCCGCGCGCCCAACGCTCGGCCCCGCCC